>JANAVB010037619.1:4786554-5194054 GCA_029216955.1 Iris pallida
TAGATATATTTTTCACATAAACCAAAATAAAAACCCAAACAAACCAACTACATTATTAAACCAAATCAACTAAACCAAAGCAAAGTATGTAAAAAAAAAAAAAAAATCAAATGTTTGATTTCCGCCAGACGGTCTGGTGGAAATTGAACATGTCCAATTTCCGCCAATTCGTCTGACGAAAAATACCTTTGTTTATAATTTTTAGATAGTTGTTACCCTAGATGTAATTTAGATAAACTTTAGTACTTTACAGCAAATTTCCTGATCGTTAATAGCGAGCGTTCCCTGTGAAGTTCCTTGACTCCACCTCTCGCTACGAGCTTCAACATATGATTCATCAACCTCCGTCAACCAATAATAAATAAACATTAAAAAGAAATTTAGATCCAAAGACCTAAAATTTGTACTAGTGTAGTACTTGGTTTTATATTATATTCCTGTTAACCAAAATTAATTACTTTACAATAAACAAATTAATCACAAAGACCCAAACCCTAGAAGTTAGTAGTATAACTTATATATTATACATATATCTTTAACCCTAAAAACTGTAAGCAAATTTTTTCTTATTCTTGAATTTGTTTTGTATGTAATTAAGAACTAAGTAAATTTTTTTATACTAAAGGTCGAATTAAGAAATTAAAAACTACAAAATCATCTAACAAAATTATCAAAAGAAACAAACCCAACCTATAATAATCAAAAGAGGAACAAATCCTAAATGTATAAATCTTCAAAATCAATAAAATAAACATTTAGACACGTCGTTTTTGTGCTCTTCAATATGCACAGCCCTTGAATTTTTAAGTTGAAAGACTTGGAGAAATCAAACAATGATTTCAAATTTCTAAACAAAATTTGTAAAGGGTAAAAAAGAGAAAGCTTGTTTTTAATTCGTTTTTTGTTGGTTTAGGTTATGAGTAAATTAAAATTGTAGAAACTTGAATATAAAAGGGAATTTGACCGGTTTAATTTTTACTGGTCCAAACAATGGGTTGGGCCCTCTCATTTTGTTAATAGCTATAAATGGGCTTTATAAGTTCAAACAAATAAATAGGCCTTTTGGTTTCATATTAAAAATGGGCTACAATTAATACCTAGATTTAAAGAGGAAATCTCTATATTAGCGGCCCTTGTTCTGTCGCACCAGTTGAACTGGTTCAGTTTGCTCCTCGTTTCTTCCTCTTCCATGGATGGCCGCCATGAGATGCATATAGTATGGGTATACAACTAGAAGAGGAAGGCTCTATGTTTGGCCAACATGAATCCTTGTCTACCACCACCACTGCTGCAGTAGGTGCGAAGGGGGGGGGGGGGGGGGGGGGGGGGGGGGTTAAGATGAAGGGGGTACTCGATTCATTAATTGACATAATGATATAGACAATTCAATCATCAATGTGCCCCTCATCTTCGACCATCATTCCACCGCTGTTGTGACCCTCGTTCTCGAGGAAAACTCCACCTCCTCGACGTCCCTACCCGTCCTCCCTCTCATGTGGAAATTAGAGAAGAAAGATTGTGTAGCTGGCGTTGTCATGTCACGTTCTGATTTTGCTGAATCGATAAGTCGTCACAGAACGTAATGTTGCAGAAGTCTAAATTGCAATTGTACAAGACAAAACGTGCACATGTAATAGAACATTATAAAAATATGTTTGAAGCAACAACATAAGCAACTAGTTGAAGACAACAATATATGAAGAAACAACTCGTTTATTCAATATCTTGTAGCGGAATACATGACCTCAAATTAATTGAAGATGCCAACTTGGGTTAAAGTTTTGAAAGTAACATGAAATAATATCGTTCCATACGTCATGTCCTTTTATTACATTACAAAAATAAAAACACCTTAAAACTGAAAGTAACTTTGAAATGTTTCGAAAAAGAGCTTCAATGCCTTGCGATACTTTTAACGCCTTTGAGGGTCGGCGTTGTTTCCATCACCTGTGGAGGAGTGGGTCAGTGCATTGGCGGTATCAATCCGTCTCTCCCAAACCAACACAATATTCATGTAAATCACGCAATTTATTAATATGGTCTTTCTAATTAAGCTAGGGTATATTAACAATTTATAATCAAGAATATAAAATATAAGCATAAATATTTTGCTTATACAATGAAGTCTTACCATGTTCGATTGTCTATATCTGCAAAACAAGGATTATCACTTATCGCCCCTACAAAATAATCGTTAGCAATGCAACTTATTTACATGACAATCGTTGGTGATTTTGACATGAAGAAGGACTATATACATGATATTATGACGCGTCCTTTCAGTCCGGTAGATAGCCCTATTGAAGGTCCTATAATACCTTGTGCTTGAAGCACATTCCACATAATTTTTTCCTAGGCCGATACATTCCTAGTGCCCCAGATACCATTCGAGCAAAGCCAAACCTTATGGATAAGTTGCTCATGACCACACAAATGCGTATGCTCTAACTATAAATCATATCTTGCGTGGTAATAGAAACTGAGCAATAAATGCAATGCAATATCTATTCGTACATCTCATTCCCGAGTCTATACTCGTAAACTAATATTCTCGCTTAGGGTTATCACATTGACGATCAATTGGTCCCAAATCATTTTTGACTATCCCGTGGCACCATACCATTTCTACAACACTTTCATTTTTAAATTTAGAATACAATGTCCCTGAATCACACATTTAAAAGTGAATAATCATCCTCATGCATAAATGAATTAGCAGTTTACAGGGCCAATATATCATCAATAGTCGTAACAACACACAAGTGACTTGTTTTATCTTTTACTTCTAGGGTATCATGGAGTGAAGAGCGTTGCAAAGAAAACAAAGATTATTTTATTATAGCATGAACGTAAAGGAAAGAATGGTCAAAATCACCCACCGATCAGAGAGTTGCCGAGAGAAGGAGAAACTACTTTGTAATATTGATCAAGCTTCCCTTATACATCCTCCTCCAATGACACCAACATCGGATCAATACTCATCTTCTATTTTTTATCTCTTTCTCTCAGAATTTCAGAAGGAATACATGAATCGATGAAAGTGAACAATGGAATCATTCATCAAAAATAATAATGAAGACACATTCATCAAAACCAAGCAGCAAAATGTCAAACGAAAATAACAGTGCAAGGATGGGAAGAGACTCTTATATAGAGTTCATTCATTGATGCATGATTCACTATATTTTGACAGAAGTGATCATTGCATGAATAGAAAGGATGTCAATACATTTGTCCTGATTGATTTGATACCGAAATATTTTTATTGTAATTTTCCCATTCTGAAATGTAAATCCATGAAATATTCTAGTTAAGCAACGTGATCCCCTCTCGTCACACACATCACCCACATATTAGCTAATGCATAATATGCACGCCCAAACACACACAAAGGACGTTCATGTTCTTTAGACAAGACTCGTCCATCGACATAAAATTATCATAGATAGGGCTCTAATAAAAAGATACTAGAGGAACTCGTGGGTTCCTAATTTTTAAAACTCGTCCATTACGTGCATCTTATTCCTTGATTTTTTTTTTCTTGAAGGACCTAAACAAAAAAAATCAATAGCGCCTAAATAGAAAAATCCGCTCACGTGTAGTCACCTATTGGAAGTTCTATTTAATAAGTTTGTGTATAGTTGAACTCGGCTCTAACTGATTAATAAAATAACATGCAAAAAAAAAACATGCCTTATGGAATGTTGACCATTCCAACATCCCAACCACAGGACCGTTGACTACTTGGACACCAAGAAAGGATAATCTATCTATATTTTCAGCACACCATACATCATTCACTCAGCACTCAGAAGGTACCTTGCATCAGTCCTATATAAGAACTTCGGATGTCCCCATGTACTTGCCATATACTAAATACCATTCGATCAGAAACACTCATACTTGTGCTTGAGTTCTTGCAATGGCACCTATGGGGGTGGACCTGGCCGAGATATATGTAATGAAGAAGCAACATAAAGAGAGGATATCAAAGAGAAGTGAGGAGAAGCCGGAAGAGAAGGGTTCTAGTGATCAGAAGAAGAAGAAGAAGGAGAAATCCATATGGAGTTTCTTTAAAAAGAGTAAGAAATTAAACCCATTCAAACGTGATAGTCTCCTGACGTGCATGCGACCAGCTAGCGACCAAAAGCAAGAGGTATAGTATATATAGTCCCTTAGTGTTCATGAAATTTGCAGTAGAAGTTTGTAATTAGTTATGTTGTTTGAATAAACTCTTTGAAAGAGGAGAGCTACATGACATTAGAAGCATTTGCAAGTTTTTGTTAATTATCTAAACCCTACTGTATTCGTTTATTCTCCACGTACTGTTTGTGGAGTAGCTTTGTTTAAGGATGTTTTTTTTTGGGAGATCATTTATTTGTGGGCATTACATATGGTTGTTCAAAAATGCTATTTGGCTTCCCAAATTTTTGGGTGATACCATCTCCCATTATGTGGCATATGACATGGTTGATGACATGACAGTTGACATAAAAAAACTAAACATTAAAAGTAAGATTAAAATTATATTAATATTAAAATTAAAATTAAAATTGGGATTTTTTGACTTTCATCCCACTTATTAATATGAGTTTGTACTTACATCCCACTTTTTATTTTTTTTAGACTTACATCCCACTTTCGTCACTAAAAGTATTTTTCGTGACAAAACAAATACTTTTTGTGACAAAATGAATATTTTTGGTGACGACAAGTGGGATGTAAGTCTACAAAAAATAAAAAGAGGGATGTAAGTACAAATTCATATTAACAAGTGGGATGTAAGTAAAAAAATCCCATTAAAATTAATATCAAATTAACATGAAAATTAATATTAAAATCAACATTAACATTAATATTAAAATTAACATTAACGTCAGTATTAACTTTAACATTAAAATTAATATTAACATTAAATTAAATTTAGCATTAACATTAACATTAACATTAAAACTAATATTAAAATTAAAATTAAAATCAAATTAACATGAAATTAATATTAACTAAAGAAAGAAAAATATCGGAAAAAATTGTTCCCTCGTTCCATCTCGAGGATTCACTTTTCCTTCAAATTTTTTGCATTTTTTGCAAATTTTTTGGGACCGGGGACGCACTGGTTGCAGACTCTTGGCATCAGGAAATCGAGACGGTCTGGATGCAGTAGGGATACATACAGAGGATCGAATAACGTACCTGTGGTAAGGTACTGCAGGATGTTACCCGAGATTGGCGGATGGCTAAAGAGATGTCCTTTTATCTCCTATATGTCGTGCGCGATCGTTAGCGAGCTGTTCCATGTGAAGTTCCTTAACTCCACCTCTCGCTGCGAGCTTCAACATATATGTTCATCAACCTCCGTCAACACTCGAGATCCGTGGACTAATATACAACAGAGTTTTGCAGGTTCTGCAGGTTGAGTAGATTCATACCGTTCATGGTAGCGTCAGAGATAGAGCTAGAGGTTTCACCAGGGCCTCATGTTAGGGTTACAACAGATGTTCCACTAATTATCTTGTGACATTCGATTATGTACTCACGTCAACCATAGATCATGAGCCTCTTGCAGAGCTCGAGGTTGGCAAATATGACCAAGGGTCAGAAGAGGTCCATGTTGTCATAAGTGTTGGGAAAGAAGTACGAAAACCTTTTCCCAAACTAGAGAGTACCTGTGAGAGAACCGAGCAATACAATGCACGAACCAAACGCCAAAACACAATCTACGCAGACACAGAGAATTTTTGACGTGAAAAATTCTTGCGGAAAAAAATCACGGGACGATCGGAGTCCAACCCTTGAGAAGTCTTCACTAATGAAATAAAGGAGTACACCCTCTACAAACTTTTCCCGATCCAATACGGATTCCCACAACACTTAGAAGCAAAAATAATTGATTACAAGGCTACGAAGAACAAAGACGACGAGTAGAGATTACCCGAACACGATCCTCCTTCGAATATGGCCTTCAATCATTCTTCTTATCTCCCAAAGTTGCAATGACACTCTTGCCTCTTTTCTCTCTATTTTGCTCAATGTTGTGTTGTTATTAGGGTTAGGAAAAATAATGTATAAACCCCATAATCCGGAGCAAAATCTGGACCGTAGGATACGATCCAATGGTATAAAAATATCCTGAAATCAGCCTCAACCCATCGACATAGAGTTCGGCCAGAACTCTGTATTTTTGTGACAGAATAGTTCTGGATCCAAGGGGGGCAGAGTTCGGCCAGAACTCTGCCTTCCCGGTTCCAGAATGTACTCTGGTAGCTCCCGAGCTTCTTCTTCGTCTCCGAATGGCCTCGTCACCTCTCTGAGCTTCCTTGACACACAAACGACGCTCGTCACACTCTGGGGTATTCCCACATAGGTTGGAAACCCCACCTACACCAATTTTTCTCCCCCTTCACAACTATGTGGAGGAGGTCGTCATCCCGTCGATCTGCCTGCAGAACTCAAACTTTTTCCTTGGTAGAATTTTGGTGAACATATCTGCTCCGTTATCATCTGTATGAACCTTCTCAAGCTCCGCATCCTTCTTCTCAACCACATCCCTTATCCAATGATACCGAGTCTCGATGTGCTTGGACCGGCTGTGACAGGTCTGATTTTTCACATGGTGAATAGCACTCTGATGTTTGTAAAGCAAAGTATACTGCTCTTGCTTTAGTCCTATTTCCTGCAACAGCTTTTCATCTACAACAACTCCTTGCAATCCTTTATCGTCGTAATGCACTCTGCCTCTGTCATCGACAAGACAATACACTTCTGCAACCGCAACTGCCACGATACCGCTCCTCCAGCAAACATCATCACATAGCCTGCCTCATGTCGACATCTCCAGCTATATCAGTGTCGGTATATCCAACCAGCTTCATCTCGTCACCTCTAAAAGAAAGTCTCCAATCGGTAGTGAGCGAAGAGCCTCACCCAATAACTGCTCATGCAGTTGGGAGCAACTCCATGTACTAGCTCCCCATAACTGGATCCTGTGCGATGTCATCTGAAAACTGCTCAAAGCGAAATGACTCTAACTTCGGCAATTACTCAGCTTCAGAAGGTGTCTCGGAATCCTGAGTGTTGGTCATGGTCTGATCCTCGACGAATACCACATCCCTGCTTCTGTAGAGCTTTCTTTCTACTGGGTCGTAGAGTCTATAGCCAAACTCATCCCGATCATAGCCAACAAAGATGCACCGCCTCGTCTTTGGCTCAAGTTTGGACCTCTTATCCTTCGGTACATGCACGAAGGCCTTGCAACTAAACACTCGCAGGTGATTGTATGACGGCTCTTTGTCGTACCATACTTGTCAGGCACATTACCCTGCAAAAGAGCACTAGGAGATAACATAAGCAGCTATGCGAAGAGCCTCACCTAATAACTTCTTGGCAAATTTGCTTCTGACAGCAAATACGGCACCCTCTCCATCAATGTCCTGTTCATGCACTCCGTTACACCATTGAGCTGAGGTGTCTTGGACGGAGTCTTCTGGTGTCGTATCCCTTGCTCTCTGCAATAAGCATCAAAGGGACCAATGTATTTGCCGCCGTTGTCGGACCGAACACATAATAACTTCTTGTCCGTCTTTCTTTCAACAGAGCCCTGAAACTCTTTGAAAGTGGACAGCACCTGATCCTTGGTCTTTAAGGCATAGACCCAAACCTTTCTGGAACAGTCATCAATAAAAGTTACAAAGTAAGAAGCACCACCAATAGATTTTACCTTCATAGGACCGCAGATATCCGAGTGAATCAGCTCGAGCAACGCTAGCTTCCTTGAACTTGGATGACTTTGGAAAGATATCCTATTTTACTTTTCAGCTAAGTAGTGTGTGCACTTCTCTAACTTTGTAGACTTGAGCCCTGGAATCACCTTCATGTTCTCATCCCCTTCTTACTGATATGGCCAAGCCGCCTATGCCACAACTCGGTAAACGCATCAGAAACTATGTTCACCTCCTGTGTCCCCTGTGCACTCCCCTCCATATAGTAGAGACCGAACTTCTTGCTTCCTCTAACAATCACCATCGAACCTCTGGAAAGCTTCCATTGACTATTCTCGAAGAGACTAAAGAATCCCTCATCATCCAACCTTCCAACCGACACCAGGTTGAAATAGATATCAGGGACATGACGAACATCTTTGAGAACAAGAACTGTGTCACGCTCCGCTCCCGTAGGAGCGATCGTCCTCGCTAAGGTATGATGCCGCACGAGCATAGATTGCGCTCGTGCAAGGCGGATTCCATAACTGCCGATTACAGCGGCTGCAACGGGAATGTCGCACAGAAGTCCCAAGCAGAGACATTGAATAAGCCAGCGAAAATTCAGAACAAAACACAAGTCATTCAAAAGATACATTTTATTGATATTGAAACAAGGATTACAATGGGGCACAAGGCCAAGATTACAAGCCACTCAAGATCGCTCAAGCTCACTCTTCTTATATTACAAGTTGCTCAGCTCTCTCTCATCTCTCAATACAAGTCTTGAACCAACGGATGCTTCGGAAGGCAACGTCCATACATTATGTCCCGTGTAAGTCTTGACTCCACGTGGCCATACGCTACAAATCGTCAAGGAACTCCATGCCTCGACGCATCCAAGCGAGCTCCGTAGCATGAGCTTCTACCTGTACCTGCACATAAAAACTATGTGGGTGTCAGTACTCAATTATACTGTTGGAATGAACTCCTCGTCCACCCATACAAAACTGACACGTTTATTTACTTTGTGCAACAGAGCCCCTTTATGATTGTCTTTCTACTCTTGCCTTAGGATTAGTTTTAGGACCGACGTCTTGGCCTATTTTGTGTCTCAAGACCATCCCGTACTTGCAACTACAACGTCAACTCATGTCTTACCTTTAGACCCTTTTCTTGCCAATAACGTTAACCTATCAAGTCGTGCTTGCCTTACGGCCCAAAATCAGAGACGCAACTACGCGATAGTACCCTATTTCCTTGAGACCGTGCTACAAATCCATCGTACCGTACCTCGCAACTCAGTGTGACTTAACCATATTGCCGCCTCGCGGCTCTTGCTACTTTGATCACCAATTGCCCCAATCAAGACTTGTGGGCTAAGTGTCACTCGACCGACTTTGCCTTGCGGCATTTCCTGACTCAAACTCAAGATGACTCAAATCCAACTTATGTAACTTATATGCCGACAACTTAAGACTTGACGCTACATCTCGTGCCGAAGCACGGTGTCTTCATTGCACGCATTCGACTCGACTCATTGATATAGTGAACACAATACTCGACTCAATCCAAAGGCATACACGCGGATCACCGTCCATGCTGACTCATCTATATAAACTAGTCACTAGCGTCCAGTGCTATAATGGACTCCCTTTATAGCTTTTGATTAGACAGACGCCCCTTGCCAGTACGAGTAGCAAGCTCTGCTACAAGTCCCCGCCTAACCCGTGCGGTCATCCAGCACAGCTATGATGTCTACCATCGAAACGGTTCCCATAGGCCGCCTGGGTCGTCGTTCGAGAAACTGTTTATTTTACCTTGTACAAGTTGTCCAATGACCATGCAAGACTCGACTCGAACAGATGTCTCACACAGTCAATCTACTTGTAGTGTTACCATCTCTTTCAGGGCTAAGTTCAATACTTCTCACATCTGAGACCTCGCCTCGACGACTCATGGTCGTGAATATTCTTCTTCCTTGTCCTATCATTTCACTCAACTCAAGAACAACTATTTGAAGCACATTTTCCAAACTCAATGAATCAACCGTGGCCCGTGCCTTAAAATACTAAGTTTGTGACATCATGCCTTAAACCAATTGGTGTTCTGGGTGACACTTTCTCCCAAGACATACCTATGCAATGGGCCTTATGATCGTGAAACCAAGTAATACCGCAGAAAATATGGGATAATGCTTAGAATGACTTAGGTCGACCGATATAACTTTGCCTAACTTAATTGAGCCTACAACTTAATCCAAGGGGCGAGCAAAGGCTATGTCAAGCCTTGCATCGTGAAAGCGTGCATGCTTTATCGAGCATTTATGCGGACGACGCCTATGACTTAGGCAAATTCATAGTTTGTGTTGAAGACCAACTTTTTCTTCTTCCAAGCCACCGGACGAAGGACCGAGTGTCATTTTCAAAGCACGCCGTACACCAACTCTAAGCCGTCTGTTGGACCTTTCCATATTCTAACTTAATTCGATCCGTCGGGATTATTCTCTTATCTATGTGGATTCGTCTCTTTTATTATCAAGCCTACTTGTGTAAGTTAAAAATATGTAATTTATTATGTGAAGGCTAAGATAAGGCAAGTTCACCGAAACTACCCCACCTGAGCGAGGAGTCGCCTCGACCGAGTGATGTATTCGAGTCGCCGTTGCATGGCTAAGTCTGAACACCGTTGGCGTTCCGATTCCTTCGACTGACTGAGCGGGACGGGACACTGATGAACTGGATCTAATGAAACCCTTGTCCTGCAGCTCGTCGACTTGCTTCTTCAGCTCCACCAACTTGCTGTTGTTGATCCTATAGACGTGCTGTGAGATAGGCTCAGCGCCCGGCACCAAGTCTATAGAGAACTCGAAATCCCTGTCTGGCGACATCCCGAGCAATTCATCAGGGAAAACACCCAAGAATTCTGCTATCAATGGATGTGGCAATTCTTGTCCCGCCAACAAAGCTCCACAGAAACCATCTCTCGACTCAGTTGCTCCCCTGGCGAACTTAAACTCTGGCTCCTCCGACGGTCTAAACAAAACTCTGCCTCCTCTATAATCTATACTAGCGTGGTGCCTGCTCAACCAATCCATACCGAGTACCATATCGTAGCTCGGAAGTGGTATTACGAGCAAACATGCACTCAAATCTTAGCCTCCCAATGTAACTCTATGCCCCTTATAAATATTATTGACCAGGATAATGCCTCATCCGGTCATAATCTTGCAGGTCCTCCCCAGAGGTTCAACAATAATATTGTGTCTAAGTATAAAAAAGACATATACAAAACTGTGCGTAGCACCAGAGTCAAACAAAGCTAATACAGGAAAGGAATCAAGAAGAACAGAACCTGCTACCACATCTGCAATGGGCTCGGCCTCCTCGACAGCCAAAGCAAACGTTCTACCTTGAGGTGCACCCCTCTGTTGCTGGTCCCGGGCAAAACGTTGCTGCTGAGTCGGAAGCGGCGGACCCCTCAGCTGAATGGCAGGTACTGCTGGAGCTATAGCAGGAGGTGCTCTGTCCTGACCACCCCGAGCTGGACGAGTAGGACAATCCTTCAACTGGTGGTCGGGCGCACCACAGAATAGACAAACACCCAGCCTCTTCCTGCATACCTCTCACGTGTGCCCCAGCTTTCCACAAAAAGCACACTGAGGAATCTGCTTCTGCCCATGCTGATGATGTGCACGTGCTGGTGCCTGGTACTGCTGATGCTGCTGCTGCTGGTGGAACGGCCTCTGCTGAGTCTGAGGACGCTTGGCCGATCATGCACTGGAACCAGCACCCATAGCATCGCTGCTCCTCTTGGGCCTGAGACCCAAGTCCGTCTCTGTAATCTGTGCGTCCATCAGAATCTCCTCACAGGTCGCTGTACGATGCCCAGACGTATGAGATCTGATGCTATGGTTCAGTCCCCTCTTGAACTTGCGAGCCTTCTTCCCATCTTCCTGAACCATGCCCTTGGCAAACCGGCTCAGACGGAAGAACTCTGCTGCATACTCGTCCACCGACGAGTTCTCCTGTACCAGTCCTGCCAACTGGCCCTCCAGTGCACTAAGAGCCACATCAGGAAAGAATTTCTCCTGAAAGAGCCTCTTGAAGTTCTCCCACGTCAGGTCTTTCACTGACGCACGAGGGTCCGTGCGGTACGAAGTCAGAACAATATCAAAGAACTGACTCGCTGCTGCTGACACCCACAGTCCCTCCGGAATCTGTGCTAGCCCCAAGCTCCGCTCAACATCCTCAAGCCAATCATCGGCATACAGGATCCCCTCTATTTCCTTGAACTCCCGAGGGTACATCTTCTTGAAATCTAACACGGAGTCAGGCCTCATATGCTGCTGCGACTGCTAGGCAGGAGCGCCCTGATCCTGAACAACAACCATCTTCTCAACAGCTGCGAGTGCTAACTAATGCGCACTCTCGATACTCTTCCTCAGAACATCCACTACCAGAATAAGTCATTTTAGCGACGCCTAAAGACGTCGCTAAAATGCCTAAAGACGTCGCTAAACCAGTTTAGCGACGTCTTCCTCTTGTCGCAAAAACCTTAGTTGCTGTTTGGAAAGACGTCGCTGATCGTCGCCAACACCGACGTTTACCGACGCAAAGATACGTCGGTAATATACCGACGTTTACCGTCGTTTGTCGATGAAATAGCGACGTTTATGATGTCGCTATACGTCAGTATTCCCTGGGAAAATTATCGACGTTTTTGATGTTGCTATGCGTCGGTATATATTACCGACGTTTTGTGATGTCGCTATACGTCGGTATATCCTGGGAAAATGAGATAAAATCCTGGGATATTTACCGACGTCTACCGATGCATATCGACGAAACTGACGTCGCTATACGTCGGTAGCCTGGCAATATATGTCAGTTTAGCGACGTCTACCGACGCAATGTGCCGTCGGAAAGCATCGGTAAATGTCTGTAGAGGTTGCTAAATTTAAAAAATACAAAAAATAAATTACAGTATGCAGTTTTCTTCACAGAATCATTTTCTCCCTGCAGTTTAATCTGAAACACAATACACAAGTATATTTTATCCCTGGGTTCGCCGACCCCTTCGGTGGAACAACAACACCGGTAAATTAACATCCAAATGAAACGAATAACAACATAAAATAACCAAAGTCCACACAACATATATAAACCAATATCCAAATTGTCATGGGTCTACACAACCAATTACCAATGTATCTATGCAACCAACAAACAAGTGTCACAAACAAATAAGTGACAAACAAATACAAAGAAAAACAAGTACTCAAACACTCAATACAAACAGTCCTAACTCGGACTACTGGGGATCTAGAGCAGGAGGGGGCGCACCGTGACGGAGGTCTAAGAAAATCTCATAGTCCTCCTGTGAAATCGACACCGATGAAGGAGGTTGTGACGTCGGTAGAGTCGGTGTCGATAAAAAAGACAGTGGCGCCGACGGAGTCGACGACGTTGAAGGCGCACCCGGAGGACGATAACGCTCCAATGCTGCAAGTCGCTGGTGGTATGAATCCATGGTAGATAACATTCTATCACTGCTATCAGCCACCGAATCCTGCACCAATCTCAGCCTCTCGCCCATGATCATCTGTGATGCCTGCAGATCCAATACGCTGCACTCCATCGACGCTCTAAGATCGGTGACGCTCCGCTCTGTCCGCTCAGTCACATGCCAGAGCTCCGTAATGCTGCAGTCGAGCGCATCCAATCGTGCTATAAGCGCAGGCTCATCCGACTGGTGCTGAGACTGGTCCTGAATCTGTCGTAGCAGCTCGTCCCGGAGAGACTCCATCATCTGGTGGACTCGGGCAGACTCCTGGGACGGCTGTAGACCATGCACACTAGCGGGGGATGCCCTAGAGAACTGGCTCGCAACTAGGGCGCCATAGGATCCCGTACCGTAGTACGTACCCCTATGGAGGCCACCAGCGGCGGTCATCCACAGCTCGTCTGCCGACGGAGCTTGAGTGGGCTGCGAGGAAGTATGGCCTCTCCCGCAGTAGGTGCACTAGCAGTCGCCCGGTCCTGAAGCCTCTGATACTCGGCCTAGAAAGTATGGATAGTACTCTATGATTTCTAATTTCTAATTAATTACTTATTATTACTAACTACATGAATATTTATTTGCATGCATATTTACTAAGTTATATTAAAATTAACACGAAGTATTATAATTAAAAAATAGTATTGTAATACTTACATAGGCAAGCTCGGCCCTCTCGTCAATAAGGCGTTCGCCCTTCCGATGGGTGCCCAGGAAGACGTTCACCATGTCGGCGTTGCCGACATTCCTTACCTGTAATTAAATATATTATCTTTGTAATAATTTATCGGATTTATATTAAAATAATATTTCTGAAAGAAAAATACATACCAAACGACAGAAATGTTTCGTCATCGGAATCGACCCACCGCACCACTTCGAGGCATGATGCCTAGCCGTCTTGGCCTTTTCGAACTTTTTATTGTACCATGGCTCGTTGAATCGAGCCTTCATCGCATCCCACTGATCAGGGGTGATCCAACCTTGGATTGGCTTTCCGACATGATCACGAGCCTTCTGATCATTGATAGCATCGCAGATCAGCTTAGCAGCGATAGCAGGAAACATCCCCTCGATCAGTTCGGCCCGGTGCAGTGGATAGAAAAACATATCCTAGAAGAGTACGCAAACCAAATATTTTTCAGTAATATATAATATGCATAAATCAAATGATTCATGTTAAAAGCAAATCTATTTTAACCTAGAAGCGCGCAAACCAGTAGGCCTTCCTATCGTCCGGAGCATCCGAGTAGTTTATCCAAGGACCCCCATAATTTTGCCTCAGGAGCTGGCCTAGGCGTCTCTGTACCAACGGGGGACGATATCTATACAGACATATTATATTCATAAGAAAAGTTAATTTATGATAAACAAAAAAAATGATAAACCAAAATACTTACTTTGTACCGTCGGCCTAGATCTCCGTCCTCGTCTTCTTCGGAGGTGTACAGGCATCATCTGCCTGATACTGGTCGGCCGCCGGCGCAGCCTCCTCCATCTGCTCATCTGCCTCCATCATCGTATCAGGAGGAGCAACGCTACTCTCGGGAGCAGTCTCAGGCCTGGAACTACTCGTCCCAGGAGATATGCCACGTAGCATCATGGCGGGCAGAGCTATTGTCCGATACACATGAGTACTGGGCGACGAGGATCAGAGCCTATACCAGTAGAAGGTACAGAAGAAGGACCCCATCTTTTAGCAGTACCACTAGTAGGTACCGAAGGAGTACCCTGTCCTCTGCTAGTATCAGTATCCCGTGTCCCATGTCGAGAAATACGGAACGATCTGTGACGACCTTTCATGTCTGATAACAACATATGATGAGATACAACAAAGACAACAAATAATAGAGACTAGAAATATGAAAGTGCAACAAAGACAAGATAATAACCAAGACAACATATGATGATACATTTTACAAGAAACATCTAAGTCCAGATAGTATATTTTACAAGAAATATCTAAGTTCAGATAGTACATTCTACAAGAAACATCTAAGTCCAGATAGTACATTCAGATAATAACTAAGACTAGATAATAACCAACTCTACATAATAAGAAAATGAAAGTACGTCTCTCTCAATCATCTTCAGAATAATCATCTTGTTCGTCTTCCTCGACCTCATCTTTCTCCTCATCTTCACTTTCATCTTCGCCTTCGTCGGCTTCGTCTTCCTCTTCGGATAATTCTACATCTTCTACATTATGTGTCGTGTAATACGTAACTTCCGTGGAGTCCACATCAACAATATTGGTTACAAGAGGTAGCTCGTCCTCCTGAAAAGCTTTTTCGTAAACATCAAAAGTATATCTAGCTTTAGTCTTGCATACTGTCCACCAGTCAGACTCCGTTGCTCTTCGTCTCGGATAAACTGTGAAGTACACGAGCTGAGCTTGAATTGCTAGGACAAATGGTTCATAGCTTTGATATCTACGCTTGTAGTTTATATCCACAAGACCATGCTTGTCAATTTTCCAACCTTGATTTTTAGTCGGATCGAACCATTCACACTTGAACAACACGATCTTTGCAGGTTCTCTGCCATAATTATACGTCAGCTCCACAATCTCTCGCAAGATGCCAAAGAAATCATTTCCTGGATCGACGTCTTTGTAGTTCGATGATTTGATACACAAACAACTATTTTTCGTGGAATCAAGATCCAGAAAGCTGTCTCTGATCGGAGCATTTGTCGACTTGAACCGAAAGCCATTGACACAGTAACTTGGCCATATTTTAACAAAAGTAATTGGTCCCTTGGCAAGAGTTCTAATTAATTCAATCTCGGATGAAATTAGACGATCGACCTGAATACCAAATAAGATATAGTAACTTATTTATTGTGCAGTTGCATTGAAAGAGGCCAGTAATTACCGGGCTGCATACATATTCGCTCAACCAAGCAGGAAAATGACGTCTCATTTCTTGTTCTAATGCTTCGTCTGTTAGGTAGGGTCTAACCGATCTCAACTCAGCATTATATGTGCTGAAAAACAACGAAGCAACCGCCGATTAGTACAGTAATATTAGCTTATACTATTACATTAAGATGACGTAAACTCATCATTAATTACTTATCCCTCTAGCTTCTCCACTTCATCCTCGTCGCAATTGAGTAATACATACAACTGAGCAGCCCTTAGCTCTTAGTTATTCAAATATCTCTTCTTCATTTTCTCCGAAGGCTTTCCGGACGCATTGAATACTTTCAGTATTCCATCATTAGATTCTTGATAACCATCATCGTTTCTTGGAGCCCTCGTTCTATTCGTAGCAACATGAGGTTTGAAATACGTCGAGCAAAAGTTTGTAATCTCCTCGAGAATATAGGCTTTATAAATATAACCCTCGACCCGAGCCTTGTTTTTTACCTTCCTCTTTAGGTGGTTCAAATGCCACTCAAACGGGTACATCCATCGATAACCAATGGGCCCACCAACACGTACCTCGTAGGAAAGATGAATTGGCAAATGCTCCGTGGAGTCGAAGAATCCAGGAGAAAATACCTTCTCGAGCTTGCACAGTGTTACCGCAATATCGTTCTCCTACTTTTCTAGACGATCGACGAGCAACTTACTAGAACAAAGATCTCTGAAGAATATGCTAAGCTCGGTCAATGGATCCCAAACAACCGGGGGTAAGAATTCTCAAAATGCAATCGGAATTAACCTCTCCATGAATACGTGACAATCATGGCTCTTCATACCAGTCAGTTTGTTCTTCTTGAGGTCGACGCATCTTCTCAAGTTCGAAACATACCAGTCTGAAAATTTCAGACCTTGAATCCACCTACAAAGTCTTACTTTATCCTCCTTCTCCAGTAAAAAAATTGCCTTAGGCTGCTTCAACTTCCCATTCCCGTCTTCTATCAAATACAATGCAGGACGTCTACATATTTCTTCCAAGTTCAATCTAGCCTTTGGATTGTCTTTCGTCTTCCCCTTTACGTCTATTACAATATTAATTATGTTGTCAAACACATTCTTTTCGATATGCATAACATCAAGGTTATGTCTAATCAGATTGATGCTACAATATGGCAGATCCTAGAATATACTCCTCTTCATCCAGTTATGAGTGCGACCAAATCCGTCACACTTGTAGCCCGTAGTAGGCTCTTCAATAGCCCTTGGTAAATCTTTTACCTCTTTCCATATCGTCTATCCGGGCCACCTTGGCGGGGGATTAGCCTTCTCCACAATGCCGGCACGAAAAGCATTTATGTTCCTCCGGTACGGATGATCCTTCGACAGAAATTGTCGATAACAATCGAAGAAGCACGGTTTGCCTCCGTGTTTCAAACAGAAAGCCTTAGTGCGATCCATGCAATACGGACATGCAAGACGACCATGCGTGCTCCATCCAGATAACATACCATAGGCCAAAAAGTCGTTGATGGTCCACATTAGTGCTGCCCGTATCTGAAAATTTTGTTTTTTAGATAGATCGTACGTGTTGGAACCTACTTCCCACAGCTGATTCAACTCATCAATCAATGGCTGTAAATACACATCGATGTTCCTTTTTGGATTGTTCGGACCTGGGATAATAATGGTGAGAAACATATACGGAGTCTTCATGCACATCCAAGGCGGTAGATTGTACGGAGTGACGATCACAGGCCAAAACGAATACTGGGATCCCGAAAGTCCAAATGGGGTAAAACCGTCGGAGCAGAGACCCAATATGACATTACGCGGATTAGAAGCAAAAACTGGATACTCTCGATCAAAGTGCTTTCATGCTTCTCCATCAGATGGGTGATCCAACACTCCTTCGGTATGTTTCTGTGTATGCGAACTCATGTTTTCTGCAGTTTCCTTCACCATAAACAGCCGCTGCAACCGCGGCGTCAACGGCAAGTAGTGTATCGAATCGGTAGGCTTTTTGGCACCGACAGACTTTCCTCTACCACTGTCCTTGTAGCAATCGGCGCCACAAAATCTGCAGGCGTCTTCATCCTTGTCGTCTTTGTAGTACAACATGCACCCGTTGCGACATGCATCAATTTTTTCTTATCCCATCCAGAGCGATCTCACCATCCTCTTAGACCGGTAGAAGTCTTTAGGCAACTTAGCACCCTCAGGCAATATTTCTATAAGCAACTCTATAAGCCGGTTGTAGCAATCTTACGACATGTTAAAATTGGACTTGATGCTCAACAATCGTGTAACCACCTCCAACTGTGAATAATCCTCACAACCAGGATATAATAGAGTCCTTGCATTCTCCAGCAACTCCAAGAACTGTGCAGCATCGACGTTCGGTGCCTCCTAAGGTGCATCATGATCTTCCGGATCGAAACTAGGCCCTGTCGCGTCAAAAATCATGTTCACCAACCCATCGTCGTAAGCAGCATTGTTGTGGACATCCACATAAGGTTCATACTCCGATGCTAAAGACACAAGTTCTCTGTGCGCGCTCCACTGATAGTAATTCGGCGTGAAACCCTTCGAGTATAAATAATACGTAACTTCCACTTCTGGATTATATTTCAAGTTGCAACATCTCACACACGGACACTTAAAATTGGTACCGTCCATGCACTGAGGGAACGCCTTGGCAAACTGCAGGAACTACTGTACACCCTCTACCAATTCATTCCGCACACCACACATGTCATCAGGATGACGGTTGTACATCCACGAACAATTTCGTAAGTAGTAATTCATATCCATATCCAATTGAGGATAATTCTGTAAGATAGATACATGCACGTTGCAGTCAGTGAATGAATGTTAAGGCAGTTTAGATATGGGTGCACAATTTAGATAGAGGTCAGTAGAGAGTGACAGTTTAGAGAAAACTGAGATTATTGGTGACATTTCACTCATTGACACTTCTTCACTATTACTCTTAATGAATTGGCCGTCTCAGCTTGAAAATTTAATATTGTTTTGACAATCATTCAGCAAGTTGAGCTTGGGTTACGTAAGTCGTGTTTTGAAGCTGCAAATCTTTACAGAAAATTTAAGTCGTGTTTTGACTGTACATTTTACATCATCATAGAGATGAGTGCGAAGCTGAATCCTATTCCAATGTTAAGGAACAATGCTACACTAGGGGTCTATTCACCACCACAAATACTTTTAAGTTGCTTTCGTCTTTCGAGAATTTCAACATCTATCACAATATTATTATTTTTCTTTGACAGTAGCTCAAAAAATGCACTTGTCTCCTACTTGCAATTCATTACTAAGGGTAAATTTTCCCCAACCTCTTGTAAAAAAGTGTCTGTTGAGGTATAATTGTACTTGTAGGAGTACACGACACCAACTTTCTAATATCGACCCTTTGGGTCTACAAGAGTTACTTCATCCAGTTTGTCAAGAAAGGTAAAACTTTTTAAATTAATATCCAATATAGACCCTTTGGCCTGTGCTTGAGCAGTATCCTAACTCAAACTATCTATCCTAACTAATAAATTAATATCCTACTTTAACATCTATTAACTCTCATATTCCTTCTAACATAAACTAATATCTTAATCTAAACTAACCCTTTAACTGAAACTAATATCTAAATAATGTTAATCATGAACTAACACCCTAAACTGGAAGTCCACACTGCTCAAGCACAGGCCAAAGGCCAAGTTATAAGGCAAAATGCAGGCAACTGCCTGCAGCTACAAGGCAAAACCAAATGTTGACGGTATATACCGTCAACATATAAAAAGTTTACTTGTCTTGACAAAATGAGCGAAGTAACTCTTATAGACCGAAAGGATACTCTATACACTCTATGTAATACGATATACCAATCATACCTACACTTCTAGGATACTCTATATGCTGTAGGTACTAGGATACTCCTTAGTATATTAGATATCAAAATCACTTAGTATGACACAAATATGAGTGTGCATTTCATGTAAGAATCTAAACATAAACTACATTCTTGGAAATAATATCAATCATGTTAGCAGACCACCAATTCATGCAACTATCTCAAACTAACAATTATTTTGAGTAACCTCTTTCATTTCTCTATCGATACATGCCAAAAATACTCTTTACCACGTATAAAATAACACTAATATTTAGACTGTGTCAGCACATCAGGAGGAGGGAGATATCCACGGTCTAGGTGTGATAAAACTTCCACGGGAAAACTGCAGCATATATATATATATAATTTTGCTCGCGGATGCGGAGCTCTCCCATCCCGTCGTCCCCGCGGTGAGGCCCCTCTCGGGGCCGGCTCCGCCCTTCTCCTCCTCGCCATGTCGTCCTCCCCCGCTGATCTCCTTGCCGTCCTCCCACGCCTCCTCGCTAGCCCCGCACCGGCCCTGCGTCACCGGCTGCTCCCGCCGCCACCCCCTCCTCCCTCCATGTCATTCCATCCTATTTACTTCCCCATTTGTTTCCTCCATAGGAGCCTCGTCCCTACCGGGAGAAGCCCGGACCCGGCCGTGGCTGTCCCTCCCCCAGTTTTTGTGCCTTCCACCTCCGTCTCTCTCAGTCGGATCCATCCCCCCATCCTCCCATCGGCGCCACTCCGGCTACGACGGTGATGGCCTCGGCCTCCGATTTCCCTCTCCATCGAGAGTCCCCCGGGCTGGCCAGAGCTCCCCTTCCGAGGCCGCCGGGTCTCGAACCCCCCTCCTCGGAAGCGCCCCCGCCTTCTTGTCCTCTTGTTCCAGTATTTTCGAATTCTTCAGTGGAGCAGCGTGCGGGGGGCCACGTGCCCCCCTCGGTTTCCGTCCCTCCTGGGGAACCGTGAGAGGGTGGCCATGTGCCCCTTTCAGTTCAACCCATCTCGTTGGCGCTGTCAACAGTCCACGGGCGCAGTCAAACTTTTGTTGAGGTTTTGAGACCCTCTTACGCAGATTTAGGGAGGGGTTCTGGCGCAGTCCAATTTTCTCAGCTCTCTGGCCACGTGGATAGAAGCCAGCACAACGCTCCCTTTGGTGCGATTGCGCCAGCCCTTTTGGGCACATCCTCTGGTGCGAGTGGGGGCGCAACCCCGCACCCGTGTGTGGTCCCCTCCATTTTGCTGAATTGCGCAGTCCCTTGGGGGGATGAGGCTGCCCCTGGCGCAGTTATTGATCTTCTGAACACTGGCCATGTGACCAGGAGCGTTGGCTACGCACCTTTTGGTGCGGTAGCATCAGCCCATTTGGGCGCTACCTCCATCAAGAGTGGGGACGCTTCCCAGTTGGCGTACCCTAGGTCGGCCCCTGCTTGCGCAGCAGTTTGGGCATCTCTTCCAGTGCCATCTTCGGGCGCAACCTTTCATCTCCCCCTTGCGCAAACTATGGGCGCAACCTATCTTACACCCCCCACCATGTCGATTGCGCCGAGTGCGGGCACATCCCATTTTTTGTCCCCTTCCCTCGTGCCGGGCGCAACCCTCCCCTCCCCATCCCACCGACACTGTGCGCCGGGAGTGGGTCTTCCCCTCTCTCCCCCTCTGCTCCCCTCTCCTCAACCTTTCCCGACGGAAGATGTGATGTTGCTCTCCGATGCGGCAGGCCTGCTGGGCGCTTCTTCTGCCGCTACCCACCCCCTGCCCTTTTCGGGTCTACCGAGCTCGCACCCTGGGATCATCCGGGATCAGACCCCTCCACCTCCAAATGGGAGACTCCCCATTTTGCGATCTGTGTCTTCTGGCGTCCAACCTCAACCGGTACTCCCAGCCCCAGGCATACCTCCTCATCCACCTTCTTCATATGCCGACATCCTTCATCCCGATAGAGCTCCCAAGCCGGGACTCCTATTCCCGGCCGTTCCCCTTTCAGATGTCAAGTACCCGCAGGCATCGCCCACGCCGACTGTGCCGTTCACCGACCAGGAGCTCTCGTCCCTGGCCATCTCCATCCCCTACTCCTTCGTCCTCAAATTCTCAGCAGGCTGCCCCAAGCTCGCCAGGGTGACTGAGGTTATTGTTAGTTGGTAATTATCGGCGGAGTATAGGGTAGCCCCCATAGATCCGAGGTATATTCTGCTACACCTATCATCCGACCTAGACCACAGGCCGGTGTGGGCTAAAGGTACCGGGCGGGTAGACTCCCACCAGATGAAGATCATCAAGTGGTCACCACTCTTTAACACCTAGGAAGACTCACCGCCGGTTGCCGCCTGGGTCACCTTACCCAATCTCCCCCTTGTTTGCTTCGTTTCGACAGCCATAAAGCGTATTGCCAATTCGTTCGGAACTTATGTGGCCACCGCAGACGAAACCAGCAACCTGACAAAAGCTCACTACCCCAAGATATGTGTGGAACTCGACCTCACATCAGACCCACCCAACCATATCCTCATTGAACTTGGCAACCAAACTCACACTCAGCAAATCATCTACGACAACCATGTGATCTTCTGCACCTACTGCCATTTACGTGGTCACCTATCGAAGTACTGCCGCCGTCTCCATCCAGAGCTGAGGAAGAAACCAGAGAGGGCCGATCCCTACCCCAAAAAGAACCAACGCCACAATCTTGACCAATCTCCACTGCTTCCTCTCCCGAACTCCCACACCAGATTCAACTCCAGCGAAGGCAAAACCAGTAGAGCCAATTCAGCAGAAAAAGCAGTGGTACCCTACCACCCACCTAACCCTTTCCTGTCAAATCAATTCAGCGCGCTCGCATCAGAAACTATACCCCCCCAAGATTCGGTCGGTCATGCTGTCATCGACCAGGACCCCGGAACGGCCTTCGAGGACCTCAGTCCTCCCCCGAGGATTCAGAAGAGTCTCTCCTAGCACCTCCAATAGCCTCCGACCTGCATTCTACCACCATCGAGGCTCTAGCCATCCTTGGGCCAGAGCAGGCATTTAGAGGTCTTCAGGTCCTAGCCGCTGGCTTCCCTCTCCAAGCGAAAAAGGACCAGATCGGCATCACAGACGACTCCCTCCTCATCCCCCCAGAGCAGCCCAACCTCGATTCAGCAGGAGAAACGGTCATTCCTCCTCATAGCCGCGAGGGCTATTCCCTCGGCACATCTTACAAGCAGTCGGAGGAACCATCCATCACCAACCGAAAAGCAGACACAAAAGGGACCGCCAAATTCCCGTACATACAAACTAGGTCCGTTGCGAAGCGGTCCAACCAACCCATCCCAAATCCCCATTAATGCTGAATATCCTCTCCTGAAATGTCTGTGGCCTGACGAACAAACCAACGATGAGGAGACTCACCAGCATCAAGAAAACCCACAAGATCGACATTTTGATCATCCTCGAACCCAAAATCTCTTCCAAGAGGCTCAAATCCATTCAACTGCAGTTAGGATTTCACTCGGCCATTGCCGACAGACACGACATATGGATCCTCCACTCCACAGCCGTCAATATGGGCGTCATCCACGATTCCAGTCAAGCCCTGTCTTGCTGGATGGAACATCCTCTTTTTGTCACGACCCGCACCCAGTGTAAGGGTACGAGAAGTAACGAACGCCCAGCCTACGCCGTAGTGTCGGCGATAGAACGCTGTCCTGAGTCACAGTATCTAATACAGTCTAAAATAAACTCCGAATGGAGAGTAATAATAAGTAACTCAATCACAATACTAAGATGGAATAGAAGAAAAATCTCAAGAGAGTCACAGATAAAAGTCTAGGTGAAAAATCACCAGAATAAAACTCAAGTACAAAAGTACAACTCATAAAGTCTCAAACAGAAAATACAAATAAAGTACTAAGTCTCAGCTAGACTATAGGCAAGTCCTCAGCGACTGTGGGATCCTCCTGAGGGTCCACGGCGCCAGTGTCATCTAAGCCAATGCCATAATAGGTAGGGCAGTACTCCTCATCAATACCTATAAAATTTTTAACATGCCCAGTCAGGACGGAACGAGCACGTATCTCTCACAACAGTTCATAGCAGAAATGGACATATAAAGCAAGCTATAGAAAACTATACATGAATCACTGTAAAGGAAATCAACAAGAGAAAGAGACTATAAAATGAGATATAATATGATAATAGGGAAATATAACCTTCTACGTGATTCATAGCATGAATTGGTTATGTAAACAGCTTGGGTTGTACATGGATACAGCTAAGGAGTGCACATGGATACAACTACTGGGGATAATGATCACATAACTAACTACACTCTCCCTGCCCCCAATCAATACACAAGGATCAATGCATGTTATGTTATTGCACATGGATAACAACTACTGTATACATGGAGCTCATATGGTCATGAGTGTACATGAATAACATATGAGTGTACATGGATAAATATGAATACATGGAGTACATGATGGCCATGATAAAGTACATGAACATGACATAATCGATGTATCCGAGAGGATAACATCGCATGGAAAGATCCAGAGGGTACTAATCCATGTGAATATCGTTTCAGCATCAAGTATACTAGTCTATAACAAGAGAACATATCCAAAGAAGTATGAAAAGATCAGAGAATGTACTCGCCTGGAAAATCGAACTGCTGATGATGAGGTGTAACTAAACTGGGTTAATGTAAACCTATTTAAAATACACACATGTCACAACCAAGTCTACAATATCAAGAGAAATAGCTACAATGCAAGACTACATGCTTTTAGGTCCATTTTGGTCAAAGTCAACCCTCGGTCAACTTTGGTCAAACTTGGTCAACGCTGGTCAAACCTGGGTCAACCGGTCCGTCTACTAATTTCTAGGTCATACACAAAATTCTAGGTCATTTGGAGTTCGTCTGAGTTGAATTGGATCAAGTTTGACCCAAAGTTGACTTTTGTCAATTTGGTCAACTTGTCGGCCAATTCGACTAAACTAAGCTCGAAAGGACGAACCAAATCTGTCCTAGGGATCCTATAGTCATATACACAACTACAATCTAATCTAAGAGAATTATCAAGCATAAATATCTATATACATATAGGTATATACACACATGTGTATATACAATACAAACAAAACCCAAATCTAACAAAAAGTGATGTGTGCGTGTGTGTGTACTGGTGCTTACTAAAATGAGGGTCAAATCTGAGATTAAAACAGCAAACACAATCATAATATATCCCAAATTAATATACTATTATATACATATATATACGATCAAGAAATTATCAATATATATATATATATATATATATATATATATATATATATATATATATATACATATATATATACAATGCTCAAAAGGAAAGTAATACCAATGGTTTTTGAAATTGGTTTAGTGAATCCAAATCTGGAATTAAAAACATCTCGACCCATTCTCAACATGTATGTATTAGCAATGGGTTTCAACGGGGTTTTATATATATATATATATATATATACATATATATATATATATATATATATATATATATATATATAAAATATATATATATATGTATACATAGCTATGTATAGAAAAGCATATATACTCATAATTGATGGAAAATTATGAAACAAAACCAAAAGTTGGTTTCCACAAATCCGAAACCTCATATATTTCCTGAAAACTCAGATTTTGTAAACTAAGAAGTTGGAAATCAAAATATCGTATTTAACTCAAAAATCAAAATATCATATAAATCTCAAATTTTCCAATTTAATGAAAACCCGTTTATACTTGAAAAAGGCAAACAAATAGGTAATAATTCTGCGGATCACTTCCTGCAAGTTCTAATTATCATATATGAACTAAAAATTTAGAAAATACGGACTAAAAGTCAAAGGATCGAAAAAATCACATTTATATTCAAAACTTTGAACCCGAAAAATCCAATTTTGACAAAACGACTCAAAACGCAAAATACACCAAATCAACCCGCGAAACTCGGCATACACGCTGGTCTCAACCTACGTGATACGCTCGGGTACTCTCGGGTTCAAAATCGTGTCCGTGTCGTGTCCACAGAACGCGTATTGGAATTTCCCGATACCGCGTGGTACGCGTGCGTTCTCGCTCGTTTGAGCGCCGCACACGCAACGAAATGCCACGTACTTGTGCACATAGCTGGGGGGTCCTGGGGTAGGTCTAGGACACGATGACATAGCGACACGTTGCCCGAAATAGCACACGTAGACCCACGCACCCGTGCGGCCTGCTGTGCGCGCGCGCCCGTGCGCCCTCGTGTGCGTGGTGCCGGCCTCGCTGCTCCCTCGTCGGGCCACGCCGCGACTTAGGGTTCGTCCTAGGGTCATCTAGGTGTAGGTAAACATGTCCCGGGTCCTGGAACGGGTCTTCGCTGCGTCGTGTACGCGCACGAAGTCCGTTTCCGTGACAAAAATCAGCCCGAGTGCACAGTGTGGCTGACCAGTGCACGCGCGATTTCTCCGCGCTCGCTCGACGAAACGTCGTGAAGTTTTACGGACATGTGGGTAGAGGTTGCCCCTATATGATCGTAAAATTTCACGCAAGATGGAGCTCTGTGCGTCGAGTTATGACGCACAGATTGCAGGACGTGCACGGGACCGTGCACGGGATCTCGTGCACGCGTGTCCGTGTCCGAAATGTTACTGAAAAGTCATCGATTTCCAATCCATCTTCACGAAAGTTTATTGAAATTATATTATCTAAATATCCATGAAGTGAGAATCAAAAAACAGCAACTTTCAATCCTAAGCGGCATTTCGTCGAACATGTGCCGTAAGGGACCGACACGGGCTCAATACCTCCATCAAACAGAGTCAAAATTCCACCAAATTTCGTGGGCAAAGCTAGGGCACCTATATGGATGCAAAAATGAAGAAAAAACTAGATTTTCAATGGTAGATTAGGATTTTACCTATTGAGTGTCAAAACTCAATGATCGGGGCTCCTCGGTTGTCGTGTCGGCCGATTTCCCTCCAGCAAAACCTTTCGTCTCCACTCCAGAAATGATCCAGCATATCCTCCTCTCCTTGACGAGCGCAACGGAGTTCGTTTGGGAAGAAACGGACTCCGGATGAAGGAAAAAAGTGTTTTGGAGAGTTGGATCTCTTAGGGTTTCCTTGTGGAGGCTACAAACTACGAATCAATGCAACAATGGAAGGGGGTACTGCTGTTGGGTGGCCAAGGGGGGTTCTCTAGGGTTAGGGTTTCACTTGGGCCAACTCTTTCTCAAGTAAAAATGGGCCCAAGTCGAAAAGCTCAAAGGCCTACATGCAAAAAGGCTAATTAAATAATTAAAAGCCTTAAAAATAATCTAATGCACAAATTAAATTCTAAAAATAAAAATAAAAATTCTAATGCATGGTTAGGCCCCTATACAAGTCCACTAGGGTTAAACCAGTTGCTAGCACAAACAAGAGTCAACATATTCAGGAAATCACATAAAGGTCAAAATGGCTAAAAATCAATTAATCACTCTAAAAATTTACTAATAAAATCTAAATTAATTCTAATGATAATAAATCTAATTTTTGATATAGCATTAAGGTTTTAGGTCATGGTTGGCTAAGGTCAAACTACCAAGTCACCAGTCTGCAACCAATCAAATCACACAGCAAGCAATCCAATTAATAAATAGATAAAAATTCAAATAAAAATCATTAAAATTCAAATAAATCACAATTACTAAAATACCCTTGAAATTTAAAAGTGAGTGTGACAAATCTACCCTCCTTAAAATAATTTCGTCCTCAAAATTAAGATGATCCTACCCTTCTAGGTCAAATCCTCAACAATCATGATCTTAAGAAAACTTGTCTAAATCATGCAGTTGAAAAGATATCATACATGATTATGGCAGGTAATCAGTTTGGGGGTCTCATCTAGCCACTAAAGTCATACTAGATTAAAAGTAGTCATAAGATATCAAGCATACAAATATTATGGTAGGGTACAGTAATCATCAAAATAGGATAAGGTATGGGTCAAGAATTCACCTCTACTAGGTCTGGTAGCGGGAACTCTCTCCCGGAGGTAGGCCTCGACTAGGGGCAAGTGTAGTAGGACAGTCTCGTATCTTGTGTGCAGCTGACCTACAAAATAGGCACAATCCTAGTCTCTTCCTACAGTCCTTCCATACGTGCCCAAGCTTCTTACAGAAAGTACAGATAGGCACCCACTCAACTGGTCTCTGCTGGACAAAAATCTGAACTGGATAGGCTGGTCTAGGCTGAAAGCCTGGGTACTCCTGAGGCTCTGGGTATAAACTGCTCCTCGCTCTCTTAGGACTAGGCTCCTCCCTCGAATGCATGTAATCCCATAACAGTTAAAAACTGACACTCTATTCTCTCATAAGCTCAGCCTGAAGTCTTTGTACCTCCTGCATATCCTGAAGGAGTCTGTAAATATGAGCTCCATCAAAAATGGCATGGGGTACCACTCTAGGAGGCAAAGGAAGGCCCTCAGTCTCCGACTGAACTGCAGTCCTCTCCTGAAGGATAGGAGATGGAGAAAAATTCTCCGGTGAGGCTGCTAACACCCGCGCATGCTAATAAATGAATGACTCAACGCACCTAGCTAAGGGAATAATCCTATCTTGCATGCTTGTATAGATCATGGAAAAGAACTCGACAAATATAGAAACTCTCGTACCGCGCTCTACGCTCGTGGTAAGGCGCAAGCTTATGTTCAAGTCCCTTACGCGTTCAACAATGAAACAATGAATAGGTTAAAACAATGAAACAGAAGACTATCGACATAGTCGTTCCGAGTAGAGTATAGCAACATTAAAAGACTTCGAAACCGATGGGTCGCCAAGGCGACTCCCGCACGGGGAGTTGCATAATGTATGATTGAATACATGAAAAATGAATGAATGAACGAACAAGTAAAAGAAAGAAATGAAAGAGTGAATAAAAGATAAGACATAAAAGACGTTAGCGACAGGTATGACGGGCACGTGCAACGGGGCTCGCTACCCGCGCTGCACGGATGCCAACCTGGTCGATAACGCATTATGGCTAAAGACAGCCGTTAAGTTAAATGACAAGTTAATAAGAAATGGTCGTGGACAAACAGCACGGGCGATGGGGGGAATACCGTGGCCGTCATGAGGAAGGATTCTGCGGCACGGGCGATGAGGGGGTATACCGTGGCCGGCCTAGGCGGAATCAGACATGGGGCTTACGGACTGCTTTGAGTGGGGGCTCGGCCGCCCAAAAAGACGTAAGGCCAGGCATTTCAAGAGACTATCAAGGTGTACCAGCCATCACGCTTCGATAGGTGAGAATGCCCACGTGATATGTCCAAAATGGCTTGTGATGCCAGCGACCCATGCATGTAGATTTAAGTGGACTATGCTGGTGGCAATCCTCGTGCAAGTCCTTGCATTGAAATAAGTAATCTAAGTTAACTAAATGAAGTGCCTCCTGAACATGCTTGAAATGTAACGTCCTGAACATGCTGAAATGTAACACTCTGAACATGCCTACGACGTGCTAGAACATGCCAACGGCGTGCTAGAACATGCCAACGACGTGCTAGAACATGCCAACGAAGTGTTAGGATTATGGAGGCACCACTCGCGAGTATCGGTTGACATGCACGTATATCGAAGACGCCTAGAATATGTGCACGATCCAACTATGTGATACGTTGAATCAAGTGAGACTTGAGGAATAGAAAAGTATCGAGGATTTTGAAATTGTATTGAAGGAAAGATTGAGATAGCACGAGTGTGGCTCGAAATAAGGGAACGCATAGGAGAAATGTGTGCGAGAAATATAGAATTTTGAGTCAGTGATAAGTCGATAAGTGTACTCATTTAGTTTCGAGGACGAAACTTTTTCTGAGTGGTGTATGATGTAGTGCCCCGTCCCGCTCAGTCAATCGGAGGAATCGAAACGCCGACGGCGTTCGGACTTAGCCTTGCAACGGCTGTTCGAAGACATCGCTCGGTCGAGACGACCGCTCGCTCAGGTAGGGTAGTTTCGGTGAACTTGCCTCATCTAATCCTTCACATAATAAATTGTATGTTTTCAACTTGCACAAGTAGGCTTAATAAATAAAAGATATGAATCCACATAGCTAAATGGAGTAATCTCGACGGGTCGAATTGAGATAGAATATGGAAAGGTCCAACGGTCGGCTTAGAGTTGGTGCACAACGTGCTTTGAAAATGACACTCGGTCCTTCGTCCCGTGGCTTGGGAGAAGGAAAGTTGGTCTTCGACACAAAACTATAAACTTGCCTAAGTCATAGGCGTCGTCCGTATAAATGCTCGATAAATCATGCACGCTTCCGTAATTCAAGGCTTGGCATAGCCTTTGCTCGTCCCTCGGGTTAAGTTGTAGGCTTGAGTATGTTAGGCAAAGTTATGTCGATCGACCTAAGTAATTCTAAGTGCGGTCCCGCTCATTCTGCGGTTGTCAAGTCAAATAGCCCTAAAATTCCAAGGCCCATCATATGAGGTACGACTTGGGCGATAGCGTTGCGTAGAACAAGAGTCAGTTTGAGGCACGATGCATGGACTTAGTGTTTAAGATATGAACCACGGTTGATTGAGTGAGTTTTAGAGAAAGGACTATCGAATAGGCATTGAGTTGAATGAAATGATATGGTAACATAGAAAGAATGCTCACGACCGTGGGTCGTCGAGGGGTCTCAAATGATAAAAGTATGAATATTGGTTTGAAAGAGATGATAACACTGAGAGTACAATAACTGTGTGAGACGTCAGTTTGAGTGAAGGGCCTTGCATGGTCATTGGACAACTTGTCGACAAGGTAGAGTTTTTCCGCACGGCAACCTGTGGTGCCACGGGACTGATGCGGCCTAAGGAAACACGGTGATAGCTGTGCTGAATCGATAGCACCGGGTTAGTCGGGGGCTTTCAGGGGGCTAGCTACCTTGCGCTGGAAGGGTCCCGGCCAACCGCAAGCTATGTGTCCATTATAGCTTGTCATGCTAGTGACCTCATATAGATGAGTTGGCATGGGCGGCGATCCGCGTATATGCCTTTGGACTGAGTCAAGTATTAGGTAAAGTGAATCAAGAGTCGAGTCGAATGCGTGCTCGGTCAGAAGACAATGTTTGGGCCTAAGATTTGGCTGTAACGAAGAAACCATACTTCGGCACGAGATGTGGCGTCGAGTCCTATATTGTCGGCATATAAGTTGCATAGTTATGGTTTGAGTTATCATGATTTAAGTCAGGAGACGCTGCAAGGCAAAGTTGGTCGAGTAACCCTTAGTTCACAAGTTGGATGGGTCAGTTGATGATTTAGTAGCAAAGGGCCGCGAGGCGGCGATATGATTGAGTCTCATTGAGTTGCGAGGCATGGCCTCAGCAAGGATTTGTAGCACGGTCACACAAAAATGAAGCCTCATCGCGTAGTTGCGTCTCTAATTTTAAGCCATAAGGCAAACATGACTCGATAGGTTAACGTTGTTGGCACGAGAAGGGTCTTGAGGTAAGGTATGAGTTAACATTATCGTTGCAAGCAGGAGAGGTCTAGAGATGCGGAATAGGCCAAGGCGTCGGTCCTAAAACTGATCCTAAGGCAAGACTAGAAAGACAATCATAAAGGGGTCTAAGTTGCACAAAAGTAAATCAAACGTGTCGGGTTTGTATGGGTGGGCAAGGAGCTCATTCCACCAGTACAGTTGAGTACTGACACCCACATAGTTTACATGTGCAGGCACAGGTAGAAGCTCGTGGCACGGAGCTCGCTTGGATGCGTCGAGGTACAGAGTTCCTTGGCGATTCGAAGCGTACGGCCGCATGAAGTAAAGACTTATACGGGACATAATGTATAGACGTCGCTTTTCGAAGCTTCCGCTGGATCAAGACTTGTATTGAGAGAAGAGAGAGAGCTGAGTGACTTGTAACGTGAGCTTGAGTGAGCTTGAGAGACTTGTACATCTTGGCCTTGCGCCCCATTGTAACCTATGTTTCAATATCAATAAAGAGCTTCTTTTGAATAACTTGTGTTTGTTCTAATTTTTGCTGCTATTATTCAATGTCTCTGCACAAGACTTCTGTGCAACGACCCCGTCACAGCCACTGAAATCGGCCGTTATGGAACCCGCCTTGCACGAGTGCAATCTAGGCTCGTGATGGCGGCCAACGGAAATTCTATGACTGCGCCTAACGTCACCGTACCTGCTGCCACCGTGTCGGCGATCCAACCCATTGAAGTCGACACAGAGGATCCCGAGCGTCAACCAGCGTCACCAAAAAAGTACAACTTTGAAGTTTCCGAATTCAAGAAGGTGTGCCGCACTTCCTTCAGCGGTATCGAGGGCCCTTCCATAGCAATCGACTGGTTGGAAGAGCTGGAAGATCACTTCGAGCTTCTCGACATTGAAGGATCGAAGCAAGTCGCCTCCTTACAACTTCAACTACGGTTGAACGCGCACGACTGGTGGGCCATACGCAAGCGAGCGATTCGACCGGACAACAACACCGCGCCGATCTCTTGGGCCACGTTCCGCAAAGCTTTTGAAGTGCCGTACCTTCCGTCAGCCATTCGTCAAGCGAAGGAGAATGAATTCATACAGTTGAAGCAAGGGAGCCGGACAGTGGAATAATATGCCACAGAATTCAACAAGTTGTCTAAGTTTGCTGGTCAGTTTCTGCCTACTGAAGAGTGCCGTGTGCGACGGTTCGAAGTGGGCCTGCGACACTCTGTCGATGCGCAAGTCGGGGTCCCGGAGTACAAGACCGTGGGCGAGGCTCTGAATCACGCTCTCCGCCTTGAGAACCTGCATCCTTCCGGTGTTGACGACGTTGCGCGCCAGTCCAATCACAAACGTCCTAGCTATACTGGAGGCAACAACGACGCGTCAAAGTGTCCAAATAACGGTGGCTACAAGGGTGAGAAGACAATACCAAAGTGCACCAATTGCGGACGACTTGGACACCGTGAAAGCCACTGCTTTTTCTGTAATGTTAAATATTTTGCTTACGGACAGAGGGGTCACACGGCTCCAAACTGTTCAAGCTTTCGCCAGACTCGTAACGCCCCGCCACTACAACACCGTCAAGAGAATCGAGGACAGGCGCCTCGACCTCCTCCGCCCACTCAACCAGCACCGTAAAATGGCCGAGACCGTCACCCTAACACTCAGGGCCGCGTCTACGCCATGACTCGAGACGAAGCACTGGCATCAGATACAGTAGTGTCAGGTATACTAAAATTCAATAATGTGCCTGCTCGTGTGTTATTTGATTCAAGCGCTTCGCATAGTTTTATATCGGCGGACTTTGCCGTCGAGCACAAATTTTCGGTAATATCATTAGATTTCGACCTTAGCGTAAGCACACCTTCGGGCACACCAATTCTTACAAACTTAGCTTGCGCCGGCAGGATTATTTGTATCGGCGGTCAAAAGATCGGTCTGGATGTAATAGTTCTAGACATGAAGGACTTTGACATCATTCTGGGAATGGATTGGCTCGGGCCGTGCAACGCAAATAGACTGCGCTGAAAAGAAGGTCATATTTCGCATACCTGGAGTGCCTGAATTCTGCTACTTGTGTGGTGAGGCGTCGCCGACCTGCATGGTGATCTCCGCAATAACTGCTCGACGGATGCTGCATTCTGGGTGCGAAGGCTATCTAGCTTTCGTTCGAGACATGCGACAGGATGGTGCAAATGCGGGTCAGACCGACGTTGTGGCAGAATTCCCAGACGTGTTTCCGGACGAGCTATCCGGCATACCGCTCGATCGAGAAATAGAGTTCACCATCGACACATTCTCCAACACCCGGTCGATCTTGAAGGCTCCGTACAGAATGGCCCCTGCAGAACTGAAGGAATTGAAGGCACAACTTCAGGAATTACTTGATAGAGGGTTTATCCATCCGAGTGTCTCGCCGTGGGGTACGCCCGTGCTATTCGTAAAGAAGAAGGATGGATCGATGCGGCTCTGCATCGACTATCGGGAATTGAACAAAGCCACCGTCTGAAACAAATACCCCCTGCCCCGCATCGACGACTTGTTCGACCAGATCCAAGGTGCAACGGTGTTTTCGAAGATTGATATGCGATCGGGTTATCACCAACTCAAGGTCAAGCCAGATGACGTGCCGAAGTCCGCCTTCCGTACTCGTTACGGCCACTACGAGTTCTTGGTAATTTTGTTCGGTCTGACAAATGCCCCTGCCGTCTTCATGGATCTAATGAATCGGGTGTTCCGTCCATTCGTTGACAAATTCGTAGTAGTCTTCATCGACGACATCCTCGTCTACTCGAAGGATCGAGCGCAACATGCAAAGCATCTGCAGACGGTACTCTTAATCCTTCGAGAGAATAAGTTGTACGCAAAGATGAGCAAGTACGAGTTCTGGCTGAACCGCATCTCATTCCTTAGGCACATCATCTCCGCCGTGGGCATCACAGTCGATTCGAAGAAAGTCAAGGCAGTTGCTGATTGGAAACGGCCCACATCAGTTAGAGAAATTCGAAGCTTTCTAGGCTTGGCGGGATACTACCGACGCTTCATAAAGGACTTCGTGAAAATCGCATCGCCGTTGACTCGCCTCACCCAGAAAGGAGTCGCATTCAAGTGGTCAGACGACTGTAAAGCTTCCTTCCAGGAGCTCAAACAATGGCTCTATTCGGCCCCGATACTTGCTCTTCCTGAAGGGACGGAGGGATTTCAAATCTTCAGTGATGCTTCTGGCCAGGGCTTGGGGTGTGTGCTCATGCAGCGGTATAAGGTGATATCTTTTGCTTCCCGACAGTTGAAGCCCCACGAGAAGAACTACCCTACGTACGACCTAGAACTAGCGGCAATTATGTTCGCGTCGAAGCTGTGGCGTCACTATCTCTATGGCGTGGCGTGTAGGATTTATACGGACCACAAAAGCCTCAAGTATCTCTTCACCCACAAAGAATTGAATTTGCGGCAGAGACGATGGCTCGAGCTAATCAAAGACTATGACTTATCAATTGACTACACGTCGGGCAAGGGAAATGTGGTAGCGGATGCGCTGAGCCGGAAGTACTTAGCTTCGTTATGTATCAACGATCGATTGCTGCGTGACTTGGAAGGAATGGCGTCGAGCTCCGAGTTCGTTTCAGAGACGTGAAACTGGCACAACTGCGGGTGAAACCGAGCCTACTGGAGAGGATCAAGTCTGCACAGAAGGACGACCCCTACCTGGAGAAGATACGGAAGCTGATATCAACAGGGAAAGCGTTCAACTTTGCAGAGGATGAGTCGGGAGTGTTGCGCGTGAAGGGGCGGCTATGCATACCGGACGATGCAGAACTTAGAAAGGAGATAATGTCGGAGGCGTATTATGCAAAATATTTCTTACATCCTGACAGCACCAAGATGTATAAGGACCTCCGCGTTGTCTTTTGGTGGCATGGCATGAAGAGGGACGTAGCGCTCTTTGTGTCAAAATGTATGGCCTGTCAGCAAGTCAAAGCCGAGCACCAGCGACCGGGCGGGGAGATGCAGAACCTCGCCATTCTAGAGTGAAAATGGGATCACATTACTATGGACTTCGTTATTGGCTTGCCGAGGAAGCCGCGGGGAAACGACGCCGTCTGGGTTATCGTCGATCGACTAACCAAGTCAGCGTACTTTATCGCCATCAAAGTTACTTGGAGCGTCGACCGCCTTGCTCAAATATACCTTGATGAAATAGTTCGGCTGCACGGGGTCCTGTTTTCCATAAATAAATTCACTTTATTTATTGTGTATCTGGGAAAATTACAACTGTAGGAATCCGATCTAGAAGACGATCGCTTTATCCCTTGGACGATACGAAGAAGAAAAGCTCTCAAAATTTCAACAGCAATTTAGATATCTATGTATCTCTACAATGAATAAGAAAAGAACTCTATTTATAGAGTCAAAAATAACTGAAAAAGATAACTGTCTTCACAGCCTGTGCATAGTTAAAAATCACACAGGATCTAACATACGCAAGGTTGTGAGCAGTTACTGGACGTGGCCTGTAACTGTTGGACACATGGCAATCATGTATGAGTCATGTGCAAGTTACAGGACACGCAAGCGAGAGATCAGTGGCATGGCTGCCACGTACTCCAATTTGATGAAATCCACGCAGGTTCGTTGAGGACGAAATCCACGCAGACTTGGGTCAGAAAGCTTCAAAATCTACGTAAACTTGGGGACAAGAAGCTTCAGAATCCACGCAGACTTGGGGCTAAAAGCTTCAAAATCCACGCAAACTTGATGAAGGAACATAGAAGTGCAAAATACACGCAGACTTGAGCCAGAAGGCTCAAAATATACGCAAGCTTGAGGCAGGACTGCCAGCTGTCTTGATTTGACGTGCCTCGACTGACACAAAATCTCTGACAGTGATTACTTTGTCAGTCGTATTAAATGACAAGAAACTCTTTTGCTACGCCAACTTGATGAAGGCTGAGTCTTGCTGAAGAAGATTTCAAAAGTCACGCAATAGTCTGCTGTGATCTCTCGAGCTCCGTGCATACGTGGCATACGAGGAGACATTCTTCGACTGTCGTGCCGTCAGTCATAATGACATTTCTGACAAATGATGAGCTGTCTCTAGCGTAATTTTTAAACATTTGTCTTGATCAACTCAGCGTGACTTTGAGACTTTGTTCTGATCAACTCTGCGTGACTTTAAGACTTCATTCTGATCAACTCAGCGTGACTTTCATTTTGAAGGCCTACAAAACCCCCTTCAAAGTTTTCGAAAAATGATAAATTATTTTGAAATACTTTGAAATTAAGATGATAAAATGAATTTAGTCACGCTGAGATGACTTTAAAGAGATATTTACTCCTTAATGATTGGACTGTTGGGATTCTGTGCAGTTAGGATCCCGTATCAGACTCCTAAATCGAGGCAAATAATGATGTGCTATTTAGAATTCTTTACGAGCCTATAAATAAGCCATAATCCACTTATTTCATTCTTTACTTGCTTTTAGAGAGAGAATCCACAGAAGAGAAAACTTCTCTGCTCCGACGAACTTCATCTTCTCCGACTTCCTCTTCCCTTTCTCAACAGCAATGGCTCCCAAGAAAGCTGACTCTCAGGCCAAGGGGAAAGCCCCTGCAACATCCTCTCGTGCCACTACTGATAGATTTCCTCGACGAGAAGTCACACATCCTCCCATTCAGCATAAGTGATGGAGGAATACGAACTGTTGAAGATGAAGATGAAGATGAACTCCACATAGAATTTTTTAGGATTTTAAAACAAGTAATGAACTTCAGAAATATATTCCCCCTTCTTAGGGCAAAGGATATTAATAAAGTATGCCCCCTCTTTAGGGTCGGCCATACTTCACATCTTCGTGTTTACGAAGCTCTGTGTTTCACGCAAATGAGCATGACTCTCCTGACTCTGCATGATTTTTCATGTTGGCAGAAATGTCGATGTTTGAAATAGTCACGCAGCTTTCATGATGATCTGCATGATTTTTCATATGTTGACAGAGATGTCAATGTTGTAATAATCACGCAGACTTTTGAGAGTCATCTTCTGGATAGATTAGTCTTGATCTGTCAGCGTGTCTTTGTCATTTTCACTCAAGTGTGATTCTGGCAATGATGCGTGACTTTCATTCTAATCTGTTTGAACTTTGCGTGAATTAAACACCTGCGTGAATAATTCATTCAGTGTGTCTTGATAGTATATCTATCTGAAGTCTGCGTGACTTTTGAAACTTCCTTCGAACACTGCTATACACGCACAAGGCTCGTAGATATAGAAAACATATCTGACCTTGTCTTCTTTTATTTTCTTCAGTGAACATTCGAAGTGAGGAAGCAGATTATGAGGGGCACTTGAGCTTCACATTTAAACATGATTTATTTTATGTGAAATTCCCTCAATTTGACCTCCCAGAAGCCAGACTATCATTGTTGGCCAATCAAGATCATACAACCCTACTTTGTTTGATGAATGGTCAACCTTTTCAGAGTCTTGACTTGGTGTCCCACAAAAAACCAGCATTTTTGTTCGGAGATGCCATAGCACAAAAATCACAGCCAAAGAGTATTAGAGAGAAAGTCTGCTTTTACTTCGAAGGTGATGTAAATCAACCAATGTACTGGCCGAAGGTTTCCAGGGGTTTGTCCATCATGAGATTTATGCATGCCAGCTATCCGAGAAAGATGTCTTGGCATTTAACAGAATACCAGCAAGCGAAAGCAAGCCGCATCATTTACAGGAAGGAGGGATTCTTTAGTGCCCCAGAAAATCATGTATCAGTGTTTCGGGGTTTAAAGCCTGGATGCATACTACCTAAAGACTCATCGATACTGATGCCATTTAGAATGCCTATTTTCATAAACGAATTCATGGCAAACAAGAATGTGTTCTACCCCACCGATTCAACGCCGAGGATGAACGGCTTGATGAATCAGGAGAACGTTAGATGGAGGACTTTGGTCCACTGGGCTTTGGAGAATTTTGAGACTGAGCTGAAGAAAATAAACCTCTATGATGCAGTCGTCAATTCATCCTACGGCTTCAGGCCTAACCCCTCCCTGTTCCTGGCCTTGATTGAGAGATACAATCACAGGACGGGGACATTTATGACTCCAAAAGGAGAGATGGGCTTTGCCCTTCATGAGATGGAGTACATCTCACATTTACCTTCAGGCTCGCTGCCGTATGAGGAATACGTGCCCACGACTGAAGAGCTGAACTTTCTATCAGAGAAGAACCCAGAGATGGTACATCTATTTGAAGAGATGATGTGTTATTTTGGCACATGTACTCTATATTACAAGAGTTCTAAAGATGAAGCCGGCAACCACATCCAGAAGTGGATGTCCTACCTTTTCATGAACCGTGAAAAGGATGATAAGAAGATAAACGAGAAGAGGTGGTATCAGATTAGCAACTTCAAGCCTCTCTCTGAGAGTGAAATCACTTATTTGCTGGAGAAATATGATTGCAAGGATTTCATAATCACTGAAGACTGGTACGAGTTCAAAGCTGGAACTACTTTCAACTCGTACGTGAGATAGAGTGGGAAGATGCTGTCAAGGAACGGTCATTTGGCCGGATTCTTATTTCTGTGGTTAAGAAGATTCATTATTCCTGGCTCCAGTTCTTTGGATAGGATACACAGAGGCGTTATCTTTGCAGCGGTGCGCCTTATATATGGTTACAAGTTAGATCTATTATCAGCGATGACCTGTAGACTGAATGCAGGTCTTCGGAATTTTGTAACCAACATGCTTTCTGATCAAAGGAGGATGACTGAGGAGTTCCCACGGATAGAGATGCCTTTTACATATCTGTATGGCTGGCTCCTCCTCCATCATGATGGTTTGATACCTCCAGGGGCAGGAGGAAGTGGCAGTCTCTTTTTGGAGAGGTACTCTGGAGAGACTTTCTGGAAGGTTCACACCCTTTCAGAATGCAGAAATGTCCTGAATAGAGCTTCACATTGGTCCATTCAGTGTGTTCCTCTACCACTGGACTATGAGGGCATGCCCTTAAATATGATGGACGGAGATATGGGGAACAGATTAGATGATGTAGCCTTTCAGTGGTTACAGAGAATTCAGCCTTCTCATCTAGTGTACCGTCATGAAGATATGACATATCTGGAGCCATATTTGCCAAGCCGATTTGCTAGGCAATTCGGATATGACCAACTTCACGTTGGGAACGCCACCACTTGCCTTTCTGCCCGTAGAGGGCTTATCGACGGAGCTCGTGCTTGGAGATATTTTGTGGCTAGAGATACAAAAGCTGTATTCTCTTTGCCAAATCCTTTATCAAGCACAGGGACGAAGATGCCTTATGCCTATGCTCGCTTCTATGTCTCGTCGGGCACATTCAAGCCGACTTTCAATCTGAAGACTTTTGTTGCTGAGGACGACCTAGCTCCGTCGAAGAGGTCAAAGAAGAAGACTATTATTCAGCAATTTTCTCTAAAACCCGTAGATGAGACAGCAAAGGTGGAACCTCTATATGAATTATTCCAGGAGGAAAATTTTCCTGATGAGGTTCTTCCTCCTATATTTGTATCCCTTTCCAAGAGAAAGAGAAGTGATGAATCTGAGACCGTCTCCAAAAGGAGTACTAAGTCTCAGACATCTAAGAAGAAGAAAGGAGTATCAATAACTGCTACTTCATCTTTAGGTGGCATCTCGGTTGATGAAGATGATGCCGCCGACAAAGACGAGGAGACTGATGAAGACGATGCTCCTTTGATAACGAGGAGGTCTAGAGGAAAATATGTCAAGAAGACCGTTAGCAAGATGAAAGGCAATGAACTCCTAGAAACAATTATGAGTGGAGGAGTTTTGCCAGAAATCAATGAAACAGCTTCTACTGAACAAACAGAGTCTGATGATATTCAGCTTCCAACAGCTTCAACTGAACAGACTGAGGTGGAATCCGCTCAAGCTCAGGAAACTACTGCTCCAACAACAAGCGGAGTAGCTATTGAATCCTCGGAGATGAGGATGATCCCATTTGAGCATGGGACATAAGGCGTCATCCAAGCACTGGATGACCAAATTGATTATTCTGCAGAAGAACCAGCTCTGTCCGAAACTACAGAATAGCCAGAAGTTTCTAAAACCCAAGCTGAAGAGAATATTTCTTTGACCAAAGGCGATGAAGACGTGCCGGCGTCCGAGCTATCAGCTGTTGATGATTTGTTGAAGAATGTTTGTCAAGACATCATTTTTTGAACTGACATTTCAGAGAAGACTGAACCGGCAGTCAATACTGAGCTAGCTGTCATCGCTGTTCCTGAGATTGATGAAGATGTAAATATCATAGACTCTGGATCAGATACTCATCCTGAAGCTGGGGATGAAGAAGAAAAAGCAGAAACTAAAGGAGGAGAAGATTGGCATACTGGCACTTCTACTCCTTATGATGAGGATAAAGTCAAGGGAAACAGAATAGAACTTAGCCCCGAGCCTGCTCAGTCTCCGGATAACGCTCCAGCACCCAGTAATTCTGGAGCTGGAAGCAGCCATATGAAGCAGGTGTCGGATACTATCATGAACCAACTACGAGAAGACGCCAGACTCTCCCAACATATTGAATATGAACCTCAGCCTGGTAGAACTTTATTTCAAATTCTGTTTCTGCTGTTTCTTTTTCTCTATATGCTGATTTTTATTATTGTCTTTGATTATAGGAACTGCTGCAGCAATGAGTTCGACTCATGCTCCGCTTATCCAGGTTGATGCTGATGAATGAGTTCACACTTGCCAACTTCTCCAGTAGCGCCTACTTCTGTCCCCAGGGTAGAGAATATTCAAGCTTCTTCTTCAGTGATGACAGCGACACCTGGATTTGAAACTGGACTAGCAAGAACTCTGGGAACGTATTCAGAGATCATTTACTCATATCTAGATACATATTCCAGATGTTTCTTGAAGGATGAAGCTATGCCATTTTCTGATCTTCGAACTATGGTCAAGTTCCCGCTCATGGCGTTACGACATGCTGGTTGTGAATCTCAGTGCATATTCTTCGAACATCTTCTGGATGAGTTGGAAATAACTATCCAAAAATACTGGGAGACTCAGAAAGAAGATATTCAATCTTTAACTGCAACTGAGATCAGTCAACTAGAGCATGAAGCTCAGTCCCAGCAAGCTGTATTGGAAGCATTTCTTGTCTCTTCTTCTGAGAAATTAGTAGAAAAGGGCGAAGAAATATTAGCTACTCATCAAAGAGTAGAGCTTCTGGAGAAGGATAAAGCGTCCAAGGCTGAAGAACTGAAGATTTTGAAAGAGGAATTGGCTCGCCTTCAAGAGCGAATTACTGTTATGGAGACAGAGCAAGCTGAGGTTACTGCTGCTTATATTTCTGAAGCTGTACGCTGTGAAATTCTTCAAAAGGAGCGAGAGCAAATGCAGGCAGAACAGATTGAAGAAGCTAACCGTCTCCAGACTACTATTATCATTTTTGATGAACAGAATATCACAGTGGAAGCAACGGAACGAGTTCGCAAGACTCATGAAGAGAAATTGAATGCTGTTCATGAACGTATCAGGGAGTTAATAACTCCCAATAAGTGAATCTTTTTTCATTCTCACTTGTATCCAATGTTTTGATTATGAATGAAAATGAGAATTTTTGATCTGATTTATGGTTTTGCTGTTTTGATAATAATATAGAAAATATGTTCAGAGGTAAATAATACATGACACATTTCAATAGAATAGAATATACAAACAAGCTTTGTAATTCTATCAGATGATATTAAACCAGAAATGATCTTAGTTTAATACTGATTAGAAAAAATAGAATTCAGACATAAAAATATCTTTGAACTCGATTTTTCATGAACGGATAAACCGTCAGGTATTAATGAACGGATGAACCATCGGGTAAAATGTGATAAACGAACGGATGAACCGTCAGGCATTAATGAATGGACGAACCGTCAGATGAATGTAATAAATGAACGGATGAACCGTCAAGCATTAATGAACGGACGAACCGTCAGATGAATGTAATAGATGAACGGATGAACCGTCAAGCATCAATGAACGGACGAACCGTCGGATGAATGTGTCGTTTCATTATTCGAGGATCTTCCGTCTATAAATATAGCAGAAATCTAACACGAATGAACACTTCTACTCTTCAACATAAAAATATCGTCTGAAGAAGCATCCAAGAAAGCTGAAATCGTCTCGAAGGTTCAGAAGGATTTTGGGGTCCTTTGTAAAGAATATTGGAATATCTCCTGGTTTTCTGCTGGGAACCAGAAAGTATGAAGTTTGTGCTGATTCTAGGGATACATCTGTATGGAAAGTCTGTACAACTCCTATATTTATTGTTCTCAAGTCATCTAACAAATGTAAATAACTATGAACATGATTACACACATCAACATACTGCAAAGATGGAGACTTTTCATTAACTTTAAAAGTAGCAGTATTTACATTGGAAGAAGGCTGAGCCTTAGAAATCTTAGCCAAATCAATGACTAAAGGAGAAGAAGAATGAGGGAGAGTTTTGTTTCGATTAAGATCGATAACAAACGGCTCAGAAGAGGTGAGCTCCCTTGAAGCTTGAGATGGAAGAATAGTCCGCCCTCCAACAGGGATTACCAGAGTATCCTGTTTCATATGTGAAGACACAGGAACTGTAATACGCCCACTAACAGGAATGATCAGTGTATCTTGAGTAGACGACTGAGGTAATGGAGAGATCCGTCCACTTACTGGAATGAAGAAAGAACCTTCTCCAGAGGATTTAGGAGATTGTTGCTGAGTAGTTCGACCTTTAACAGGGATTATTAAAGTCTCACTTTGTGAATCCTCTTTCTCCATAGCTTGTATTACCCTTGTATACTCTTCTTTATACATCCGGAAACCATTGAAATAAGCTTCAACCCCATGGAAGGGATTTATATCAGCCACTTCTTTTTGTACTCTTCCATTGCTGTCAATGTATTTAAAACACTGATGAAGAGTAGAAGGCACCACATTATTTTCATGAAGAAAGGGCCTCCCCAGAAGAAGATTATAAGATCCTACGATCTCTATCACATAGAAAGTGACTTTAGATCTGAAATCTCCAATCTGAAGTTTCAGATGAATCTTTCCCAGAGGCTCGCTTCGGCTCTGATTGAATCCCAGGATAGTAGTAACCGTCTTGGAAAGCTTGTGAAGAGGAATTTTTAATTCATCCAACAGGCTCTTCGATATTATACTTATAGCAGACCCTGGATCAATGAGGATACGATCTATCTTCATTGTATCGATATAACCGGTGTAGTAGAGAGGCCGATCATGTCGATTATCCTCCAATAGCATATCGTCTTGTGTGAAGATGATATTTGGGATAATCTCCAATACACTGTTACAATGTAAGCAAGTGGCAGGTTCTTCACATGGCTTCTTCAATTGTGCAAGACAAGAGTCTGCCTGAAGAAGTGCTTCACTTAACGTCTCCCGAGTCTCTTTGGAAAGACGTAGAAGTTCAAATAGGGACATTCTAGCTGGAGTATTAGCAAGTTGTGCTAAAATGTCAAAATTATAAGGTTTCTGAAGCCCAAGAGGAGGGGACTTCTTGATTGGCCTATCAAACTGAGCCTGTTGTTTGCCTTTCTCAAGAGCTGTTGGCTTGGAAGGAGCAGGTTCAACTGGTGCAGTGGAAGGAATAGGTGCAGCGAATGATTCTTCTTCAAGAGGAACATTAGGAACATCTTTATCAGCAAGAGGGATATCAAGAGTATCCTCGGGATTCTTGGAATAATCCTTCAGATAAGGTTTTCCTGTTCGAGTAGCACCAGCAAGTGCTTCTTCTTTATCTTTTGGCTCTGTATCAGGAGTAGATCCGAGAGAAGTCATATGACATGACTTAATCTTTCCAGTCTTCTTGGACTTTCTAGTTGTAGTCTTTTGAAGATGAGAAGATTCAAAGTCTGCCACTAGATCAGGATGAATCCACATGATTTCTCCTGTTTCCATAGTGATTGGTACTAACCCTTCAGATTGTGGAGGAGGAATATTCACTATCTCAAGAGTTGCCTTGGGAATAGGAACGATCCCGCTTTCAAGGAGTTGAGGAGGGAAATCTCCGAATTGCATAGAGACGACATTGGAGGTGACAGTCTTCTCTTTCGGAGTAAGAGAGATAGCTCCAGATTTAATCATTTCTTGGATCTTTCCTTTCAGTACATAGCATGTACGAATTGTGTGACCCAACATTCTGTGGTATGGACAGTATTTGGGATGATCTGTCTTACCAGCTTCATCAGGTTTCTTGATTTCAGGTAATTGTATTTTATTACCTTTCAGCAGACATTCAAAGATACCAAGGACATCATCATCATCAAAAGAGTATTCTTCTTTGGGGCGAGGTGCTCTTGGTTGTTGAGTTGTAGAGGCAGGAGAAGTTTGAATGGTCGATGCATCTTTACTCTGAAGATTAACTTCAAGAGTTTCTTTTCCCTTGCTTTTATTGAATTTAGCAGTATTTTGACCTGTTTCTTTAGAATTCATCTGTAATCCTAAACCTTTGAAGGTTTCAGCACTGATCTCTGCGGCTTTGGCACTAACTATGAAGGAAGGCCAATCTTGAAATTGAGTAGATCCTGTCCACATGCTGATTATTGGCAACAAATTTGATTTGCATGTGTCAATGGTGACAGCATCAGGAGTTCCAAGAGGCATCTTCAGGGCTTCTCTTCGAAACCGTTCAATGAATTCCTCTGTAGTTTCATTATTTTTCTGCTTGATTCTTATAAGAGCAGACATAGTCATGTCATTGAACCCTTCATAGAATCTTTCAAGAAACATTTGTTTGAAACCGGCAAATGAAGTAATACACCCATCCGGGAGACTTCTATACCATTCATAGGCCGTTCCTTTGAGACATCCGACACACACCCGAGTAAGGAGGGCGTCGCTTGGTTGCAGCTGGTCAGTCATCACTTCAAAGTGATTAATAAATTAACTTGGAGAAGTAGTTCCATCATAGAATGAGATAGTAGGAGGCTTGTATTTAAGAGGGTATGATACTTGCTTCCATTCTATCGGATAAGGTTGCTTGAGGCCTAACCTTTGTAAACCATCTTTCTGTTTAAATGCCTCAAATTGAGTTCGGAGATTCCTCAATTCTTCAGTAACAACTCCGGAGGATTGTGGAGTTGTAGCTTGTAGAGAATAGTTGGGAGGAGGAACAGCATTATAAGTACTACCCCCAGCTCCAGAGTGACTAGGAACTGGTTGAGCTTGCCCAGGAATATTGGATTGGACTGCTGAAGGAACATGGACTGGACTTGCACCAGTGTCAATTGGTGTAGCTTCTGGTACAGTCTGTTGATTTTGCAATTGGGCTGCCAAGAGTTCATACATCGACTTCATATTATCAGCCATAGACTTCATTTGCTGTTCCAAAGAAGCAATTCTTTGTTCTTGAGGAGTCATTGAAGGAGAAGGTTCATCAGTATTCCCATCAACCATATATGTTGTGACTGTGCGAGGGATTATTGATGAACTGGTGGATGTTGTTTGTTCTGAATCACTGCTTTGTGTATCAAAGTCAGTTATAGGAGAACTACCTCCAGTAGGAAGAGGTGGGAAGTTAGATTCCCCAAGAAATTCAGAATCATCTTCAGGAATCAAAGTCCTTTGAGTAGAAGCCAGGACCCTTGATCTGGTGTCTCTATATACTCTATCTGGACTATCATTTCTACCCCCAGTATCTCGAGAGGTCATATTGACAGAAGCATACAGAGGTTTATCTTCATCAGGCATAGGTTCACACTGAATCCGATTGAAAACAGATTGTCGTTTAGTTTGACATCTGCATTACATTGTGACTCTCGACTGGAAGTCACATTCATGATCAACATAGTTCTGATCCATTGATTGACATCTGCACTGAATTATGACTCTTGGCTGGAAGTCACATTCAGCATGGTCCATTGACACAGAATTATTCCTTCTCTTCTGTTGAAGATGTTCTCGTAGATCTGTCTGTGAAGATTGAGGTATATCAGAGAACATTATTTGTGCATTTTTAGGAAGATATTTCCAGTTCTTGGGTCTTGATGGCTCTTGATTATATAGAGAGTGATTAATATGAGCCACATAATTTCTAGCATACTCTGCATCTAGATCTCTTGCTTTTGTTCCCGATTGGTATGGTTTTTTGACACCAGAAGTGTTTTCTAAACGGATTTGATCAAGTTTTGCTCTTAGATCAGTTGGAGGTAACACATTGGTTTTTAAAACTTGGAGTTTTCCTTCCATTGATCTGGATATTTGTAGAGAGGGAAGAGTTGAACCATCCCCTTGATTAGGAGTTGGCAACAGACCCTCTTTTATAGACAAATTCTGTGCCCAATTCGAAGAAGTCGTAGAAGAAGACATTAAGAAATGTTTCTTCTTAGACTTATTCAAGTTTTGGGATAAAGAATGTCCAGAAGGAAGAGTAGTCAAAAGACCATCTCCTTTTCTTTGACTAACAAAATTGTCAGTCAAAGCTGTTCCTGAAGTAAAAACTACAAGAGCAGAAGAAACAACTAAAGAATTGTTTCTTTTTGAAGGGACTTTGTGTGGAGGAGCAAGACCACCCCCAGTTATAGTAGAACTTGGCAAAGAAGAAGAGATAGCTAAAGTACTATTCTTCTTAGAGCATGCCGGTGACAATTTGGCTAAAGAGCCTGTATTGTCAGTATATAGAGTCTTGGCTAAAGAGCCAGATTTTGGTGAAATACACGCTGGAACAGATTTGGCTAAGGAGCCAGTGCTGCCAACGTGACTTTTGACTTTAGAAATACACGCTGGAACAGGCTTGACTAAGGAGCCAGTGCTGCCAGCGTGACTTTTGGAATTAAGATTGTACGCTGGAACAGGCTTGGCTAAGGAGCCAGTGATGCCAGTGTGACTTTTGGAATTAAGATTGCACGCTGGAACAGGCTTGACTAAGGAGCCAGTGCTGCCAGCGTGACTTTTGGCTGCTGTTGTCTTCGAACACACAAGAGTGTGTGTGCTTGCAGTAGGCTCCTTGCCAGTGTTAGGAGTAGACACTGTGGTAGAAAAGTCACCATTGGTTGCCAACTGATTCTTAGAGACATAGACAGATCGTCCCTTCGACTTGGCAGTAGTGATGGAGGCTGAAGTGGGCTTGCCACCCTTAGCCCGCTGTATTTTTTCGTAGGCGAGTTGATCGAATTGGATCGATATCACCTTCTTCGTCGAGCGGACTGACGAAGTGTCGCATTGAGTTGTTGCCATCTCAGAAGAGGAGATGGTTTTCCCCAGCAGAGTCGCCAATTTATTTTCCATAAATAAATTCACTTTATTTATTGTGTATCTGGGAAAATTACAACTGTAGGAATCCGATCTAGAAGACGATCGCTTTATCCCTTGGACGATGCGAAGAAGAAAAGCTCTCAAAATTTCAACAGTAATTTAGATATCTGTGTATCTCTACAATGAATAAGAAAAGAACTCTATTTATAGAGTCAAAAATAACTGAAAAAGATAACTGTCTTCACATCCTGTGCATAGTTGAAAATCACGCAGGATCTAACATACGCAAGGTTGTGAGCAGTTACTGGACGTGGCCTGTAACTGTTGGACACATGGCAATCATGTATGAGTCGTGTGCAAGTTACAGGACACGCAAGCGAGCGATCAGTGGCATGGCTGCCACGTACTCCAATTTGATGAAATCTACGCAGGTTCGTTGAGGACAAAATCCACGCAGACTTGGGTCAGAAAGCTTCAAAATCTACGCAAACTTGGGGACATAAAGCTTCAGAATCCACGCAGACTTGGGGCTAAAAGCTTCAAAATCCACGCAAACTTGATGAAGGAACATAGAAGTTCAAAATACACGCAGACTTGAGCCAGAAGGCTCAAAATATACGCAAGCTTGAGGCAGGACTGCCAGCTGTCTTGATTTGACGTGCCTCGACTGACACAAAATCTCTGACAGTGATTACTTTGTCAGTCGTATTAAATGACAAGAAACTCTTTTGCTACGCCAACTTGATGAAGGCTGAGTCTTGCTGAAGAAGATTTCAAAAGTCACGCAATAGTCGGCTGTGATCTCTCGAGCTCCGTGCATACGTGGCATACGAGAAGACATTCTTTGACTGTCGTGCCGTCAGTCATAATGACATTTCTGACAAATGATGAGCTATCTCTAGCGTGATTTTTAAACATTTGTCTTGATCAACTCAGCGTGACTTTGAGACTTTGTTCTGATCAACTCTGCGTGACTTTAAGACTTCATTCTGATCAACTCAGCGTGACTTTCATTTTGAAGGCCTATAGGTCCCAGTTTCTATCGTCTCTGATCGGGATGGACGGTTCGTAGTACGCTTCTGGAGTAGTCTTCATTCCGTACTGGGGACCAAGTTGAAGTTCAGCTCAGCTTATCATCCTCAGACGGACGGCCAAACAGAGCGGGTGAACCAAATTCTCGAAGACATATTACGACTCTGTGTGATCGACTTGAAGTCAAGTTGGGACGTCCCCCTACCGCTGGCCGAGTTTGCATACAACAACAGCTATCAGTCCATCATCCAAATGGCACCGTATGAAGCTTTGTACGGCCGAAAGTGCAGATCGCCCATTTGCTGGGATGAAGTCGGAGAACGGCAGCTACTTGGTCCGGAGCTGGTGGTGCAGACCGTGCTGAAGGTCAAGTTAATACGAGAGAGATTGAAGATAGCACAAAGCCGACAGAAAAGCTATGCCGACACGCACCGACGCCCCCTCGAGTTCTCGGAAGGCAACCATGTATTCTTGAAAGTCATGCCCATGCGGGGAGTTTCCCGGTTCGGTGCGAAGGGGAAATTGAGCCCAAGATTTGTTGGCCCGTTCGAAATATTGAAGCGAGTCGCCCCGGTAGCTTACCAAATCGCCTTGCCACCTGCGTTGTCAGAGGTACATGATGTCTTCTACGTATCGCAATTACGGAAGTACGTGCATGATCCAAGCCATGTCGTGGATTTGGGTAAGCTGGACCTGAAGGCGGACTTGTCATATTTCGAAGAGCCGATACAAATCTTGGAGCGCAAGGATAAACTTCTCCGCAACCGTGCTATTCCCCTCGTCCGCATCCTCTGGAGGAACCACTCAGTCGAAGAGTCGACGTGGGAGCTTGAGTCAGAAATGAAGGAAAAGTTTTCTTCATTGTTCTCGTAGAGGTAGGTTCTATTTTAAGTTTCGAGGACAAAACTTTTTCTTAGTTGGTTATGGTGTAGTGTCCCGTCCCTACATTATGCCCCGTACTTGTCCACGGGGTGCGCGAGAAAGGAACACTGTCGCTATCAATTCGGTCGGGATCGACCGAGTCGATCGAACAGGAACGATTGAATTAAGATTCATTCCTCGTTATGGAATGTCTTCTTCGGAACCAAGTCCCATATTCAGCGGGTTGCGCCTCGAGGATTGACTCTGCGGCTAAGTCGGGAGAGACCTCCCGTTGCTCTGCTTTTCACGCCGCTTGCGTTGGTTTTGGCTTTGTTTTCTGAATGAGTTTTCGTGAATGTTTTCAATGGTTTTCATGGCTTGTATTTTGAACTCGCATTTCCTATCAAACTCCTTGAATAATGCAGTGTTCTAATCGGTTGCTTGTGCGATTTCAGGTAATCGCGTAGGCGACGTCTAGCACGACCAATAAGTTCTCTCGCCAAAGTAAACTCAAGGTGAGTGGCTGACCCTTCTCTTCTCGACCCCCTTCTTAGGCAAAGTCGATAGTGTTGTTGTGAATGAAAAGATAAATACAAGTGCACGAACACGAATGAATGAGCAAGTTCTCAAAGAAAAGGTAGGCTATGTCTTAACAACTAAAAATAAGTCTTTGTACGGTCATGGACAACTTGTCGACAATCTATCATCCTATACAAATACTGGTGATAAAAAAAACAACTGAAATTAACCATAAAGCGTTAATATTCTAAAGATGATCAAAATTGAAAGTTCAAAGCACGACTGTCAAGAATACTGAAATCTAAGCACACTACATATATATATCTATAAGAAATTTTAGTCTCGATATGATCTAAGTTGATCAATCCAGGATGAATCAAGGTTTGGGCAAGATGGAAAATGAGGTCATTGAAGTCTGGGCACGAGTATCCAAGACTTGAAAATCCATGTCATAATTGAATTAATTCAATTGAATAAGGTTCCAAACATTAGATGATAAGGAAATGACCAAGTCGACTGGTCGCGATCAAGGGTTTAGAATTCAACACAATTGAAATCCTAAAGGATACTGCGAGGATAGAAATAAGTCAATATCCTCCTTTGATAAGGAAGCTAAACGTGATACCCTGGGTTGACCTATTAAGTACTGTGCCTTGTCTTTCTGAAATAAGTGAAAGACAAAAGCAAAGAGAGTTCAAAGACGATGCTATTGAGTACAATACGTGGTTCATAGACGACGAAAATAATTCAAGAAGAATTGCCAAACTGTCGTGGATGAGACATATGCCCTAGAGTCTCATCCATATAGAGTAATATATGAAAGCGAACCAAAGTGCACTAGGTTGATCAGACCATCATACACCGGTTCTGATTAGACAATATGTTAGTGGGTTGACCCAATAAAATATGTCATGATCAAGCTTAAAAAAGAGATAAGCTTGCAAAACTAAGGCTAAATTAGCAGCGTAAGGTAGTCAAAATATGAGTAAGGAAGGTAATGATGAAGAAGAAAAAAAATCCAAGATCCTTAACTAAACGGGTCAAGCAATCAAAATAAGGTACAAGGTTAAGCATTTAAGGAAACAAGAAGAACACCATCACATGTCGGGTCGAAAGAATTGAGTCATGGTTGGATCTCGAATTTTAGTCAGAAAGTAATTTAGTATCATGGTAAGGGTTCAAGAGGTGACAACTAATACAAGAATAAAGAAAATCAAGTTGAAGCATGAAATAAATTTAATTAAGAATCCAGTGACATAATTTAGGGACACAGTTCTAAAGGCGAATATTGTTAAGGAACGATCAAATACAAATGGTTAGAAAGTCACAATAAAAGATCTAGATTTGAGGGAAGGTTGAGTAAGTCAAGATTGAGATACAATCCCATAGTTTGGCAGATGACTAAAAACACTGGAGTATGTACTACTATCATAGTCATGAGTGATATGGCGATTAGTGTGGAACACTTCTATCTCATTAAGGTTACCTTGGTGGCCTAACATTACATTCCTTTAAAAAGAAATTTCAAAATAACTACCTCAATTTGTATTCACTCTAAGCCTTCCAATTTAATCACGACTAACATTTAAATCCTTTTCATAAACCTCATAGTAACTTTTATCACATTACTACTAACTTTTCCAAAATTTAACATTTCAATCCAACTTTAAACTCCAGATTAATGAATCATGAATCCATAAAATTCTATATCACTTCATAACCTTAAAAACTCCCAATTTGTCGTAAATAATCCTCAAAATAGACACTCATCATATCACGGCAATCTAGCATTTACAGCTCAGTATTTTAACGTACTTATCAACCACAATTTCTCGTTCTAAGTCATTGAAACATAATCAGTACTTCTTAAACCAAAATCTAAATAGATTTTTAAATCTTCAATTAATTGACACGATTCCAAATTTGAGATTTTTTTTTCCAAAACAATCGTTTTCATATCTTCCCAATATTTTAAACCAAAATTTTAATATCATTGCTTCCACTTAAATTCAATGAACATTTATATCGTAACTTGTACGACTCAATTTAATAGTTCATACTGCCACCTCTTTTTTTTATCATTATCAAACCAATCTATATATGTTCAAAGATGTATAATCATAATCCAATAATTCATGAATCACATCAACTCCTGAAATCGATTTATATAGATTCTAACTATTTTCCTCCAGTATCAAAATATAATTTTATAATCCTCTGGTAATTACTACTTAGAATCTTCAAGATAAATTTTCTTGGTAATATCCCTACTTACAAGCTACTAATCATTAAATCATCCATTTAGAAAATGCCCTTATAACTTTATCCAAATCTCCGTGTATTCCAATCCCTTAATATAATCCTTCTAGCCATGTGTTTGACCAATGAGTATATAGCAGTGTAGCCATCTTTCTAACCATTATTAAACACAAGAAAGTAAGGGTATTGGTGAAAAGAGTTCAAACGGGATGCAAGAATCAAGGGAGGAAAGTGGACTAAAATATGGGAAAGGGAATTTAAATCGAAGCTCAAATAAGATTCTCAAGGGTCGTCCTAGAAATCTCTCAAGAAATTCTAATAGTGATTGAGTATCCTCTCATTCTAACACCTTACTTCCTATACTCTGTAGCAGGCTCGTAGTAATACAATTAAATCGTCGTACTACCACAACATCGTACTAATACGAATCTGGTCCTGCATGGACCGGAGAGATAAAATCGTGCCTCCATAACTATCTTGAAGACAGATCGAACAAGGAATCAATTACTGAAAAGAAGCAAAATCATCAAAGGAGGACAGTTGTTTTCAAGAGGCGACAATTAACAGCAAGAATTGATAAGAGTTTTCCTAATGTGATTGAGTACCTTAACTTATATCTTATATCCTACTGCAGGCTATAGTGATACTCTAGTTTGAGTACTACTATAAATCACACTAGTTGTGATTGTGACTGCATGGGCCACCACTAAAAACGTGTCACGACCCGCATCCAGTGTAAGGGCACGAGAAGTAACGAACGCCCAGTCTACGCCACAGTGTCGGCTGTAGAATGCTGTCCTGAGTCACAGTATCTAATACAGTCTAAAATAAACTCCGAATGGAGAGTAATAATAAGTAACTCAATCACAATACTAAGATGGAATAGAAGAAAGAATCTCAAGAGAGTCACAGATAAAAGTCTAGGTGAAAAATCACCAGAATAAAACTCAAGTACAAAAGTACAACTCATAAAGTCTCAAACAGAAAATACAAATAAAGTACTAAGTCTCAGCTAGACTATAGGCAAGTCCTCAGCGACTGTGGGATCCTCCTGAGGGTCCACGTCGCCAGTGTCATCTAAGCCAATGCTATAATAGGTAGGGCAGTACTCCTCATCAATACTTGTAAAATTTTCAACATGCCCAGTCAGGACGGAACGAGCACATATCTCTCACAACACTTCATAGCAGGAATAGACATATAAAGCAAGCTATAAAAAACTATACATGAATCGCTGTAAAGGAAATCAACAAAAGAGAGACTATAAAATGAGATATAATATGATAATAGGGAAATATAACCTTCTACGTGATTCAGAGCATGAATTGGTTATGTAAACAGCTTGGGTTGCACATGGATACAGCTAAGGAGTGCACATGGATACAACTACTGGAGATAATGATCACAAAATCAACTACACTCTTCCTGCCCCCAATCAATACACAAGGATCAATGCATGTTATGTTGTTGCACATGGATAACAACTACTGTATACATGGAGCTCATATGGTCATGAGTGTACATGAATAACATATGAGTGCACATGGATAATATGAATATATGGAGTACATGATGGCCATGATAAAGTACATGAACATGACATACTCGATGTATCCGAGAAGATAACATCGCATGGAAAGATCCAGAGGGTACTAATCCGTATGAATATCGTGTCAACATCAAGTATAGTAGTCTATAACAAGAGAACATATCCAAAGAGGTATGAAAAGATCAGAGAATGTACTCGCCTGACAAATCGAACTGCTGATGATGAGGTGTAACTAAACTGGAGCAATGTAAAACTATTTAAAATACACACATGTCACAACCAAGTCTACAATATCAAGAGAAATAGCTATAATGCAAGACTACATGCTTCTAGGTCCATTTTGGTCAAAGTCAACCCTCGATCAACTCTGGTCAAACTTGGTCAACACTGGTCAAACCTGGTCAAACCAAGTTCAACCGGTCCGTCTACTAATTTTTAGGTCATACACAAAATTCTAGGTCATTTGGAGTTCGTTTGAGTTGAATTGGATCAAGTTTGACCTAAAGTTGACTTTTGTCAATTTGGTCAACTTGTCGGCCAATTCGACTAAACTAAGCTCGAAATGACGAACCAAATCTGTCCTAGGGCTCCTATAGTCATATACACAACTACAATATAATCTAAGAGAATTATCAAGCATAAATATCTATATACATATAGGTATATACACACATGTGTATATACAATACAAACAAAACCCAAATCTAACAAAAAGTGATATGTGCGTGTGTGTGTACTGGTGCTTACTGAAATGAGGGTCAAATATGAGATTAAAACAACAAACACAATCATAATATATTCCAAATTAATATACTATTATATATATATATATATATATATATATATATATATATATATTATACAAAACACAAAGGTTTTTGAATCTTAGGGCTGACTGTGCCAAGATAAAGAGTGGTTGAGATTTAATCTTGGTGAATCAACGGTTGTGAGGTTTTATGGGGAATCCAAAGAGTGGGGTTTGCACTCATAATGGTTGTGGATGAGCATTATTGATAGTGGGGTTTTATGGGGAATGAGCATTATTGAGAGTAGAATTTTATGGGGAATCCAAAGAGTGAGGTTTGCACTCATAATAGTTGTGGATGAGCATTATTGAGAGTGAAATTTTATGGGGAATCCAAAGAAAATTCACATCCAGCAGTGGTTGGAATTTAATATTTTGATGGGGGCCTCATAATTATTATTGTTCGTTTAAAATTGGGGGTCCAAGATTTTGAGGGGGAATACCTTAAATGAATCATGCCCTATGGGCACGGGTTATGACTAGTATATATATATATATATATATATATATATATATATATATATATATATATATATATATATATATATATATATATATATATATATATATAGATAATTTCTTGATTGTATATATATATATATATATATATATATATATATATATATATATATATATATATATATATATATATATATATACAATCAAGAAATTATCTATATATATATATATATGCATATATATATACAATGCTCAAAAGGAAATTAATACCAATGGTTTTTGAAATAGGTTTAGTGAATCCAAATCTGGAATTAAAACCATCTCGACCCATTCTCAACATGTATGTATTAGCAATGGGTTTCAACGGGGTTATATATATATATATATATATATATATATATATATATATATATATATATATATATATATATATATACATAGCTATGTATAGAAAAGCATATATACTCATAATTGATGGAAAATTATGAAACTAAACCAAAAGTTGGTTCCCACAAATCCGAAACCTCATATATGTCCTGAAAACTCAGATTTTGTAAACTAAGAAGTTGGAAATCAAAATATCGTATTTAACTCAAAAATCGAAATATCATATAAATCTCAATTTTTCCAATTCAATGAAAACCCATTTATACTTTAAAAAGGCAAACAAATATGTAATAATTCAGCGGATCACTTTCTGCAAGTTCTAATTATCATATATGAACTAACAATTCAGAAAATACGGACTAAAAGTCAAAGGATCGAAAAAATCACATTTATATTCAAAACTTTGAACCCGAAAAACTCAATTTTGACAAAACGACTCAAAACGTAAAATACACCAAATCAACCCGCGAAACTCGGCATACACGCTGGTCCCAACCTACGTGATACGCTCGGGTACTCTCAGGTTCGAAATCGTGTCCGTGTCATGTCCACAGAACGCGTATCGAAATTTCGCGATACCGCGTGGTACGTGTGCGTTCTCGCTCGTTTGAGCGCCGCAGACGCAACGAAACGCCACGTACTTGTGCACATAGATGGGGGGGTCCTTGGGTAGGTCTAGAACATGATGACACGGTGACACGCTGCCCAAAACAGTGCATGCAGACCCACGCACCTGCGCGGCCTGCTGCACGCGTGCGCGCCCGCGCCCCCTCGTGCACGTGGTGCCGGCCTCGCTGCTCTCTCGTCGGGCCACGCCGTAACTTGGGGTTTGTCCTACGGGTCATCTAGGTTTAGTTCAACATGTCTTGGGTCCTGGAATGGGTCTTTGCTGCGTCGTGTGCGCGCACGAAGTCCGTTTTCGCGACAAAAATCAGCCCGAGTGCAAAGTATGGCTGACCAGTGCACGCACGATTTCTCCGCGCTCGCTCGACAAAAAGTCGTGAAATTTTACGGACATGTGGGAAGTGGTTGCCCCTATGTGCTCGTAAAATTTCACGCAAGACGGAGCTCTGTGCGTCGAGTTATGACGCACAGACTGCAGGACATGCACGGGATCTCGTGCACGCGTGTCCGTGTCCGAAACGTCGCTGAAAAGTCATCGATTTCCAATCTGTCTTCATGAAAGTTTATTGAAATTATATTATCTAAACATCCATGAAGTCAGAATCGAAAAACAACAACTTTTAATCCTAAGCGGCATTTCGTCGAACACGTGCCGTAAGGGACCGACACGGGCTCGATACCTCCATCAAACGGAGTCGAAATCCCACCAAATTTCGTGGGCAAAGCTAGGGCACCTATATGGATGCGAAAATGAAGAAAAAACCAGATTTGCAATGGTAGATTAGGATTTTACCTATTGAGTGTTAAAACTCAATGATCGGGGCTCCTCGGTTGTCGTGTCGACCGATTTTTCTCCAGCAAAACCTTTCGTCTCCACTCCAGATATGGTCCAGCAGATCCTACTCTCCTCGAAGAGCATAACGGAGCTCGTTTGGGAAGAAACGGACTCCGGATGAAGGAAAAAAGTGTTTTGGAGAGTTGGATCTCTTAGGGTTTCCTTGTGGAGGCTACAAACTACGAATGAATGCAACAATGGGAGGGGGTACTGCTGTTGGGCAGCCAAGGGGGGTTCTCTAGGGTTAGGATTTCACTTGGGCTAACTCTTTCTCAAGAAAAAATGGGCCCAAGTCGAAAAGCTCAAAGGCCTACTTGCACAAAGCCTAATTAAATAATTAAAAGCCTTAAAAATAATCTAATGCACAAATTAAATTCTAAAAATGAAAATAAAAATTCTAATACATGGTTAGGCCCCTATACAAGTCCACTAGGGTTAAACCAGTTGCTAGCACAAACAAGAGTCAACATATTCAGGAAATCACATAAAGGTCAAAATGGCTAAAAATCAATTAATCACTCTAAAAATTTACTAATAAAATCTAAATTAATTCTAATGATAATAAATCTAATTTCTGATATAGAATTAGGGTTCTAGGTCATGGTTGGCTAAGGTCAAACTACCAAGTCACCAGTCTACAACCAATCAAATCACACTGCAAGCAATCCAATTAATAAATAGATAAAAATTCAAATAAAAATCATAAAAATTCAAATAAATCACAATTAATAAAATACCCTTGAAATTGAAAAGTGAGTGTGACACTTATCCCCAAACATGCCATCCTTTCTGCGGTTCATGGCAGTTGTGACATTGCTGAACGCAGACTCCTTTGGCACGATCTCATGGATACCTACCACAAAAATCGCAACCTCCCATGGCTTTGCATCGGTGATTTCAACGCCATCACCTGCAGAAAAGAGAAGATTGGTGGCCGTCCTCCCCCTTTCCCTGCCATGCAAGACTTCAACAACTTCATCTTAACTCCCACCTCACCTCCCTCCCGTTCACCGGCAACGCTTTTACCTGGTGCAATATGCAGGAAGGCAACCGCCGACAATTCTTCCGCCTTGATAGGGCGTTAACGAATGCCCACTGGCTTGACACGGGGACTGTCTCCAAGCTTTCACACCTTAATGCCACCGAATCTGACCACGCCCCCCTGCTTGTGGGAATCACCAGCAGATCCAACCATTCTAGAAAGAGCTTTCGCTTCCTGGACTTCTGGAGCGAGCACCCCCAATTCTTAGGGGTCGTCACGGAAGCGTGGAACAGCACGGACTCCATTGATCCCCTTAATCGTGTGGCCATCAAGCTCCAGGCCTCGAGGAAAGCTTTGACAGCTTGGAGCAAGCAAGCTTACGGGGATATCTTCCAAGCCATTCGTGAGGCGGAAGACGACGTAACCCGGGCTGAAGTGACATACATGGCCAACTGCACGCCTGATACCCGAAAAGCGCTGAATCTTACCAAAGCCATCCTCAAATTCAGACTCAAGATTGAAACCGACTTTTGGAAGCAGAAAGCCGGGATAAAATTAGACAGCGAGGGGGACAACAACTCCAGTTTCTTCCACGCCTGCGTCAACGGACGGAGACAAAAACTCACCCTCCATCAGATTGCCACAAACAACGACACTAGCGTCTCCGATCAAAAGGGTATCCAAGCGAAGGCCGCAAATTTCTACTCCAAACTTTTTTCCAAGGAGATGATTATTAAAGACAACACCTTTTTGGACGAGGTTCCCCACCTTATCAGCGACACCAACAATCACCTGCTTGAACAGCCTCCCTTAGAGGAAGCAGTGAAAGAAGCTGTATGGGCCCTCGACGAGCACAGCGCCCCAGAGACAGATGGATTTTTAGGGGTATTTTTCGCACTTGCTGGGATATCATCAAGACTGGCATCCACAATGCGACCTCCGCCTTCCTCCAAGGAGCTACCTATCCCAGAGCCATATCGAGCACCAACCTCATCCTCATCCCAAAGAAAGACAACCCTGAGACTTTTTACGACTTTCGGCCCATCAGTCTCTGTACCTTTACCAACAAGATCATCTCCAAGATTATCGCTTCCCGAATGGCAGGCCTTCTTCCCAAGATCATCTCGGAGGAGCAGAGCGGTTTCGTTCGGGAGAGAAATATCCAAGACAACATCATGCTAGCTCAAGAGTTAGTCACATGCATGAAATTTCCAGCTAGAAGGGGCAACATTGCTATCAAATTAGACATGGAGAAAGCCTACGACAGACTCGACTGGCAATTTATGATCTGGGTCTTCAGGGCCTTCGGCTTCTCCGAAACCTGGACCAACATGGTGTAGAGATCTATCAGCAACTCGTAGTTCTCCACGATTATCAACGGCCAAGCGGATGGGTTCTTTAAATCAATCTACGGGGTCAGGAAAGGGGATCTTCTATCCTCCACCATCTTCATCATTATGACGGTTGCTTTGAGCAGAAACCTTAACAAAATGACGAACACCCCCAATTTCCAGCACTACCATATGGCCAGCGGCTGCCCAATCATCACCCACCTGGCCTTCGCTGACGATATCCTCATTTTCTCAACCGAAGACACTGGGTCGGTGGAAGTCGTCCACAATACGCTCCAAATCTATGAAAAGTGCTCAGGGCAGAAGATTAACCCGGATAAGAGCGCCATCTACACCCACCACAAGATCAAGAGAGAGCAAGCGGCTAGCATATCGACCACCACGTCATTCCTCATCAAATACCCTCCATTCCTCTACCTTGGGTGCCCTCTCGTGTATGGGAAATCCAACGCCGGGATCTTCGAGAGCTTGACCAACCGAATCAGGAAAAAGCTAGATGGCTGGCACAATGTCACCCTATCTCCTGGTGGCAAGATTATTCTTATCAACCATGTCCTCACCTCCATTCTCATCTACACCCTGGCTGCATGCTCACCACCCAAGAAAGTCCTATCCTACATCGAGAGCATCTTCAGCAATTTTTTCTGGGATCATAACGGCGGCCACGAGAAGCACCATTGGGCCAGTTGGGACACCATGGCTCGCCCAACTTACTGGGTTTTACCAAACTTTCACATATTGTTAACGCCTTTTCGATGAAGTTGTGGTGGACGCTTCGTACCAGCAAGAATTTATGGTCCAGGTTCATGAAGGCCAAATATTTCAAGCATATCCACCCATCTACGGCTATCGCCAACAGCAGATCATCCGCGGCCTAGCGTCGCATACTCCACGGTCGGACCCTTGTCGAACCTGTGATCCGCCTTACGGTGGGCATCGGGGAAGCATCACCATTCTTGGAGCACTGGATTGGCGACTTCCTGCTTACACCTACCCCGACGTCTTCCAGAAATAGCATTATCAAGGATCTTTGGGACCCTCCTAATAACTCCTGGGATTGGTGTAAAGTTAGGTCATGGGCTGGACCCGAAGCGACCGACTACATTCGTCACAGCTGCTTGAGGATCGATCCGGATGCAGATAAGCTCTTGTGGTCGCACGATGGTTCTGGTGCCTTCTCGGTTAAGTCTGCCAGAAATGTCATCCTAGGCAACGCGACCACGTCCCCTACCATAGCCTCATTCTGGCAGACATGCATCCCCAAGAAGTGGTCTTTCCTCATCTGGAGATCCCTACACAATATCCTCCCCACTGACGACAAGCTCAAGGCCATCGGGTTCAGCCTCGCCTCTGCATGCACATGCTGCTCGGATCGATAATCGGAAACATCCAACCACATCCTCAGTCAGGGGGACCTACCGGTCAAGGTCTAGAGAGCTCTTTTCCAGCGTTGCAGATTGCCTTATGGAGGTGAAAGCTTTCACCATCTCATGGACACCTGAGCCTCAGCGTCCCATGGCTACCAGATCGTCGCAGCGGCTGCCACGTGGATCATCTGGAAAAATCGGAACAAGGCGAGATACGAAGGCCATCAATACAGCGCACACCAACTAACTTGGGAAACCATTCGCCAATGCCACAAGCGGAGACCCCTCTGTAGGCACGACAGTCAGACCTTCTGGAACTCTCTCCTTTCCTCGGCTTAGCCGTTTTGTTTCTGTTCGCCACTTCTTTTGTCAGTATACGTGTTTAGGCTTCGACATTTTGCGCCTTAAAAAAATTAAAAAATAAATAAATAAATAAATAACTATATATATATATATATATATATATATATATATATATATATATATATATATATATATATATATATATATATATATATATATAAAGCTTCAAAGCAGTAATAGTCGCAAAGAATATGATCAGCAGATAGTCAAGCTCACTTGAATAAAAAGCAACTGAAGCTCACAAGGTAGTTATTCGAAAGCACAGCTTCAATGTCCTGCGGAGAGGTAGATAGAGTGAAGGTGAGAGTAAAGTAGTACTACGAGGAGCAGGAGGGAGAGAGGGGGAGAGAGAGAGAGAGAGAGAGAGAGAGAGAGAGAGAGAGAGAGAGAGTGAGAGTGAGAGCGAGAGCGAGAGTGACAGAGTGAGGGAGCACAAAGTACTCTGACTTAAATAGAGGGAAATAGTACCATGACAGCTCCAAACCAAACCTAGGACAGTCTCAAACCACTGCTATTCTATGGTCCAAACTCACGATGTGACAGTGACAGTAACGATAACTCGTATCAGTAGTGTCATGACACATTACTCATGAATTAAGAATAAGAAATAGATTTCCTTTCATTCCCTTTTCACGAACCATTTAAAGGAAACTATTCCTGAATAGAACAATCTAACTTCATGATTCGTTTCTATTCTAGTGTATCATAGCACTATCAGTAAAGAGTTGAGACTTAGAGAAGTGCTACATGGACTGTGATCCTGGCCCATACGCTAGATGTCGGACCGTTATTGGAGGGGGTTTGGGGTGGGGGTGTGGGGGTGGGGGTGGTTGGGGTTGCGGGCACAGCCGCGGTCCCGAGTTTTCCCTAGACTGAATAATTTTTCCAGTACTAGATAGTTGTTGCTTAACCAGTAAGTAAAAGGGTCTCTAAAGTCGTCCCAGATGAAATGCCCTGGAAAATGTTGGACGAGTGCAGATGGTTTGCTTGTGCCTGCCTTCTCGAGAGCCAATCCAATTGAATTTTTTTTCCAGCTAACATTGAATTTCTGGGAAAGTGTTGATGACATTTATATTTCTAAAATAATCTTTGTCTGTAGCCGTCTCAACAACTGATAGCTATGGCACTCGTCTAAAAATACAGTCTAAATTATTGTGTCGTATTAGCGTGTCGTATCGTGTCTGTGTCAGCACATCAGGAGGAGGGAGAAAGGGTTAGGGTTTACCTGCCTTGGTCGGAATCGGGTCGGGGTCGGGGCTGGAGCAGCGGCGGAGGGGACTGGTCAGGTCGGTGTCGACGAGGAGACTCGACGGTGGAGGAGCGACGAAGGGTCGTCGATTGGGGGGACGCCGGAGGAACGGGGGTCGCCGTGGGGAAAGGGGTCACCGCGGGGTGGGGGTCACCGCAGGGAGGGGGAAGCCGCGGGGGAGGGGGGTGGCCGCCGGTGGGAGAAAGATTTGGGGCTCTCGAGCGGGAGAATGAAATTTTGGGTGAAAAAATAAAATTGATCGGGCCAGCAGAACCCTATATGAAATATTTTAGCAACGTGATTATGTACCGTTGGTAACTGTCGCTAATATCAGTGATATTATCAACGTTTATCGATGTATCCGTGACGTACTTTTTTTTATACAAAAAGTAGTCGCAATACGTCGCCGAACGTCGCTAATATTAGTAATTTTAGCGACGTTCACCGACATATCCACGACGTATGTTTTTTATACAAAAAAAAGTCATAAAACGTCGCCGACCGTCGGTATTAGTGACGTATTGCAACTTTTATAAAAATACATAGCTAATTCCTTAAAAGGTAGCGACGTTTTAGTATTTTACTAAAACGTCGCTAATATGAATTATTCTAGTAGTGATCCGCTTGTTGTTGATGAGCCTCAGCCCGTGCTCACTGTGCCTCCATCATCTTCTGGAGAAGCACGAACATCTGACTGGCATCGACCGGTAATGGTGGATGTGGAGGGGGAAGAGTATCTGGCAGAACGAGAACAGGCCTCTGGACCGGTGAAGGAAGATCCCCAAGTGCTGTTGTCACCTGTCACGCCCCAGAACCAGAATACCGGCAAGTAGGGACGGACCCGGCCAGCTACGTATACCAAAGTACTTCAGTACTTCGAAACAACGTATAAGCTGTATAGATGGGGTCACTGCTACAAACCAACAGTCAATCCTAGGTCACATAATCCTAGATATCTCAGTCTCAGACAAGAAGCAAGGTACAAGAATATGATCATCATGCATAGAAGACAGTAAAGCATCCCAAACTATAATATATAGATGATCATGAAGCTAGTAATACATAATGAAGAACTAGCAAGACTAAGTAATACATGATCAGCTATAGCTGCAGTCTAGAAATATAATATAATGCCTAAGACCGTAGGCCAAATGTCAAGTCCAAAACACGAGCTAAACACGTGCTCGGTGGCTAAACGCCTCAAAAGAATATGTACAGAAAAAGAGTGGGTAAGAGAAAGAACACCCACTCAAGTCCCCTGGTGCTCCGGGTGGTCACCATCGAGTGGAAGGTCTAGAAGATCCTCGGGCTCCTCAACTAAATCTGGTCAATACAAAACCAGTGGGGTCAGAACCCCAATAGCAAGTACCACAAAGGAAGCCAAACTATAAACTAAAACCAGCATGTAAATTATAACATCTCTAAGATAAAGCAGTAAATGAGACTAGAATGTAAATTGGCACCACAGTGTTTACGAAAGGAAACTGGAACATACAAGAAGGATAGCAAGTGAATACATAGAATAAACTGGACATGTGAGCATATGGTGAAGTCGAGCATGTAGTAGGAAGAATAGCATTTAAGGAATGACAGGAAGCTAAGTACAGCAATAAGATAAACTAGAGCAAGACTAGACTAGACAGGAATGAACTCTATCTATCAATCACGACCAAACAATTAGTACGGCTTGATACTTTAGCTAACAAGGGTTGCCACAATCCTAATTACTAACACATGCAAGTTTGAGAAATTCGATTCCAGTTACCCGTCTGCTGCTACATGAATGATCCAAGTCAAAAGAAAAACAAGTATAGCAGACACACTGTAGTAAGATACATGTGTCCTAGAGAAGTGCCCCACTCGACGGTGTGCTGGAAGAGTGCTCATCATGACAGATAGCTCCAAATCTCATGTATGTATATATTATATATATATATATATATATATATATATATATATATATATAAGACCAGGACCAAAGGGGCAACATGTAACCGAAAAAGTCTCTAATGATCTAGGTAATCAAGCGAGTTGTTTAGTCCTTAACATTTTTTTGTTGGATCCTGGGTGTGGCATTTCGCAGAATCCATCTTAGACGAGACATGCAAGGCTGGACAAGACAAGCAAGATTGTGCACTACAACAAGCCACAATAAGACATGACAATATCAAGACAAGAGTGCGCTACGACGAGCCACTATCAAGGAGCTAGACATGTACTAGAATAAAGAGTGCCCCATATAGGCCACTATCATGAAAGCTGGGAAAATACATGTTCAAGAGTGCACCACGACGGGTCACTATCAACTAAATATTGGATATGGCATAGACTGTAAAGTACAATAAATCTGGAAGGACATAGCAATACATAGTGAGTATAGAGAACATAGGAACATAAGCTAGTGTCAAGTGTATATATGGTGTATAATCATTCTCTAAGTATACAAGGTCATCTAATCATGTTAAAATTTATTACAATCAAAGAAAATATCAAAAATGGACAAAAATGGGCAGAAACGGGCAAAAACAGACTAACCGGATTATCCGGCGGATTATTGCGAATTATCGGCGGATTTTTCGAAGTGTCACATCAAGTTTTGTTGTGCATGTTCGGATTTTTCGACGAATTTTTGCGGATTTTCGATGGATTTTCCGAACCGTCACAGAAAGTTGATTTTTGAAAACTCATAACTTATTTCGGCCATAAAAACTTCGTTTTCAATCGAAATTCGAATTTTCAAAGTCAGAATCGCATGAAATTTAATTCCCTACAATATGAGAGTATTAGTTTTCACAAATTCAAAGATTTGATAGATTAATACCTCAAAATAATCCAAAAATAGGTTCTCGGGATGCCGAAACGGGTTCCGATTTTCACCAAACTCAAAATCTATGTATACAAGCTATGTGAGGGCCTCCTATATGAATATGTAACCAAGATCCATGATGGTAACACCAGTATCGCTCTTGATATCGAGTTTTCTACTAAGTCAATATTGGATTTTAACAGAAAATCAAATCCTAATACTAACCAAATTTAGAAACATGCATATAGACGAGAATCACAAGGAAAACAATCTTAACAATATGAGTTTAGAACACTTTTAAGCATTTAATACCAAGAAAAACAAAAATGACAACAAAAACAATATTGTTCATGAATTTGGCAAGATGTACTTGCCTAGGTTAAGCTCCAAGTCTAATCTTCTACTCCACCACCAAGAGGGGTATGAAACCACACTCTAGACCTCAAGGACAAGTCTTCCTAAGCACTTGAGGAAGAGAAATGAAAGTGAAGAGGGAAGGAAGAAAGAGTGAAAAGAGGATGGAAAGAGAAAGTAAAAGGGTATATATAGAATGGGGAATTAATCTTGACCATCGGATGGTGATCCATGTCAAGGTCTAGGTCAATCATGGCCATTCAAACAAAATCACATATCCATTGGATAATAGGGTGCATCTACACTATTCACAAAAATATCTAAATACTATTCACGAAAATATCCGAAATACTATTCATGAAAATATCAGAAATACTATTCACAAAATATCTGAAATAGAAAATATCTAAAGTGTAGAAAATATGTCCGGGCGGTATGCCGTCAGTATACACCAGTATACTGGCGGTATGCCGATCAAGGAGATAAGCTATAGTTTTGGGAAAATTTTAAATCATTCCAAAAATCAAGAAAATACGAAATATAATGCAAAATACGTATCTGTATATAAATACCGATACTGTGAGATAAGTCTCACATCAACCCTTCCTGAATGGCAGGGACAATAGGGGCAACCTCTTGAACCGCATCTCCCTCAGGTCGCAAAGTAGTTGTATTCGACATCCTGAAGGCAGATTCAAACAAAGAGATCAATATGGCATAAGAATCAAGGAAGGATAATCTATTTGGAAATGCAAGAAGTGTCGTCATGATAATCAAAAGATCGGAATTGTTTTTCCTAATATGTGATTGGGTAACTCCTATCATAACCTAGAACCTATATCCTAACAGCAGGCTTGTAATTAGTACTCTAAGTCGAGCACCATTACAAAATCGTATAAGTTGCGACTCGACCTGCATGGGCCACCATAAAAACGTGTTACGACCCGTACCCTGTTTAGGGATACGAGCACGTGGGTACGTCCAGCCTACGCCGCAGTATCGATGGTAGAACGCTGTAAGGGTCATCTACAATATATAGTATCTAAGACACAATAATATAACCTGTCATCTCCGCACGGAGGAATATAATCACAACTCAATCACATAATTCTAAGGAAGATAAGGATGATGATAAATAAGATAAAGAGATAAAGATAGAAATAGCTAGACTGAAATAAAAGCAAAGTCACTCATAGAAGTTCAGAATTTAAGACATAAACAAACCCAAATAAATACTAAAAGTCTTAAAGTATCCAGCTGTAATATAATCCAGACAAACCAAACTAATCTAGGTCACTACAGGCGGTGCGTCCTCTACGAGCACTGGATCCACAGGCAGGTCGTGATCGAAGACTCCATCTATGCCAAACCCGTAATAGGTTGGATAGTCTACATCTAAATCCTCTGAAAAATAATGGGGGTTATCTTTTCAGGATATGAGCAAGTACAAACGCTAATAGCAGTTTCTTGTGAATTGACAAATACTATAAGAGACAATCATAATGAAATACATGATGAAATATCAAACTGGAAGTAAAACTGTACAAGAGAACTGAATAACATATCATGGGTGAGATATAAGATAAGACTGTAATATAAGTAGTAGAAGTAATCTGAAGTACGATGTAAACATAAAAAAGAAAGTGCCATGAGATATTAAAGCGTCATGTGAACGGCTTGGGTCCAGATCAGGCTATTCTATTTAACTGGCTATGCACAAGTACATGTATAGATGATCAGGCTGGCCAAAATGGAAAGCTATGCACTAGTAGTAAAAGGTCAGGCTACACCTACTTGTGGTGAGGGTGGAGCTATGCACATGTAGTAACTAGTGGGATATTGATCACATAACCTCTAATAACTCTCCATCCTCGAATAGTATAATAGATCCAGACATGACACATCATGACACGGGATTCAAAAGTAGGGGGGCAGTCCACTCCTAAATCTGTGTCTATACAAGTACAAGAAACAAGATCAAATATGTGCTCATATACCAGGTAAACCAGGAATAACATCTCATGACGAGATCCAACGTATACTAGTCCGTGTATCATCGTGTCAGAAATCAAGTAAAATACTGTAACTGAATCAGATATAGTAGATATCAAAGCAATAAAAACTATCAGAGAATGTACTCGCCTGTGGTCCTGAGCTGAGGAATCCATACTACCACTCAAATGAGCCACGAAGGGTCAACTTGTGCAATAGTCTCCTAATGCCGAAACATACAATACCAACATGTTCAGAATGGTCAAATTAGCTAAGATAGCTTATCCTTAAGTCCAATTCCAGATACAAGGGCAAAACGATAATTTTGGGCCACAACGATGTCCGCCGTTGGACCCGCTTTGCACCGAAAAACGTGCCAGTATATACGGTCTCTAAAGTTGTCAAACTATATGTCTACGGATTCGTTTTGATGAGATAAACCCAACCGTATATCCAAAGTTGGATTCTGGTGGGCCGTGCATAATTTTGTCCGTTGGATCGGGTCGCGGGTCCGCCAAAATAGCATTCCGGTCGACCTTCTCAGTATCGGACCAAACTTGGCATACAAGACCAGAAAAATGACATGGTCATGTTGGTGCAAGTTTTGTCTCGAGATGACGAGCGTGCACGAAGTAATTGACAATTTCAAAAAAGAGTCGATACGGGATATCTCAACGGGTACGCACTGATTTCGTCGCGCACACGCAGCAAAATCGGGTTTCGTCGAATCTCACACGTCCATAACATCCGTACACGCCTTTTGATGCCTACAGGTTACGACCACGTCGCCCAGTTTGTCGAGACGCTTGCCGTATCGAAATTTTTTTCTAAAATTTGGGTTTTGAAATACTATTTTTCCTGATTTTGGAAATCTGTTTCCGAGACGCATTGTCAACGAAATCAGGAATTAAAAGATGGTTCATAGAGCCCTATAGGTTGTCTACAAGTCCCTTCAAACGGATTTTTGAATCGATCAAAGGATCGACGAGAAATTGCCTCCAAAAATAGTGATTCGGGTTCCTAAATTTGTCCAGTTTAACATGATTTTTCGACAACTGTGTGTCAATTTTTTGGATAGCAGGGCTAGGTATGAACAAATCTATCTAATGGGACTCCTAGAGGGTCATATCGGCTACCTGTAGAAACTTACGGATCTCGATTTAATCGAGCGTGCACAAAAAAATGAGACGGGGAAGATAGGTACCTGAAATGGGTTTTCTGTGACTGTGTGAGCGTGTGTGCACGCGGCTGCGACTTCTGGCCGGCGATAGGCGGCACTCCTGTCCACGGCGACAAGAAGACACTAGGTTTGTGGTGTTGGTGCTGGTTTGAGAAATCTCTCTCTCTCGAACGTGTTTAAATGGGTGAAAACTGCCGAATGCTAAAGGTTTTCGGTTTTGAAAACTGATGGAAGAAATGAAAGGTTGGGAGCTCGGTTTGGGTTTGCTGGCCAAGACTCTGGTCGTGTATGTTTCTGTGTGTGTGAGTTGTGTTGGTGTTTGGCTAGGTTGCTTGTTTGTGTTGGTTTTGTTTGCTAGTGTGGGTTTTAGCTTTGAGTTGTGTGTGTGTGTGCTCGGTTGTGTGTATGGTCTTGGTGTTAGCTAGCTAAGAGTTTGCTTTATGTATTAGTTGCTACTAAGTATATATATATATATATATATATATATATATATATATATATATATATATATATATATATATATATATATATTGAAATTAGGTAAATTGTTTCAGGAACCGCTCCCACTGGGATTCGAACTACTGACCACTCGGGCCGCATGCATCTCTCTTAACCACTAGGCTAGAGGTCATTTGCAAAATTTTTGCTTAAGGAGGGATTCGAACTTGTCACGATCCGATCCCAAATAATTGGGTCGAACCGGATCATGCCCAGTCTGCACCGTTGTTGAGACGGCGGCAGTAAGCTGTTCCAATAGCAGGTAACCACAACAACATCTATATTTGTCACAACTCAATATTCGGGAATTTAAAACTTTATTAAACATCTAAATAAATACAACTGGAAGTAAAAGAACTGAATTAAATACTGAATTCAAATAACAAAATTTTCAAAAACAACAACAAAACTGAAAACAGGAAAATCTAGCTAAGCATTCGGCTCATCGGCCTCAGTTCCTGCGTCCTCCAATGGGGACTCTGGCAACACCACGGGGTACAGAACCGGGTCGTAATAGCTGTTGTATAACAGCTCAACATCCTCAGTATTCCCTAAAAATGTATCTCCAGTAAGGGCGAGCAAAGTACAATTCATGCTAATCCGACAATTAAAATAATAATAGAATCATGCACTTTTAAACAATTTGAAGTAAACAGTTTTCTAGCAGTTAAAACATTGTGATTTGAAAAGGCAATAAATATGACCAGCTTGGATTGTACAGTTGTATCCTATTGATACGATATGGCTTATCCCCGTGTGTATGAGGGGTAAGCTAATACAGTTCTAAGTTATTACTTTGGATGTGGTCATAATCATTACACTATCCCCCCAGTACCCAACAGTCAGTCAGTCAGTGCTCTCAGAGAGAGTTCCGTGTTGCATCGTGGTTTAAACTTGCAGTAAAGCGATTATTAAATAATTGTAAACTAACACAAAATGTACTTGCCTCAAATTGGACTGGGTTTGAAGGGTTGAGACTTCGGGATTGAAATTAGCCTCGTCCTCGAAATCCTACATTTGAGAAGTTCGACTCAGATTCCAGAGTTACCATGCTATATATACTAGTTGAAATCTCTAAGTTGTGCCCTAATCAATTTTAATCTTGATTACACAATCACAAACAAAACTCGATTATCGGGTGCGTTGTAATTGATTACGAGGGAAAGATCAATTTAACTTTGTATTTTGGAAAAATCCGTAGTTACCAATTTAATTGGTTAAAACTTTGTATTTTTCGTAATTATACATATATAAAACTAAATTTCTTATTTTAATGAGAAAACATGATCGTTGTTTAAATATTACAAGCTTATAAATTTTAATGTGAAAGAAATCTCATTAATTTTTCTATATCAAAATAATATTTATTTATTTTAGTTTTACGCGTCTACGCAAAATAATCAGCAAAACCAAAAAATGAAAGAAAAACCTACGCTACAATAATTACAGGCCACAGAGAAAGAAAATAGAAAAGCTGGGCTTATGTCCTTATAAATTATCGAATTTAAATAATAAGTAGACCTGGGGTTAGTCCTGAAATCTCTCCTACAATTTAATTATAATTCAAAACTAATAATTAAAGTAAATTAATAATAAGTCTCAGATATTGGTCCAATCGTCATATAGGCTAATGCCTCAACGTCCGGGCGAAACCGGTTTCGTTTGCACTTAGCCAGGGCCCATTGACCAATACGGTCATCGCCAAAAAATCCAAAATAATATTCTTTTCCGAAAAAACCATTTTAAAATTATATAATTAAATTTTATAGAAAATCCGACAGCACTTCCTCTATTTTCGGTCAATCCAAAAACTAGGAAATGTGCCATAAACACCATTTATAAAAAAAATCCCAAACCAGGGAACACCCAGAATTCAATTTCAAACCATTTTACACCACAATTAAATTCACAAAATAATTCTCGAATCTCAATCGGAAACACGCAATATAGTTTCGGGAATTCCCGAAGTGAATTCAGAATCACAACAAATAAAATCCAGAAAACATATTTCGGAAAAATCCGAAATAAACACCGAATATCACAGAACATTTCCGAAAAAATTCGAAGTTACGACGTTGCTAAAAACCGAATTCCCGAGAGGGAATCGGGGACCAATCTCATCATAGACAAACGAAATGGGACGGGACAGAGGAGTTATACCTTGGGTTGCTCGGCTAGAGCTCTCAGATGAAATTTAAGAAATAATAAAGATCCGAACAGCAACGTAATCCCGGGACAGCGCTGGAAAGTGCTGTCCAAATCAGCAGGCACTTGTGGAAATCTGGACAGCGGAGAGAACGGGCGGAAAATAGCAGTACAGAACTGCAGGGTCACCGGGAGACCGAGGGCGCGGGCGCGGGGCCATCGGCGTGCGCTGGTGGCGGCCGAGAGGGGCGCCGGAGAGAGCTGGCAGCGAGGGTCGCCGCGAAAAGGCGACCGGAGATGGGCGGAGCCGCGGGTACGCGCGGCAGGGGGGTCCGGCAAGGGAGGCCGGCGTGTTTCAGCGCCGGAGAAAGGGGTGCGGGGCCGGTCGGGGTCTGCGGGACGGTGGAGTTGGCCACGGGGTGGCCGGGAGGTCGGCGGGGCAGTCGCCTCGGAGGTGGCCGGCCGCACGGAGGGGCACGATGGCCGGGAACGGCGGCGGCGGGCGGATAGGGGTCCGCGGGACGGCACGGCTCGGTCGCTCGGGGAAGGCGAGGATGTCGGCGTCGGGGTAGGGCACGACGCCGAGAGTTTGGCCGGTTGGGGAAAATTTGGAAAAGTGCTCTGGAGTTGAGGAATTAGTGTGGGAGAGGAGAGAGTGAAGGAAGTAGTGGGGAAGGGTGGTTGGGTGTGTGTGTTATAAAGGAAGGGCCGGGGGAGGAAGTGTGCTGAACGTATGTGGGGGAGTAAAAGTAGGGAGATGGATACCTTTGAATAGGACGTGAATGGCCTGGTCGTGGGTGACCAAGCCAACAGGTAAATATATATATTTTTTTAAAAAGAACTCAGGATTTCAAATAAAATGGAATGGGTTCCAATTGTGTTTCGAAAAGTTGGGCTCGAACTGGTCCAGGCTCGGGTCAGGTCAGCAACCAAAGATCCAAATTACTAATTTTGAAATTTATTTTTAAACCCACAATATAATAATAATAATAGTAATAATATAATAATAATAATAAATTACGAAACAAAAACTGGGTTTCACAATCTTTTCTCCTTAGAAAATTTTGTCCTCGAAATTAAAGGCAGGGTTAAGGGTTACCTCAAGTCTCAAACAGATACGGATACTGCTCCCGCATCTGGTCTTCTTGTTCCCAGATCGACTCGCCTGGTGAGTTGTGCCGCCACATGACTCTGACTATCGGCATCACAGAGTTCCTGGTTCTCTTCTCGCCTTTGTCTAATATTGCCACTGGCTTCTCTGGCACTGTGAGGCTGGGTCCAATTTCCAGCTCCGACTGGTCCAAGATATGGCTCGGGTCCGGGATGTAACGTCTCAGCTGCGAAACGTGGAAGACGTTGTGGACGCCTTCGAGACTTGGGGGTAGAGCCACCCGATAAGCCACTTCTCCAATCCTGTTGAGTACTTCAAAAGGACCAATATACCTGGAGCTTAGCTTTCCTGCTCTGCCGAAACGGATGGTTCCTCTGGTAGGAGAGATCTTCACAAACACACTGTCACCTTCTTCAAACTCCAAAGGCCGTCAGCTGCTATCGGCCCAATGCTTCTGTCTGTCCTGGGCAATCCTGAGCTTGTCTCTGATCATTCCCACCTTCCCTGCTGCATCGGTCACCATCTCAGGTCCAAACAATACTCGTTCTCCGGCGTCATCCCAAGCAAGTGGAGTGCGGCAACGACGTCCATAGAGTGCCTCGAACGGTGTCATACCGATGCTAGCTTGCTAGCTGTTGTTGTAGGAGAATTCTACCAAGTGCAAATGGTCTTCTCAAGACCCTCCAAATTCTAAGACGCAGGATCGCAGCATGTCTTCTAGCGTCTGGATTATTTTCTCCGATTGTCCGTCAGTCTGGGGATGGTAGGCGGTGCTGAACTTTAGTTGTGTTTCCGAACTGTCATGCAAACTCTTCCAAAAGTGAGAGGTAAATCTAGTATCTCTGTCAGACACAATACTTACCGGAACTCCATGAATCCGGTAGATGTGCCGCATGTACAGTACTGCCAACTTCTCGGTGGATAGACCAACCTTGAAGGGGATAAAGTGAGCTGACTTCGTCAGTCGATCCCCGATTACCCAAATGGCATCCTTTCCTCCTTGGGATCGAGGCAGTCCTGACACAAAATCCATTGTTATGTGCTCTTATTTCCACTCCGGGATGTCAAGCGACTGCAATAGTCCTGCTGGTCTCTGTCTGCTAGCTTTCACTTGTTGACAAATTAAACATCTAGCAACATACCTGGCCACGTCTTTCTTCATTCCAAACCACCAAACAATGGTATGCATATCCTGATACATCTTGTTGGCTCCAGGATGTATGGAATGCTGCAACTGGTGCGCTTCTTGCATCAGCTCGTTTCTCAGTTCGCCAGTTGGTACGCAAAGTCTTGTACCATTCTTCAGTGCTCCGTCACTGGCGATTGAGAATCCTTCAAATGTTCCTGCCAGTACTTGATCTCTGAGTTTGTAAAGCGTCTCGTCTTAGAATTGTGCCTCCTTGACTCTGTCCATCAGACTTGAACGCACTTGCAACTGCATCAATGATGATTCAGCTCCTGGTATAATGGCTTCTCTTTCCAGTTTCTTCATTTCTTCTTCAGGCAGTACAATCTCTAATCCAAGCTTTTCTATGTCCTCCAGCAGATGATGCTCCTTGGTCAAGAAAATTGACATCGGGTATCGACTAAGTGCATCTGCAACAACATTAGCCTTACCCGGATGGTACTGCAGGTTGATGTCAAAATTCTTCATCAGCTCCAGCCATCGTCTCTGTCCCATGTTTAGCTCCTTCTGAGTGAAAACATATTTCAGACTTTTGTGGTCTGTAAATATTTCTACTCTCTCTCCATAAAGGTAGTGCTTCCATAGCTTCAATGCAAATATTACCGCTACAAGCTCCAAATCATGTGTGGGATAGTTCTTCTCATGAGTCCGTAATTGCCTAGATGCGTAAGCAATTACTTTCCCGTATTGCTGAAGAACGCAGCCCAATCCCTTACCGGAAGCATCACTATAAATTGAGAAACCGCCGGTACCTGCGGGTAGCGCAAGTATCGGCGCAGTTGTAAGCCTTTTCTTCAGTTCCTCAAAAGATGACTGGCAAGCTTCAGACCAAATGAATTCTTCGTTCTTCCTGGTAAGCTTCGTCATTGGTTCAGCAATCTTGGAGAAATCCTTCACAAACTTCCGGTAGTAGCCAGCTAAACCCAAAAAGCTTCTGATTTCTGCAACCGAACTTGGTGCAGTCCACTTCTCAATAGCAGCTATCTTCTTTGGATCCACCGAAATTCCTTTTCCTGTGACAACATGGCCCAGAAATACCACTTTGTCTAAAAAGAATTCGCATTTAGATAGCTTACCATAGAGCTTTTCCTTCCTCAAGGTGCTCCGAACTTTCCTCAGGTGCTCTTCATGCTCTTCTTCAGTCTTCGAGTAGATCAATATGTCGTCGATGAAGACAACAACAAACTGATCCAGGTATTCATGGAAGACCTTGTTCATAAGGTTCATAAATACCGCAGGAGCATTCGTCAGTCCAAACGGCATGACCAAGAATTCAAATTGCCCATACTTGGTGTTGAATGCCGTTTTGGGAATATTCTCCTTCCTGACCTTGATTTGGTGGTAGCCTGATCTGAGATCTATCTTCGAAAATACCTTGGCTCCACTTAGTTGATCAAACAGGTCGTCGATCCGGGGCAGAGGGTACTTGTTCTTGATGGTGATGTTGTTCAGCGCCCGGTAGTCAATGTACATCCGCACAGTTCCATCCTTCTTGGGCACGAACAAAACTGGTGCTTCCCAGGGTGAAGCCCCGTCTCTGATAAATCCTTGTGCCTTCAGTTCGTCAATCTGGTCCTTCATCTCCTTTGCCTTCTTGGGGTTGACTCTGTAGCATCCCCGAGAAATAGGGGAAGAGCCGGGTACTAGATCGATGGTGAATTCTATACCTCGATCTGGCGGTAATCCTGGAAGACTATCTGGGAAGACGTCCATGAATTCTTCTATGATAGGGTGAGGAGGTCCGGGTTCTTCGGTGATACAGGAGTATGTAACACTCTTCATGCCTTCTGGAGCTTGAGAGATTTCAAACTCCAGTTCTCCTGGTGGGCTGAAGATTACACACCCTCTATGACAATCTATCAGCGCATGCTGTTCACTTAACCAGTCCATCCCTAGGACTACATCATAGTTGGGCAGGGGCATCACAAGTAAGGGTGTTAAGAAATGGTGGCCTGAGATAGTGATAGGACAGTTATAAGCCTTGGTGATGGGTATGGGACCACCACCAGTCATAACTCTACTAATCATCTTGTTAAGTCCCGTATCTAGGTGGTGTGCAGAAATAAACTTTGATGATATGAAACTGTGATGTGCCCGAATCAAATAATGCTAGAGCAGGATGTGAAAACACATAAATGGAACCTGTGATGACATCAGCGGTAGATTCCTGCTCTGGTTCTTGCTCTTCTGCTGCTAGGGCATAGGCTCTTCCGGTCTTCTGCTGGTGTTGTCCGAACCGCTGTTGCTGAGTGGTTAGGGGAGCTCTTTGCTGAGTTGCTTCGGTCCGGAGGACTGACGAGGGGCAGTCCTTCACTTGGTGGGTGGAAGACCCACAGACTAGGCAGTGTCTTAGCCTCTTCCTGCATATGGTCGACTGATGTCCTGGTCTCTTACAAAAATCACAGACAGGGATCTTCTTCTGAGGTGCTCGTTCATTGGTCCTTGCCTGATGGTGCTGCTGCTGATGGTGCGAAGGCCTGTTGTTGTTGTTGTTGTTGGGCCTCTTCTGGTTACCCTGGAAGTTGCTAGTTCCAGGATACTCCCTCTTTGAACGAGAAGGCTGGCTCTTCTCCACATCCTGAGCTCGTATCAGAATCTTCTCATATGTCTTGGCACCACCTACGATCACAGGGGTGCAAATTTCTTCCCTTAGTCCATACCTGAATCTTTCAGCACGGTCCTTGGGGTCAGCAACCAAGTTCTGGACAAAGCGGCTAAGTCGGCCGAACTCTGTCGTATACTCTCTAACTGTTATGTTTCCTTGCTTCAGGTCCTGGAATTGTCTTTCCATCTTCCGTATCTCTGATGTTGGGAAGAACTTCCTGCGGAACAGCCTCTTGAAGGTGTCCAAGTCAAGCTGCTTGTCCTGGAGTCGGGGTTCATTCCGATACCAGATGCTAGCCATATCTTGCAGCTGGAGTCCTACTTCTTCGGTCTTGAGGTCCTCTGGGAGTCGAGCGATGCTCAAGAGACGCTCCATGCTGTCTAGCCATTCATCGGCGTAGATGATACCCTCGGTCCCTTTGAAAGGTCGAGGGCCTTGCTTCTTGAAACTCTCTATATCTCCAACCTTCATGTAATAATACGCCTCTAATCAAAAGAATGGCCTTAAAGATATATAACTTAACTCCTGAATTTATGTTTACCATGGCAGATCGTGGCTCCAATGAAGTTGTTGTTCCTCTCTCGAGGGCAGCCATAGCCACATTGCGGGCATTCTCCATGCCTTCTCTCATGATCGTGGTATGCTCGCGATGGGCTTCAGCTTGGGCTGCGGTCTATTCTCGATGAGCTTCTGCTTGGGCTCTCTGGGCCTCAAGCACTCCTCGTAGCATGCCCACTAGATCGTTGGAATCCACGGGCACTGGTAGGGCAGCTGGTGCGGGCACTACCGCAGGGGTCTACGGCTCGGTCCGGAGAAGTGTAGGGTTCGCCGCTTGAGATGTAGTGGCATAAGCGCCGCGGAGTGCTGGAGATTGATGGGGACGGTCGGTCAGCTGCAACGGCGAAGGGTTTGGACGTGCTGGGGGAGATGGGGTGTGTTCGGGTGATGACACCTTATCGCCAGCAGGGGTGGTCTTTTCCTTGGTCATATTCCGGAAAGTTTAGGATGCAAACATAAGCAAGGTATCCTACCAGTCTATAATCAAAGAAAAATATTTATTTATATATAATTCGGATCTATGTTGTGACAAATCAATGTTCTAGTGTTCTAATTATTTTTAGGTATGTTTTCCTAAGTTGTTGTGTAACCTGCATGGGCCACCCCTAAAAACATGTCACAATCTGATCCCAAATAATTGGGTCGAACCGGATCATGCCCTGCCTGCACCGTTGTTGAGACGGCGATAGTAAGCTGTTCCAATAGCAGGTAACCACAACAACATCTATATTTGTCACAACTCAATATTCGGAAATTTAAAACTTTATTAAACATCTAAATAAATACAACTGGAAGTAAAAGTACTGAATTCAATACTGAATTCAAATAACAGAATTTTCAAAAACAACAACAAAACTGAAAACAGAAAAATCTAGCTAAGCATTCGGCTCATCGGTCTCAGTTCCTGCGTCCTCCAATGGGGACTCTGGCAACACCATGGGGTACAGAACCGGGTCGTAATAGCTGTTGTATAACAGCTCAGCATCCTCAATATCCCCTAAAAATGTATCTTCAGTCAGGAGGAAGCAAAGTATAATTCATGCTAATCCGACAATTAAAATAATAATAGAATCATGCACTTTTAAACAATTTGAAGTAAACAGTTTTCTAGCAGTTAAAATATTGTGATTTGAATAGGCAATGAATATGACCGGCTTGGGTTGTATAGTTGTATCATATTGATACGATATGGCTTATCCCCGTGTGTATGAGGGGTAAGCTAATACAGTTCTAAGTTATTACTTTGGATGTGGTCATAATCATTACACTATTCCCCCAGTACCCAACAGTCAATCAGTCAGTGCTCTCAGAGAGAGTTCCGTGTTGCATCGTGGTTTAAACTTGCAGTAAAGCGATTATTAAATAATTGCAAACTAACACAAAATGTACTTGCCTCAAATTGGACTGGGTTTGAAGGGTTGAGACTTCGGAATTGAAATTAGCCTCGTCCTCGAAATCCTACATTCGAGAAGTTCGACTCAGATTCCAGAGTTACCATGCTATCTATACTAGTTGAAATCTCTAAGTTGTGCCCTAATCAATTTTAATCTTGATTACACAATCACAAACAAAACTCGATTATCGAGTGCGTTGTAATTGATTACGAGGGAAAGATCAATTTAACTTTGTATTTTGGAAAAACTCGTAGTTACCAATTTAATTGGTTAAAACTTTGTATTTTTCGTAATTATACATATATAAAACTAAATTTCTTGTTTTAATGAGAAAACATGATCGTTGTTTAAATATAACAAACTTATAAATTTTAATGTGAAAGAAATCTCATTAATTTTTCTATATCAAAATAGTATTTATTTATTTTAGTTTTACGCGTCTACGCAAAAAAATCAGCAAAACCAAAAAATGAAAGAAAAACCTACGCTACAATAATTACAGGCCACAGAGAAAGAAAATAGAAAAGCTGGGCTTATGCCCTTACAAATTATCGAATTTAAATAAGAAGTAGACCTGGGGTTAGTCCTGAAATCTCTCCTACAATTTAATTATAATTCAAAACTAATAATTAAAGTAAATTAATAATGAGTCTCAGATATTGGTCCAATCGTCATATAGGCTAATGCCTCAACGTCCGGGCAAAACCGGTTTCGTTTGCACTTAGCCAAGGCCCATTGACCAATACGGTCGTCGCCCAAAAATCCAAAATAATATTCTTTTCCCAAAAACCATTTTAAAATTCGGAATCACAACGATTAAAATCCATAAAACATATTTCGAAAAAATCCGAAATAAACACCGAATATCACAGAACATTTCTGGAAAAATTCGAAGTTACGACGTCGCTAAAAACCGAATTTCCGAGAGGGAATCGGGGAACAATCTCATCATAGACAAACGAAATGGGACGGGACAGAGGAGTTATACCTTGGGTTGCTCGGCTAGAGCTCTCAGATGAAATTTAAGAAATAATAGAGATCCGAGCAGCAACGTAATCCCGGGACAGCGCTGGACAGCGCTGTCCAAATCAGCAGGCACTTGCGGAAAATCGGACTGCGAAGAGAACGGGCGAAAAACAGCAGTACAGAACTGCGGGGTCGCCGGGAGACCTAGGGCACGGGCGTGGGGCCAGCGGCGTGCGCTGGTGGCGACCGAGAGGGGCGCCGGAGAGAGCTGGCCGCGAGGGACGTCGCGGAAAAAGCGATCGGAGATGGGCGGAGCCGCGGGGACGCGCGGCAGGGTGGTCCGGCAAGGTAGGCCGGCGGGTTTCAGCGTCGGAGAAAGGGCGCGGGGCCGGTCGGGGTCCGCGGGATGGCAGAGTTGGTCGCGGGGTGGCCGGGAGGTCGGCGGGGCGGGCACCTCGGAGGTGGCCGGCCGCGTGGAGGGGCGCGATGGCCGGGAACGGTGGCGGCGGGCGGATCGGGGTCCGCGGGTGGCGCAGCTCGGTCGCTCGGGGAAGGCGAGGGTGTCGGCGTCGGGGCTAGGGCACGGCGCCGAGAGTTTTGGCCGATTGGGGAAAATTTGGAGAAGTGCTCTGGAGTTGGGGAGTTAGTGTGGGAGAGGGGAGAGTGAAGGAAGTAGTGGGGAAGGGTGGTTGGGTTTGTGTGTTATAAAGGAAGGGGGAGGAAGTGTGCTGAACGTACGTGGGGGAGTAAAAGTAGGGAGATGGATCCCTTGGAATAGGACGTGAATGGCCTGGTCGTGGGTGACCAGGCCAACAGGTATATATATATATATATATATATATATATTATAATATTATAAAAGAACTCAGGATTTCAAATAAAATGGAATGGGTTCCAATTGGGTTTCGGGAAGTTGGGTTCGAACTGGTCCAGGCTCGGGTCAGTCAGCAACCAAAGATCCAAATTATTAATTTTGAAATTTATTTTTAAACCCCAATATAATAATAATAATAATAGTATATATATAATATAAAAAATTACGAAACAAAAACTGGGTTTCACAGAACTGCTAACCTGTGATGGGGGGGGGGGGGATGCTTTGGCTCACGCGCTGACCAGCAAGTCTACAGAATCCATTATATATATATATATATATATATATATATATATATATATATATATATATATATATATATATATAATATATATATATATATATATATTATTATATATATATATATTTATATATATTTTATATATTTTTATATATATTTTATATATATAAATTTTTTTATATTTATATATATAAATTTTTATATATTATATTATATATATATATATATTATATATAGATATATATATATATATATATATAATAGATATATATATATTATATATATAGATATATATATATTATAATATATATATATATATAGAATATATATATATATTTATATATATATATTATATATCTATATATATATATCTATATAGATATATATATATATATATATACGTAAATACATATATTTATATACAAATACATACATACATTAATTATTTATTTATATAAATATACCCATAAAATAATCTCCCTTATATATTTCTATTAAAAATAATAATTTCTTTTCCTTCCTTATATATATATATATATATATATATATATATATATATATATTATATATATATATATATATAGACAACACACACACACATTTCTCCATGCATGAAAAATACTAGGAATTCATATAAAATAACCTGAATTTATTTATAAATAAATTAAATATTTTGTATCTTAATTTACTAAATATTAATGTTTTATAATAAAAACTTAATTTCCTATATATATATATATTATATATATATATATATATATATATATATATATAATATATAGATATATATATATAATCTTATAAAACATTTATTTATAAAAAAAATATATATATCTTATAAAAATATTTATTTAACTGTAACACCCACTTTTCCAAAATAAGGGTAAATTTGAAAATTTGTATTTTAAATCATTAAAGTATTTGATTTTAGTCATGATATGATTTTTGGTGATTTTTAGTTATTTTAAAACTATTTATTTGAGTGAAATGTAAATTGGTGTTTTGCTAGTGTAACATTAGTCATACATGACCTAGAAGACTAATCATGACCAATGAGACCTAATCATGTGGTTAGGATTTCATATTTCTACTTTTTAGCCTAGGAGTATTTTAGTCATTTTAACACTTTTGTGATTTTGTGAATTATATTAATTAAATATGTGTTAGTTAAATTGTTGAGTCTTGACCTAGAAGTTAGCCTAATCTAGATTGCTAATCATGACCCTAGAGACTAAGTTAGAGGGTTTCATTAAAGTAATTACATTAGTGAAATATCTAGATATTTTGTAGAAAGATATTTTGGACTAAAGGTTAAAGGGGCTACTTTGAATGTGAGCCCTTAGATTAGCTAGAAATTGTTGGAGTAACCTTAGCCCCTCATCCTAAACCCTAACCCTAACTTATTGGCAGCCAACACTCATCCCCACCCCCTATTTATATCCTCCCAAATTTTTAGGGATAGCCTCTTTCATTAGGGTTCATCAAGTTTAGAAAAGAGGTAATGTTCCAACTTCACAAATTCATAGAAAATCCAAATTAGCTCCTTTTTCCCTCTAGTAAATTCCTATAGGTTCTAAATAGTGATTTCTTGCTGTTGGGATTGAGATTTGACAGGGGGCACACAATTTGAGGAGTTTTGGAGCTTGAAAGGATCTCTTCTTTGGTGTGTTTTTGGAGCTTGATGCACCACTAGGTATAACCTTCTCTAACCCATTATAAATTCTGTAAAAATCATTTCTAGGTTGCCCTAACCCTAGCCAAACTATAGGAATAGGGTTTCCCAAGTTTTTGTGTCGTTTCGTGTCCATTCTGGACACGTATCAGTGTGGTGCAGTGGGTGTTTGATGAAATGCCCCAATGGGCATTTCGTATGAGTTTGTGATTTCTATTTGAATAGAAAATTAGGGTTTTACCTCGCTTCTGTGATTCCATTGCTCTGAGCATGTTTTCGTGTTGCGTCGTGTCGGTTTGTGGACACGTACACGCGTGTATGGGCTGCGCGCGCGCGACACTGTTCATGCCCTGCTATTCGGGGCTTGCTGTGCAGTGCACACGCCACGTGGCCACGAGATCTTTGGCACACGTGTTGAGGCATTGACTGACACGAGGCTCGTCAAATTTCACGAGTCCTCGTGTCGTGTCGGACACGTTATTTCGTGTGCACTGGTCAGCTGTGTGTGCGTGTGTGTTCTCTGTGTTGTTCTGATTGTTGTAAATCGATTTTAATGTTTTAATAGGTTTAAATGATTGTTAATTGATCCTAAATATGATATATGATCTATGTTAGATTAGATATACACATTTGTTTAAGGTTTTGATTGATGATTGGGATGTTTTGATTTCAAACAGGGAAGAACACTCCCTGTGATTAACTGTTACATTTCCAGTTTTTTTTTCTACAGTTTAATTCCTATTCCTGCTAGCAAATTCTCAATGTACTGAACCTACATATCATAAATGGTGTTAGCTTAGTCTTGGCAAGTGGAAATGGGCTTGGGTTTGTGTGTAGAGGAATTTGGTAGTTGGTTTGGTGCCATGTGTTCACTGTCACCCTATCAAATGATTTTTTTCTGTTTAAATTGGATTGCTTCTTCATTAAACCATTAATCAAATTGCCAGTTAATTGTTAGACTAATTTGGTCCCTATATTGTAACCTGGAAATTGGTTGAAGGCTAACTGTCACTGGTTGATATAGTTCCAGTTTTAATTCTTGAACTGCCATTGCCTGTTAACTAAGTTTAGTTCTCAGTTTTCAAAAACTGAGAAGGAAGTCTCTGAACTTCATAAACTGATTCCTTTTCCTTAAACTACAACTGAACTGAGTTTGAATGGTTGATTCCTATAACTTGTCAATTACATTTCCAGTTTTCACATTGTTAGTTAGACTTCACTGATTTCCCTTTAACACTGTTCCTGTTTTCCAGTTTTTCCAACTTCCTGAGATTATGTTCCTATCAACTGAACATTCATGATTTGTGCACTGTTTTGAACTATATAAACTTCCTGAGATTTATCAAAACCTGAGTTTAAATCCTAAGAACCTGAGATTGGAAACTGGTATATGTTGTACTGTCATTTCAAATACCTGAGACATGTTATGCATATTCCTATCACCTGTACATGTATACACATCACATGTGAGTTGGTTTCTTGAATAACCTGAAAACTGAAAGGGTAAAATCTGAGATTCCTATGTTTAAAACTAGGTTGAATGTTAACTGAGATTTCAGTTATTTATAAAAACTGAGATTTTCCCTATTGCTATAACTGAGAAATCAAGTTAGGTTGGTTCCAGTTTTCAAATGAAAACTGAGAACTTAGATGTTAGCAATACTTGAGTTTCCCTTGGGTCAGAAACCTGAGACTATTAGTTAAAGATTTGAACTCCTTTCCTATTGTAACCTCACACATTTGCATCTTCTGTTTTTCCCTCACTCACTCATGCATATACACCTGTAATTGTTTTCCTCTCTTGTGTGTTCTTTCACTGCTTTGGGATTCCTGCACATGGGTAGGTATTCCTGTGTACACACTCTTGATTTCTTCACACACTCCCCTCACTGTTTAGCACACACATACACTTTGCTTTGCCTCACCACACAGCTACATTCTTCTACACACAATTTTCAGGCTGCACACACACATTCTCCTTTTCACTGTCACTTTTTCCTGCATATTTCCATGTGACACTGTTCACTGTCACATTTGTTAATTCCTGCACTTTGCCATGTACACACACTAGTTTACATGTTTCTCCCAAGTAATTCCTGAACACAGCCACCTCTTCACTATTTTCCTGCATATTTCCATGTGACACTTACACCTACACACCCTCATGTCTTACACACACAATTTATGTTTTACACACACATTGACACACCATGCCACTGTCTTGCACTAGTTAACTCTTCACATTGTTCTTCCTTATTTTGTTAACATTTCAAATTCAAGTTCTATGTTAAAAACTGAGATTAGGAAAGGCAATGAATTGAGTTCCTTCTTCTTTTTATATATATGTGTGAGAGTATATCTATGTGGAATGCAATAGATAGGATATTTGCCTATTTACACCTCTCTCTAACCCCCTATGAGTATAGGTATATAGATGTAACTTGTGGCCATACATGCTAAGTATAAATACTTGTGTAATGTAGATGGTTAGTTTTGTGCCATGTGTAGTGTAAACTCATAGCTAGTGTTGATTTCTCTTTTCATGTACACCTCCATGTTCACACACACACATAGCTCTACATGTTAGCTTCCTTTCTCTTATGAATAATGTTGAATGTGATGGCTTGTGTTTGGCTTGTATAGCCTTGTGATTGGTGTGTGATTGTTAGATTAGGCTTGGTTAGGCCTAGTGAGACTTGTTAGACTTGTTTGGGCTAGGACTTGACCTAGGTTGACTAGTGTGGTTGACTAGAGTTGACCAAGTGTCGACTTTAGCCTAGTTTGACCTAGACAGCATGCAGATGCATTGTACATTTCATATATCACCCTCTGTATACATCTTGACTTGTGTTGCTCTAACTAGGAGTCAGGTATCTCATCTCGGACAGTACATTTACTTCAGACATTCAGATACGAGGCGAGTACATTCTCTGATCTTTTCATACTTGTCTGGATTTACATTCTTGCTCTAGATTACTGTACTTGATGCTGACACGATTGTTATCACGGATTAGTACTATACGGATCTCCTTTTGGGATGTTATCCCCTTGTATTCACTAGATACATATTGTGATGTGCGTTTCACTTCCATATTGTATTTATTGAATACCTATATCCTTGTATACTCCTTGTGCATATTGTACTCTCAGTATCACATGAGTTCCAGGGATAGACATTGTACACTATTGTATAACATTGTACAACCATTGTATAACATTGTACATCTATTGTATATTATTGTACATCCATTGTATAACATTGTACACTATTGTGCAAGATAACGTAACGGGAGTGGATCCTTGTGTATTGATTGGGGAGGGGGAGTAGAATTGGTTATGTACTCAAATCCTATTGTACAACATTGTATAACTATTGTATATGTCTATTGTACACCCACGTACAATGGAGTTACCATTGCATTTTCCTAGCCCGTTTACATAACCAGATTGTACTCTAAAATCACATGTTCCTTACAGTTCTTACTTATCATATTTAGATATTTCCTGTTATAAAATCTCTACTACATTTCATATATCTTCTTCTTCAGCGTTTCATGTACTTTACTCTATTGCATGCTTTATATTTCCTAACTCGATATGAACTGCGTGAGATGTTTTGTGCTCGCTCCCGTCCTGACTGGACCTGTTGAAAATTTTACAGAGGATGATGAGGAACCCTGCACCCCCTTACTTGGAGCTTGCCTAGATGACACTCGCGACCTGGACCCCTGGCGAGGTTCAGGCAGCTGCTCAGGATGATACCTTGTATAGAGTAGATAGCTTAGACTATTTTCCTTTCATGTTTAGCTTATGTCTTTGTTTCAGAGTTGTATGTTGTAGAGATGTTGAGACTTGTTTTTAGTTTCTGTTGTACCTCAGTTGAGGATTTCCTTATCTATTTTATCGTACCATTTTCTATCTATAGATTGTGATTGAGTTATACCTCTGTGTTGGCCTCCTTATGGAGAGTATTCATATTATGTTAGTTATAGTCCATGACCTAGAACAGCGTTCTACCGCCGACACTGCGGCGTAGGCTGGACGTACCCACTTCTCGTACCCTTACTCTAGGGTGCGGGTCGTGACACTAACCCATCAAGGTAATCACACTAAAAAATTAACTTAATTAAATATTTAAATAATAAAATAATATAAATGACCATAATACCCCTATTTGGGATATTGGGGGTGACAGTTGCAAAGAAAAAAAGATTATTTTATTATAGCATGAACATAAAGGAAAAAATGACCAAAATCATCCACCGATCAGAGAGTTGCCGAGAGAAAGAGAAACTACTTTGTAATATTGATCAAGCTTCCTTATTCGTCCTCCTCCAATGACACCAACATCGGATCAATACTCATCTTTTTTTTCTCTTTCTCTCAGAATTTCATAAGGAATACAAGAATCGATTAAAGTGAACAATGGAATCATTCATCAAAAATAATAATGAAGACGCATTCACCAAAACCAAGCAGCAAAATGTCCAACGAAAATAACAGTGCAAGGATAGGAAGAGACTCTTATATACAGTGCAATCATTGATGCATGATTCACTATATTTTGACATATATATATATATATATATATATATATATATATATATATATATATATATATATATATATATATATATATATCTTATAAAAATATTTATTTAAGCCATCAAGGTAATCACACTAAAAAATTAACTTAATTAAATATTTAAATAATAAAATAATATAAATGACCATAATACCCCTATTTGGGATATTGGGGGTGACAGTTGCAAAGAAAAAAAGATTATTTTATTACAGCATGAACATAAAGGAAAGAATGACCAAAATCATCCACCGATCAGAGAGTTGCCGAGAGAAGGAGCCCTTTGGCCTTTTCCTCCATAGCACAACCTGTGCCTGCTCCTGCTCCGACGCAACTTGCGCATATTTCTACTCTGGCGCAACCTGTGCATGCTTCTGCAATAGCGTAACGTAAAGGTAAACACTGTTTAGTGGCTCCCTCTTCGTCATCAAGCCAGAAACTTACTGAGAAATCATTAAATCAAGAAAAATGCTATTTGGCTTTTCCTCATTCTGCTCGAGTCGTTAACTGGGTGAAAAGTACTGCTGATTGCGCTTTAGTGCCTCTCAGCACAAAAGTAGATAGAAATCCTACTCTCCTTAATAGAGACAACCAAATCTCTGTCAGAAAGATGGGTTCTATTCAGAATGAACTTTCCATGCAAAAGGGTATTATGCCTGCTACAAAGAGGTCAGGGCAAGGTCTACCGACCCTACGTATCTCAAGATCCCGACAAGGCAAACTGCTAGTATCTCAAGTAGATGAACAAGTAGCACCCCTGTCAAATTTACGCACCTATATCAACAGGTGCTAATTAGGGTCAACCTCGGGAAAATATTAGATGTATCAAGCGCAACCTGCACCCGTTGCTAACTTGCGCCAGAGGAAGAATTCTGAAGTAAAAAATCTTATGACTTATGCTAACCAGCTTAGCACGTCTTTGTACACTCGAGGTATGGGACACCTTAAAAACATGAACCATGTCCCGAATATCGTCAAGGACTATATTCCTGCAATTTTTTCTCGTCCTTTTAGTAACCTCCGTGAACTCTTAATACAGAAGCGAAAGGTTGTAAATTCATCCCTTCCAGTGGTGAACCAACAACAAGAACATCATTGCAATCACCACCATAAAGTTGTCATCAAATGCTGCTGACAGTCAGCCAAGCGGTCTATCTTTGACCGTTTGAATTATGTTCAGACTCCTGAACCTATCCTAGTGGATGAAGATGAACTACTCTATCCTTCTGTCAACATGGAATCTCGAAGCATTGGGGGTAAAAAACATCCAAGACGTAATGCATCCCGCAATTCCAGTCAACAATACTTTGGATTCATGTGTCCGACGAAGGAGTATACCAATATACTAGATCAAGAAGCCGAGACATAATTGGTCAAAGGAATCTTCCTTCCAACCAAGATTCTCTCAGTCAACATGATACCCCTATCACTTATTCTGGGGGTGATTTCTTTTATGACTTTGATACTGATAGTAAAAGTTCCGGAAGGACCATCTTTTCTACTAGCTCGTCTTCAATAGCTAGAGAAGTGACTGCTTATGTCTTCACAGAAGATCAATATGCTTCTAGTTCTAACAATGAAAAGGAAATTTTTTTGCTTTGGAGGCTAGTTTTAAGAACATGGCTGAGATGATGACAGGCATGCATGCTGTGATTATGGCACAACATATAGTTCCACCGGTTGTGAATTTGGTTCCGACTCAAGAGCCTGTAACAACATCAGCTCCCATCAATATTGATCTTGGGGTACTGTCTCCTCATACCGCTCCATTCCTGTACAGGCTATTCCAAGTCAATCTGGTGCTAGAGTTGGTACTTATCGTGCAGTACCTATCACGTCCCGATCCCGCAGAGTTCTTTTGTCCTCGCTTCGAACTCTTTGAGATCGGTCGTCCTCGCTAAGGCGTGATGCCGTACAAGCCTAATTTGCGCTTGCACAAGGCCAAGATCTAAAGAAAGACAAGATAGACGAGATTAACAATACGCAGCAGAACATATTGTTGATAATTGAAGCGACAGCGGACATATTCTAGAATATATCATTAAACACAATGGTAACTAGAAACAATTCTCTTTAATAATTTTATTTGAACAGATTACAAGCTCTCATTTATCTCTAATACAATGTTACATTCTCTCAGAACTTTACAGATTTTAATGATCCCATTCCCATACATTACATCCCTTTATATATAAAACCAACTCTTGCAACAGATGTCTTCTCTTGGCATCTCTTCTAATTTTTGGCTTCTGAGGATGAGGCTCGGGCTATCGCTTCGGACTATCCTTCTTGATGCATATTGCACCTGCATGCAGACTGATAGTGGGTCAGTATATAGCATACTGATGATTGTGAACAAAGAGCTACATTTGTCTGAAACGATCACTGTTCATTTAGTGAGAAAATATTTCTTTTGATGTGATCTTGCTAATTTTTACCTATATTTTTTTCATGTATACAGAGTCAGTTTACGTTCTTTGCAAACATCTTTGAAAAGCCACAGTTTATTTCAGTTCAATTCAAGCATGCAAGGGACTGATCATTTCAAGCACGATGACTATTCATTTCTATGGAGTGCGCAACATATTTCATGAGCATATCATTTTATTAGGGACAACAGCATTAGCATTCTTTTCTTTGATTTAAGACATTCTATGGGTCAGATTACAAGCAAGCACTTCTTTGTAACGGATTAATCTCTGCAAGCAATTCATATAGAAAATTCAAGCAATACATATGTTTCACTTTTTCAGAGATTCTTACCATAACCGACGGTCCATCCCTGCACAAGACAAGGATTAGCATAAACATATTATAACCAACATTCTTTTTTCTTGTTCGTCTCTGCATCGTTAGCTCTTAGCAAAACATTCTTGACACATGCAGACTCGATTGACAGCTGTGACTCTCCGGTTCAGCTCTGCACCAACCAATACCTATCTATATGATGGTCCATGGGAAATCCCATGATCAGCAGCTGTGACTCTCCGGTTCAGCTCATCGCTAAGGACTCAGGTATCGACTCCCATTTTCATATGGAGGCCCTAATCTCTTATAGACTGAGTGGTCCAGACACCCCCAGATTCTACCCGAGAGACAAATTATACTCGTGCACGAGTTGTTCGAGACCATATGCATGCTCTAGAAGTTCTATCAGATGAGGTAGATTTGTGATCAGATGGACGACATGTTCTTTTTATGCCTTTTCAGATATACGACATATTCTTTTTATGCCTTTGCAGATGTACGACACGTTCATTTCGTGCCTTTCTTCTTTCTTAGCAAAGCAACATGTGGATTCTCTTAAAGCATGCTCAATGATTTACTATCTTGTTATTAACAATAGCATTCAATCAAAAACTCAGATTCTTATTAGGCGTAAGCGAATCAGCAAATGAGACTTCCTCCACTCACCCATATCAATCGTCTTTTATTGCAGAGTTAGCAATCCGATCTTTCTGTCTATCTAGTGCCTTCGCGGAGCGGGGTACTACAGTACCCCCTCCTAACATATCAAATCAATCCACTGCTCCATAATCATCTGGAGATACCAATGAGGCCGTAAAACTTTTACACACTCAATTTAAAGCATTCAAATAAAAAGACGGCTTACAGATGCTTGGGATCAAACAGCCCTATCCCATAGAATAAAAAGAAGTCCAATTTCCTCCTAAATACAAACCCTCTACTATTATGCTATTTGATGGCAGCACATATCTAAGTCAATACCTCAATCACTTTGAAGTAATGACTGATCAACTTCAACCAAATGATGCTCTTCTTACTAGAGTATTTGTCGGCTGTTTAGCTGGTCCACCATATAAATGGTATCATAGTTTACAAGATGGTTGTATAACCTCTTTCTTTGGATTCAAATAAATATTCTTGGAACAATTTTATAAGGGAACCAATGACATGACTATGTCTGCTCTCATCAAAATCAAACAACGACATAATAAAACTACTGAACATTTTATTGAACAATTCTGTCGTGAAGCACTCAAAATGACTCTCGAAACTCCAGATGCTTTGACTGTAGACACTTGAAAATCAAACCTGTTGCCTATAATTAGCATGTGGATGGGATCAACACAGTTTCAGGACTGCCCTTCCTTTATAGTGAACGCTAAAGCAGCAGAAGAGAGCGCTGACAAGTTCAAACAATTAGGTATTCAAATGCCTAATCTTGACCAAGATGAACACGCTATACCAAATAATAGTAGCCGTCAAATCAATCGCAAGATCAAGGAGACTTTGGCTATTAAAGACAAAGAAGCTTTAGCTATCAATGTAAGTCAGCCAACATCTACCCCAATAGCACCACCACAAAGGACACCACGTCCAAAAGAAGAATACTCTTTTGATGAAGATGATATCATGAGTATCTTTGATTGTCTGATCAAGAACAATATACTTCAACTATCAGAAGCAAAACGGCCAGAGGAAGTTGGTGACTGACCATCCTAAATATTGTGTTTACCACAGATTTATTGGAATCCAACTCGAGCATGCTATGTTCTCAAGGGTAAAATTCAGGAGATGGTCAATTCCGGTGCGATCATTCTCCAACAAGACGAGAAAACTGTAACGGCTAATGTCGTCTCTCTACAGTTTAAAGATTTTTTGGCTCAACTTGTGCTGGATGGCATCATCCCCATCCCGAGAACTACACTGGAGATTGTTATTCTTCCACCTGCACGAACTGATGGCCTTGTTCCTCTGTCTACTGATAAATAAAAAATTATGTGGATCCATCCAGATTTAGTGGCTGACTTCGAAACACCGTCTTCCTCCACCAAGTATAAGAAGGCCACTAAATATAAATTATATCATATGATTTCGTTGGGTGAATATTGTCTTCCACCTCTAACTGCTACCTTCATCTCGGCAGCAGATAATCCTTCTTCTTCTTCCCTTGCTGAGACAATATTGTCAAAGTCAGAAGCCAAATACCAAACAACTTTCTATCTGTATAGTCCACAGTCTCGTAAACTAATGACAAAAATGGGAGATGATCTACAAAAGGCCTCTGGTTTGAACCATGGAAAGGAATCTCATGTATCTCTTTCCCGATGTCTTTCTCACAACCAATCTCGGGTTGGTTTGGGTTATTGGACAAACTCTTCATCTTGCTAAAAAAACCTTCTAGAAACAAGATCCAGGCAAAGAGTTGTAATATGGTATCCTTCGAACCTGTATCCGAAGAAGAAGCCTTAACTGGTACCAGGTCTGGGAAACCTTACCTAAGAGACTATTCAGAAGGTTAAAAAATTTTGCTCCAGATTTGGAGGCTCCTCAAGCATCATCTTCTCCTGCTGTCAATGTTCTATCAGCTTCATCACCTCCAATAGAACCAACTCTTCCCAAATCGACGACAGCTGACAAAGGAAAACAGCCTGTCCATTTTGATAAAGTATTGAAGAAGACTCCAACTTTGGGACTCGAGAAGCTGTATCACTTCGATATACTGGCTCAACTGGCTAATACCCTGGCAAGGTTATCAATTTTTGAACTACTGCGTCTCTCAAAAAAACTCGAGATACATTGAGTGAAGCTTTGATGCAAGCTGATACTTGTCTAGCACTTCTCAAGAAGCCAGAGGAAGAGCCTATAACATGCCTTCATTGTCATAGTGTGATGGAGCTGATGCCAAACATCACATTTACACAAGATGATATACTGTTGGAAGATAATCGTCATGACCGACCCCTCTACTTTGTGGGATATATCGATACCTTGAAAGTTGATCGCATTTTGATCGATCCTGGGTCTGCACTTAGCATCATGCCAAAGACTCTACTAGATGCATTAAAGATTCTTGTACACAATCTTTCAACAACCATCACGACAATCCTGAGATTTAATTCTAAAAGAAGTGAATCTTTGGGAAAGATCCGCCTGAAAGTTCAAATAGGCAATCTTCGTACAAAGGTTACTTTCAATGTGATCGATAATCATGGCTCTTATAATGCTTGACTGGGAAGACCCTTTCTACATGAGCATAACATTGTACCATCCAATCTACATCAATACTTCAAATATATAGATGTCAATAGAGAGGTTCAGAAGGAAGTAGCCGACCTAAATCCTTTCAGAGGCATTGAAGCGTATTGTACTGACTCTCGGATGTACAAGGAAGATTTCATGAAGGTTGCATTGGCGATGGATAGTGAGAAAGATCAGAAAGATACTTCAAAAGATGTTCTCATGATCCCCGTCAAAGGACATACTACTCGTCCCTCTTCTTCTCAGGCTTTGACTATCCATCTTTCCTCTCATAACAAACAGCTTCCTGCTGTAGAAAGAGAACAAAAGGAGATCACCCCTTCTGAGCCTCTAGTTATCGACTTTCGTCGTAACAAACCTTCACCTTCTCCTCTTTTGGTTATCAACCTTACTAAGCCTTCTGTTAAGGCTAAGAATCCTCCTTCTCCTCCTCTGGTTATGTACCTTACTAAGCCTTCTGTTAAGGCTAAGAATCTTATTGTAAATGATGATGTATAAATCAATAAAGTAGCATCTCCTTTACAGTATACTGATGTTCTTTATTATACTCGATGTTATTTAGAAATGCTAGATAACTTCGAACCACTTACCATAGGAGCAGTTCAAGTTTCCCAAAATGAAGTATTGCTCGAACCAATGCAGGACTCCTTCTTTTTAGTTCCTTCCAAGTAGAAAGATTAACTTCCTATAATTTTTAGTAAAGGAACATAACAGAAGATCACGCCCAATGGTGAAGAAGAAAATCACGATAGTGGAAGACTTCAACTATATTGTTATAGTCAGCAATCAAAAGATATCATTCAAAAGAGGGGCTATAATTTTAAAGCTGGTCTCAATGACGGTAAAGAAAGGCAAACTCCTATTAATATCCTTGCTCCAAAAGGAAAATCACAACAATACTACTACAAAATAAAGCGGGGACTGGGTTATACTTCGCCAATACCGACTCCAGAAGCTTCCGAATCTGAAAAAGAAGAAAGATCTAACTCTTCTGATTCTGTTTTATGGGATTCAGACACCAGTGTAGGGCACATCCATCGAGTGACTCTATCTTCCAATATGGTAACTGTCGAGTTCTCCAAAGACGACGAAGACTTTGCCTAAGCCTCTGAATCTGATCTTTGGGCACAAAGGATGGATACTCAATGGGAGCTTCGCTTCGAGCAACGTGAGCCACCTACCAAAGATTAGTTGGTTCAAGTCAATGTTGGAGATGAAACTTCTCCAAAACCAATATTTGTCAGTAAAAGCCTCCCTGAAGCGGATAAACAAGAATTGATCCAACTCATTAAGAAATACATTGATGTATTCACTTGGAGCTATGAAGACATGCCGGAATTGGATCCTCAGATCACTACCCATAAGCTCAATATTCTACCAAAATACAAAGCCAGTCAAGCAGCAACAACATCGATTTTGACCTAACATAATAGATGTCATAGAAGCTGAAGTCAAGAAACTCATCGCCTGCAGTTTTGTCAGAGAAGAACAACATTCGGACTGGGTGGCTAATGTTGTCCCAGTTTTGAAAAAAATAGAGAAAGTCCGAGTCTGCATTGACTTTAGAGATCTTAATGAAGCTTGTCCCAAGGACGAATTTTCTCTTCCGATCACTGATGTCATTGTTGACAATACTTGCGGATTTGAACGAATATCTTTTATGGATGGATTCTCAGGATATAATCAAATCAAGATACATCCAAAAGATGAGAAACATACATCTTTTCGCACTTCTCTTAGAGTCTATTGCTACATTGTCATGCCATTTGGTCTCAAAAATACTGGTGCAACTTATCAGCGGACCATGAGTACTATCTTCTGTGATCATTTACGAAAGATTGTTGAATGCTATATTGACGATATTACTGTCAAAAGTTATCTAAAGGAAGACCACATTAAAGACTTGAGAACTATATTCGATCTAATACACCAGCATTAACTCAAGATGAATCCCACCAAGTCATTCTTGGGAGTCTCTGTGGCAAATTTCTTAGATTCGTTATTACCTCTAAAGGTATACACGTTGACCCTGAGAAAATTAAAGCCATTCAAGAGATGCGTCCTCCATGCAACCTAAAAGAGCTACGAGGATTCCAGGGACGGCTTGCGTATATCAGGAGATTCATCTCAAATCTCTCTGGACGCAGTAGATCGTTCACTCAACTCATGAAGAAAGGTGTATCTTTTATTTGGACTAAAGAATGTCAGCAAGTATTTGAAGACATAAAGCGGTACTTGATGAACCCTCCAGTTCTAGTGCCTCCAATCTCATGAATACCCTTCCTGATGTATGTTCGAGCTATGGACCATTCCCTTGGTGCTTTATTAGCTCAGAAGAATAAAGAAGGTCATGAACATGCTATCTATTATCTTAGCCATACAATGATTAGAGATGAACATCGATATACTCCAGCAAAAAAAGAATGTTAAGCTTTGATGTTTGTCGTTCAAAAGACGAGACATTATATCACTGGCCAAACTATTCATGTTATTTATAGAGTTAACCCTCTCCGGTCCTGATGAAGAACCCAGTACACTCCATTCCAGGATTGCAACATGGGCTATATTGTTAGCACAAAATGATATGGTTTATGTTCTTCAAAAGTATGTTAAAGGTCAAGCCCTTGCTGACTTTCTGGCAGCTCATCCAATTCCAAAAACGTCTAAACTCTATGACGAGATTCCAAACGAAAATTTGGAGTCCAACATGATTTTAGAAGAAATTCTTACCTAGCATATGTTCTTTGATGGTGCATCCAGAATCGGACCAAAAGGTGCTATTGTTGTTGGAGTTGGAATCGTCCTCGTCTCACCAGAAAGATTAGCTATTCAAAGTGCTTATTCTTTAGATGAGACGTGTTCTAATAACGTAGCTGAATACAACGCTCTGCTCATTGGTCTCTAATTATCTAAACAATTAGATATTGAGTATCTTGAAGTTTACAGAGACTCCAAACTGATTGTCAATCAAGTTAGAGGCACATACGAAGTTCGACATCAAGATTTGGTCCCATATCATGATGCAGCGATCATGATGGCTACTTCATTCAAAGACTACTTCATCGAGCATGTACGCCGAGCATGTAATACAGAGGCTGATGCACTCGCTAATCTTGCAGCAGTGTTAGCAATTCCAGTAAGAAGACAAAAAATGATCGTCATCACTAATGGAGAGTTATTTTGCGTCGAGAATAACTTAAATGTTGAAGTCAACAACTCAAACATGGAATTCAATAATTCGGTTGAAATTTGTACTATCAGTGGAGATTAGAGGACTCCTTTCATAGACTTCGTGGTCCATGATATCTTACCCGAAGATCCTAAGGAGGTTACAATAATTCGTCGACGGTCACTCAGATTCTATTATAATCATGCTACAAAGACACTCTACCGACGAACGTTTGATGGCTTACTCCTACGCTGTCGCGCAGGAGAGGAAGCAAAATAAATACTTCATGAAGCTCATGACGGTGTTTGTGGCACACATCAACCTGGTCCTAAACTACAGGATCGTATTCGCCGTATGGGCTACTATTGGTCCTTGATTGTATAGATGCAATCGAGTATGCAAGGAAGTTCCGAGCATGTCAAATCCAAGCTGATTTCATCCATCAACCATCAGAATTTCTTCACCCGACGGCAGCATCACGACCCTTTGAAGCTTGGGACATAGATGTCATTGGTCCTATTAACCCTCCCTTTTCTCGAGGACATCGGTTCATATTGGCCATAAATGATTATTTCTCAAAGTAGGCTGAAGCTATAACTCTAGCTGAGGTCAAGACAAGCAGTGCTATCATTTTTATTAAGCATCATGTGATCTACAGATTCGGCGTTCCTCGGCGAGTCATTCATGATAATGGGCCACAATTCATCAGTCAGAAGTTCACTCGATTCTGCGATGACAACATGATCAATAATATTGCTTGGCATTAGCATTTAACAAAACCATCATCAAACTCCTCAAGAAGTTTATTTCTACCAACAAACGGAACTGGAGTAAAAAGCTTGGAGAATATCTATAAGCTTACCGTACTACATACGTACTCCTACAGGCTGCACACCTTTCTCTTTGGTATATGGATGTGAAGCCGTCTTACCATTGGAAATCCAGATCCTTTCCCTAAGGATTGACATTGCCAATGAACTATCAACCGAAAATAATGATCGTCTGAGACTTCAGGAGCTTGAAGCGCTTGACGAAAAATGGCTCCTAGCTCAACAACATATTGAGTTATACCAAGCTCGTCTATCAAAAGCCTTCAAACGTAAAGTCAAAGTTCGAACATTTCAGAAAGGAGAACTAGTTCTAACCGTCAGACGTCCTATGACTATGATGCACATGAGCAAAGGCAAATTCGAAACGAAGTAGGAAGGGCCCTACGTAGTAAGCAAAGTTTTCTCCAATTGAGGTTATCAATTGACTGGTATGGATGGTTGAGTCGCCATGATGACCATTAATGGCAAATTTCTCAAGAAATAACATGTTTGAAGACAAAGAAATATCAATACAGAGAATGGGATGTAAATAAAATTTCTTTTATTATATAACTCAGACAGAAGAAAATACATAAAACTAACGAGGACCAAAGCCCTCTTGATTGAAGACATATTTCGCAAGAAGCTCGAAGATATTATTATCTGATGACACTAGTAGTTCACAAGCAGCCTTTCTTAGAGCTTCCTCCTCGGCAGTACTTCCAGGCTCCACCAGTTTGGCAAGAATGTCCTGTTTTGATTCAAGAACAACCGAGCTTTCTCCTACTTCTGGTCGAATGGGTGGCGAAGGCTCGTCGGAATGAGTATCGATGGCGGCTTCGATCTTTGGGATGGCCTCAGCCTCCTTGGGTGCATCTTCAGAAGACATTTGCGATGAAAGGATGGGTGTGGATAAAATTCTCAAAAGTTCTGTACTATTTAAAGACATAAAGGCCAAACATTCTGTCTCGGGAACTGAAGCAACCTTTCCTCGAAAAGGCATGCTCGTTTATTTGTCTCCTTTCATCTCGTAAATAGATCTTTATTTCGAGAACCAAAGCAAAATTTTCTCGAAAAGGCATGCTTATTCATTCATCAATCTTTTCATATCTATTTTATTTCGCGAATAGGCCTACATTTATTATCGTTTATTTACTTTCTCGTAAATAAAGCCACAGATAATAAGTGCTCAAAATATCCAGTGGAGTACCTCCAAATCATCAATTCTGTCTTTTAAAATCTAGTTGTTTTAACATGTATCTTTTCTTTATGATAAAACTGTATTATCACAGATACCATCTTTTTAGACCTGATATCCTGTCTTTAAGTCCTGGCTGACTTCAAGATCGTCAATAGAAAAATGAGTTCACGTCCACATTACCTCTGGATTCTATTTTCTATATCATCACATCAAATCAAATCATAAGCGAGAGAAAAATTATTCTTTATTCATTCTTTAAAAACATAGTTACATCCTAATGGAAATCTATTACATCTCAGATTTTTATTCTAAATATAACAAATGGAGGTCTAATACATCTTTGGATCTTCTTGTTGGTGCCGGTTCCTTGTCGAATCAACCTGAAGTAGCGAGCAAGGCAACAGAATCAACTCTAGTCTTCTCTCTCAGAAAGACGAGAGAAGAACGACAGAGTACAGCAGCTCAAAGACTAGTTGTTGTCAATAAAACTGGTGGAGAAAAGACGACCCTTCATGAGAAGTAGGAATTAGATCACCCTTGTGATACGATTCCTAATTCTGTGTCTCCACCATCCAACTCTCATGTATAAAGGTCCTTCCTACCATTTCGAGGAAGCCCTTTTAAACATGAAGAGTTCTGAGCTCTCTGATGTGTGTGTCAAGGTGGTTCCGCTCCATAGCATCCAAGGTCGCCGATACCAGTTCTGAAGAATGTTGCCAACTGATTCCTTGTAAAAAGTGAACGAGAAGAAGTTAGTGAGTTTACAGAGTGCAATTATCAAATATATACAAAAATTACAGGTTGTGCCAAGACTTCTATATTGCACAACATCTCTGTTGCGCCACATTTTATATGGCGCGGTATCTGTGTTGCGCTATATTTTGTATGGTGCAGCATTTGTGTTGTACCATATTTTGTATGGCACAGCATCTGTATGGCTTCACATTTTATATGACGTAGCATCTATGTTGCGCCACATTTTGGATAGCACAATATCTGTGTTGCATCATATCTATATAGCACAACATCTTTGGTGCGCCACATCGCATAACACAGTTTGAATACTATGTGAGTGACAACAACCAAATCCTAAAAAAGGTGGCGTAAGTCAGAAGGTAAACCGAACTCTAAAAAGAGAAGGAGCATGATGAACAAATCAAACCAAAAGCCCTAAAAAGGATTTGGTTGATACGATCGATGCATGGATCAATGATCAAAATGCTCACCTTCCATGGCCGAGTTGACAGTCTCTCGTCGTGACGAAGGAGGAACGTGCTAACACGCACGTCACTGCTCTCTGCATGATGAAGTACAAGATGAAGGCTTAGCGAAGCCCTTTCCTTTCTTAATATTGAATCTCCTGTGCGCCATTAGGGTTTGTCGAAGAAGCTTCTGAGTCTAGAAGAAGAATAGACAGAGTGGTCAAGGAGATCGAGAAGAAGAGAAGGAGGTAGGGTTTCGAGAAAGTTACGTTGGTGAAGAATGAAAGGCCCAAAGTGTACGGCTATTTATAGCCCAAACAGTTACGCAATCTATGCTGAAGAATTGGGTTCGAGTTGACTGGCGCAACCCAGACAAAATTACTTCCAAATTCATAGTATTTCGAAACTTAGAAGTCATTTCAAGTTTCGAAAACTTTAAAGGGGGTCTTGTAGAGGCTAAAGATCAAGCTGCGCCACCCTTTAAAGTGTGAGATCATCAGGTGGCGCCAAATCATTATGTTGCACCAGACCATCAAGTTGTACAACATCAGGTTACGCAAGAGACACGTTGCTCAAGCGCCACGTGGCGTACTTCCTCGAGAAGTTGTAATGACACCATCACTACTGACAGCTCTGATAGCACGACAGTCGAAGAAAATCTATTCGAATCCCGTACAACGCGACGTTCGAGAAGATTTTGTCAGCATATAATTAATGCTGACTCACGAAAGTCATTGTGTGGCATGAGACTTAATTAGTACAGCACAGAAGACCCAGTCAAATGCGCCAGTTGTTGAGTTACATCCATGCGCAACCTGGTGAGTTGGCGCCACCTGATCAACTTTTATTTTGAAGCAGGATAACATGGCACACAAGCCACAAACTTCGCAGAACGTGCCCACTATATTGCTCATGACCAAGTGCATCTCACTCAAGTGATGCCACGTGTCCACAGCAGTTAGTGCAACCACTCACGCAAGTTGTTGCATCGCACCCCCGTGCAACCTGATGAAGCTCGCGCAAGATGATCAAAAAATATCCAAAACAGGGTGACAAGGTGCACAAGCTACTAACTTCGCAGAATGTGCCCACGACACTGTCCACGACCACGCATATCTCAATCAAAGGATGCCACACGTCCACAGCAGTCGGTGTAATCGTTCGTGCAAGTGAACATGCGTGCAACCTAAAACTCACGCAATCCAGAATAATTGCTAAACAGTTATTTCAAGAAATCTATAAATAGAGATTCAAATCAGTCTCAAAGCATCACAAATGATCATAATCTCCTGCTAAAGTGCTGTTTCATCCTCTAGAGGCTCGTGTCTTCGATATCACATCATCTAAGGGATAAAGTGATCGTCTTCTGATCAGATTTCTATAGTTATACTTCCCCAAAATTCAATTGTACTTTTTTTACTTTTTCTCAGTTTGTAGAATTCAAATTCCTCTTTTTGTTTTTCGCAAACAATCGCATCGATCAAGCTTCCCTTATACGTCCTTCTGCAATGGCACAAACATCGGATCCATACTCATCTTCGATCTTTCCTTTCTCTCAGAATTAGAAATAGAATGGATAAATCGATGAAAGCAAAAAATAAAATCATTCATCGAAAATGATAACGAAGACGCATTCATCAAAACTAAGCAACAAAATGTCGACCAGCGAAAACAACATTGAACGGGAGAGAAAGATGGGAATAGACTTATATAGAGTTCGTTCTAAGACACGATTCATAGTATCTAATTTGAACTTATTTCAACAGAAGCCAATCTATGAATAGGAAGGATCTCAAAGAAATTGTCCCGATTGATTAGATACCGAAATATTTATAGAAATATTTTAGCAAATATCCCCATTCAAAATAGAGAAACTAGCATAACCCCACTATTTAAAAAAAACTAGCAAATGCCCCCATTCCATTATAAGCCAGCCAAAATTTTGGTTAAATAGGTATATCTTAAAGTTTTACCTATCTTAAAGTTTTATTTGTTTTACACAAATGAATGGGAGCATTTGCTAACTTTTAAAAAGAATGAGGGACATATGCTTGTTTCTATATTTTGAATGGAGGCATTTGCTAAAATATCATAGATAGGGCTCTAATTGATTAATGGCAATTTATGTTAACTTTTCCTATATTTTATGTTTATTATGTAGAAGCATGGAATTTCAGGCGCATCTACAGGCCAGAATTCCTATACGCCTAATATTACATGCGCCAGGAAGCTCAGATGAAGTACTTCGCACATCAGACATCAAAAGTATAGACATCAAAAAAAGATTTTTATTTCATATAAAAGTCTATTACATGTCGAAAAAAAGGCTTTACAAAGAAGAATTTCTACAAAAAAGAAAGATCCTAAGGATACAGCCAGGCACAGCAAGGGCCATGCGCCCCCTGCCATGCGCATCCTCCGTCAGGCGCATCTCTTTAGCGTCTCAGTTAGGCGTGTCTCTTAAGCTCTCAGTTAGGCACGTCTCTTCAGCGTCTCAGTTATGCGTATCATGAAGTCTCAACATATGTGCTCCACATCAAGTGCTTCGGCTAAAGGAGCAGCTTTAGCAGAACCAGAGTGGGCAGCTAACCCCACTCTAGCTGGAGGAAGAGCTCTCCAAAGCCCAAGGAAGATGGGGGCACCACAATTCCGATCTGCGGCTCTTCCGGAATAACGGAGACGGGGCTCGAGCATCCCGATCTTTGGATGCAACAGGCACCCTCCGCCTTCCTCAGAAGCCCGTGACCCCGACTTTTCGATGTAACAGTCACCTTCAAATGCATGAACGAAGATAACTCGTCGTATCTTCACCCTCGGGAGCATCTTGTCAACAGAGTGTGCTCGAGCAAATAAGTTCATTCGGGAAGACATGAGAGAACGAAAAGCAAACTCTCTCCTTGCTGCTATTTATAGGTCGGGCAAATCAAAACCATGCGCCAAGTGGCGGGCTCTCCAAATTTTGTGCAATGAATTTGCATTTATGGTGATGAATCTGACCCTTTGAATTCGGCTAAGTCAAAATGGCTATTTAAAGCACTTGAAGAACTAAAAAGTCGGACCAATAAAGACGCGTCATGCAAACGGATGCGCCGGTCAGATACCGCACATCGTACAGACGCGCCTGTCAGTACCAAAGCGTCCCGTATGGATGTGCCCAACAAAGCACAGATCCATGTGTCCTAACCAACATGGGCCCGTGTGCCTAATCGACGCATCACCCCATCAAATAATTAATGCCAAAGTGATAGAGTTGGCAGCACGTCCCCCGAGGACTGAAATGCTGGCAGCTTTTACAGAAAATGAAGCATCGCTGACCTTAGCGTCATCATTACTCTCTTTCGGCGGTTACAAGCCACGTGGTCGCCCAACCATTCGCATGCGCCTCCGCAGCCATGCGCCCAAAACTCTGCATGCGCTTCAAGAGCCATGCGCCTTAGACCTTCCTCTGATCCCTAAAGACGGAGGTCAAGTCGCTATTGAAGCCTCGCATGCGCCTCAAAAGCCATACGTCCAGACTGGTGTGTAACTCCTGAAGGTTGCAAGCCAAAGTCTTCTCATGTACCCAATCCCAGGCGCATCCTATCAGATTACTTTCCACCAAATCCGAGATCTTTGAGCTACCGACATGCACCACGTGTCCTTTGACTCAGTTCAGCCTATGAAGGGGTGCTAATCATCCAAGATCTCAGCAACTGAAAGATCCTCTCCCCTGCTACGTGCCATCCCACATATACAGCATGAAGGATTCAACCCACAAAGGATGTATGAAATCCATTTATTTTTGTAATTAATTATTAATAATTTTTTTGTGTTATAATTAGTATTTCTAAATATTATTATTATTATTATTATTAAATATTTTTGAGTGCAAAGGATTTCGAAAAGAAAAAAAATAATAGGGATTTTTGAATTTAGACCCAGACCCGAGTCCGAACCCAGACCCAGGCCAGAGCCAAACCCGACTTCTTTTTCTCTTTCTTAATTCTGAATTGACTTAGTTTGTTTATTAAAAAAAATAAAATAATAAATAATACGTTAGCTGGTCCCGTAGGACCAGCACCACCCAAACTCATTCTTAACCAGCCTACTTTTTCTCCCCTCAACTTCTCTGGACCACACACGAGCAACCCACTTCTTTCTCCCTACACGCTCTCATTACCACACATTTCCACCCAACTCTCCCCTTTATTACTCACACACACACGAATTGGCCAACCCACCCATTCCTATTCTTCCTCTTCCCTATAGCTCCTCCTTACCACACGATCACCCAACACTCCTCCTTTAATAATACCCACTTCCCCCACTCTCTACTGACAGAAGATTAAACTCGCCTCTTTCCCCAACTCTTCTCCTCAACAGAAGACAAGCTTCTCTCTCTCTTCTCTCTCTAACTCTCCTCACCAGAACCCCAAATCTCCTCACCCTCACTCCTCCTCACTTCCACTCCCAAACACCCGTCGGCTTCCTCCGAAGTCGACGCCGCGCCCCGTCGGCTGTCCCTCGGTGCCCGCGCCCCGGCCAGTGCTCCGTCCGACCGCCCTCTCCCCGTCGAACCCCCTTACGCGGCGACCTCCTCAGCCCGCCGAGCTCCTCTGGCCCCTCCTCGGCCGACCACGCCGCCCTAGCCCATGCTCGACGAGCTCCCCTCGGCAACCGACCGCAGCCGCGCCCCCTCGCGCGCCCAAGTCCGACGACCCCCTGTGGCCGCTGCCCACTTGGCCGAGCTTTCCCCTGTCGTGCCCTAGCTCCTGTGCTTTCCAACATTCTTCGTCGACGCTGCTGATTCCAGCGCTGACCTGGGAATACTTTCGCTGTTCTGGATCTTTTTCCTACTATTATTCATCTGAGAGCTCTAGCCGAGCAATCCGAGGTATAACCCCTGTCCCGCTCATTTTATTATTTTAGTCGATGATAAAATGGTCCCCGATTCCCTTTGGGAACTTGGTTTTAGCGACGTCGTAATTTTTCGGGACTTTCGGAAAGGTCCTATGAATTATTTTGGATTCCCGAAATATTTTGGGAATTGATTTTGGTATGTTTTAGCTTTCCGGATTTTTCTGGGAACGTTCTGTGATTTTTGGGTTTGGAATCGGACTTCCGAAATTATTCGGGTCGTTCCGATTATTCTGTGGATTGGTTGTGGATTTTATATATATATATATAAATTCAGGTTTTTTCCTGGTTTAGGATTTGCAGGAAATTATCGGTGCCAATTCCCAGTTTTTGGGTTGACCAAAAACAGAGGAGATGCTGCCGAATTTTTCCGTAAATCCTAGATTATTTTAAAAATAAATTTAAAATGAATTTCGGAATTTTATTTAATATTTGGTTTTGGGTGACGACCTTATCGGTCAATGGACCCGGCTAAGTGCAAACGAAACCGGCCCCGCCCGAACATTGAGGCATTAGCCAAGTTGAGGATTGGACCATATCTGAGACTTATTAATTATATTTATTTTTACTATTAAATTCTATTTATATTTATGAATATTTTAGTTTAGGACTAACGGCGATTTTTTCTTATTTTAATTTATGTAAATAAATTGTAATGGGCATAAGCCCAGCTGGCTGTGGTCTGTAACTGTAATTAGTAGCTTAGATTTTTGTTATTCCTGGTTTTGCGAATTTTTTCTATTTAATGAGTAAATTGAATAAAAGTATTTTTGTATAAAAATAATTAAGATTTTCTCACCTAAAAATTGACAAGTTTTTATTTAATTGAAATCATGTATTTCTCACTAAATAAGAAAAAATTAGCTTTATATTTATATACTATGAAAATACCAAGTTTTAATAATTAATCTGGCATCGACGAGTTTTCCGAATTCAAAAGTTAAAACGATCTTTTTCCCTCGTATTTAATCAACGCACTAATAATCGCGTTTTACTTGTGTTAGCTAATTAAAAGATTTAAAATTGACTAGGGAACAGTTTAGAGATTGTAACTAGCTTAGTTAGCTTTGACGATTCTTGGTTTCTGAGACAGCTTATCGAATGTAGGATTTTGAGGAAGAGCCTGAACTTCCATCCCGACGTATCAACCTTTCTAGTCTAGTCAAACCTGAGGCAAGTACATTTCGTGTTAGTTTACAATTATTTAGTAATCGTTTTATTGCAAGTTTAAACCACGATGCAACACGAGCACTCACTGTAACTACTGTAACTATTGGGGACTGGGGGAATAGTGTAATGAGTATGACCATACTGTAACTTTACTGTAACAAATCTCATATCCCTTACTGTAACAAGCCCAAGCCGGTCATATTTCATTGCCTATTCACATCACAGAACTGTAACTGTTTTAAAACTGTACTGCTTAATTGTTGATTTTAAAACTGTTTAAAAGTACATGATTCTATTATTATTTCAATTGTCAAATTAGCATGAATTGTACTTTGCTCCCTCCTGACTGGAGACCCAACATTTTAGGTATCACTGATGAGGCTTTGTTCCGCGATCCCAACTAGAAGACGAGGATTTCGAGACTGATGAGCTGTTTGCTTAGAGTTTTCTTTTCTTCTTGATGTATGTAGAAAATGGTTTAAGTTGTGTCTTTCATTTCATTGTAAAAAGTTTAATAAAGTTTTAAATTTCCGAATGTTGAGTTGTGACAAATATAGTTGTGTTGTATGGTTACCTGCTACTGAACAGCTTACTGCCGCCGTCTCAACAACGGTACAGGCTGGGCATGATCCGGTTCGACCCAATTAGTTGGGATCGGGTCGTGACATGTTTTTAGTTGTGGCCCATGCAGGTCTGAACAACAACTTAGGAAAACATATTTAGAAATAATTAGAATACTAGAACATCAATGTATCACAACATAGGACCGAAATATATTATAAATAAATATTTTTGTTTGATTATAGGCTGGTAGGATACCTTGCTTATGTTTGCATCCTAAACCTTCCAGAATCTAACCAAGGATAAGACCAATCCTGCTGGCGATGAGGTGTCATCTACGGATCATACCCCATCTCCTCAACCAAGACCAAGGTTTATTCCCTCGCAGCTGATTGACCGTCCCCATGATGCATCCAGTGAAGTTTTCACTACACTGACAAATCCTATCTCTTCTCAAACTGAGTTGCATTTCCTTGGTAGAGTATCCATTCCTGTTGCTCCACCAGTACCAGCAAACACCTCCCAAATGGTTGCCCTATTCCAAGAAATCCTGGAGTTCCAGAAAGCTCAAGTTGAAGCCCAGCAGGAACAGATGAATATCACGAGAGAAGACATGAAGAACGTCAATGATGTAGCCTTAGCTATCTTAAACCAAGTTGGAGCGGAACCTCACCCTAGGAGGGGTACCCCTGAAACCTAGAAGATATTTGAGCCCTATGCGGCAGTCATATCGTAAGAAGCTATTGGTTTGTGACTGCTGTAAAGGCTTGGTCACCAAGCCAATATTTGTCGTAAAGATTAGGGAAATGTTTGGCATGTGGATCTGCTGAACATCGGGTAAAGGATTGCCCCTTATCTTTCCATCATACCAGAATACCTATCCCAGCAACACCTGTTAGGCCACAACCTAGGGACTCTCTTCCTATCCAGCAGACCCTATAATAAGGCATGATGCTTACTCGAGGTTCATAGAAGAGGAAGCAGTTGGAGACTGCTCATGCAAGAGTCAGAGCCATAAGGATTAATACCTAGGATTGCTGAATAGCATTATTTATCGTCATAAAAAGTTGTAACAGGATGTCCTTAGATCAATCATACGAGCTTTTGCTGTAATTCTCCACATGAATAAAGTTCTTAGTTACACCTTTATGGCAGATGTTTTTTCTGATAGTCTTCCCGGATTATCCCAGATCTAGACATAGGATTCACCGTTGACCTAGTCCCCGGCTCTTTCCCTATTTCTAAAGGATGTTACAGAGTCAACCCGAAGGAGGCCAAGAAGATGAAGGACCAGATCAATAAAGGCTTTAGGATTTACCCAAGATGGAACTTCATCCTAGGGAGCGTCAATCTTGTTAGTGCACAAGAAGGACGGAACAGTACGGATGTGCATCTACTACCGGGCGCTGAACAATCAAGAATAAGTACCCTTTACCCAGGATCGATGACCTATATGATCAATTGAGCGGAGCCATGGTGTTTTCGAAGATTGATCTTAGATCTGGCTACCATCGGATCAGAGTCAGGAAAGAAGATATTCCCAAGACGGTATTCAACACCAAGTATGGGCTGTTTCTTTGGTCATGACGTTGGACTGACAAATGCTCCTGCTGTGTTCATGAATCTCATGAACAGAGTTTTTCATGAGTATTTGAATTAGTTTATCTTCTCCATAGATAACATTCTGATATATTCGAAGACTGAAGAAGAGCATGAAGAACATCTGAGGAAAGTTCTGGAAACTTTGAAGAAAAAGGAGTTTTATGGTAAGTTATCTGAACGTGGATTTTCTTTGACAAAGTGGATTTTTGGCCATGTTGTCAAGAAAAGAAATTTCGATGGAAGATAGCTGCTGTTGAAAAGTGGTTTACCCCAAGTTCAAATTCGGAAGTTTCTTGAACTTGGCTGGCTACTATCAGAAGTTCGTGAAGGATTTCGCCAAGATTGCTGAGCCGATGACGAAGCTCACTTGGAAGAATGAAGAGTGCATCTGGACGAAAGATTGCCAGGCTGCATTGAGGAGCTGAAGAAGAAACTTACCACTACACCAATCCTTGTGCTACCCGCAGGAACCGGTGGTTTCTCAATTTACAGTAATGCCTCTGGAAAAGGACTGGATTGCGTTCTTCAACAACATGGAAAAGTAATTGCTTACACATCTAGGCAACTACAGACTCATGAGAAGAATTATCCCACACCTAATTTGGAATTTGCTGCAGTTATCTTTACTTTGAAGCTATGGAAGCATAATTTTTAGGGAAAGGGAGTGAAAATATATACGGACTACAAGAGTCTGAAATATGTCTTCACTCAGAAAGAACTGAATGTTAGACAAAGAAGATGGCTGAAGCTGATGAAGGATTTCAACATCGACCCGCTATACCACCCGGGTAGGGCTAATGTGATCGCTGATACACTTAGTCGATACCCAGTGGCGATGTTCTTAACCAAGGAGTGGCACCTACTAGAAGACGTCGAGAAGCTTGGACTGGAGGTTATACTACCTGGAGATAGAAGGACGGAGCTGGATGCTGATTCAGTGTTGATGAAGTTCGAGGCTGATGGACAAAATCAAGAGGACGTAGTTTCAAAACGAGGCACTTTGCAGGCTTAGAGATCAAGTGTTGGCAGGAACACTTGAGGGTTTCTAAATTGATCAGCAGTAGAACTCTGAAGAATGGTACGAGACTTTACATATCGGCTGACAAACGGAGGAACGAGTTGATGAAAGAAATACACCAGTCACAGTATTCCATATATTTAGGAGCTAATAAGATGTATCGGAATATGCCTCTATTGATTGGTGCTATGGAATAAAGAAGGACAATTCCAGGTATGGGATTAGATGTGAATTTATCAACATGAGGAATTTAGCAAGAGAACAACAAGTTTGTTGCAGCCGCTGGACAATTCGGAGTGGTAGTAGAAGCATATAACAATAAACTTTGAGTAAGGATTGCCTTGTTCCCAAGGAGGGAAGGGCACCAATTAGATTATAGTGGACCGACTGACTAAGTCAGCGCACTTTATTCCCTTCAAGGTTAGTTTATTCACTGAGGAGTTGGCAGCATTGTACGAGAGGCACCCCTACCGGACTTATGGAGTACAAACCGGCGGACAATCAAAGAAGATAATCCAGACGCCTGAAGATATGTTAGATCTTGTGTTTTGGAAATTGGAGGGTCTTGGAGAAGATCATTTAAAATTGGTAGAGTTTTCTTACAATAACTAACAAGTTAGCATCGTCAATCAGTGGAGTTTGAAGAAGGAGATAGCGTCTTTTGTGAAGATTTTCTCCTACCAGAGGAACGATCAGTGTTAGCAGAGCAGGAAAGTTGAGCCAGCTCAGACGCTACATTCCGGATCCGAGTCCCATATTGGATAATTCAGAGCTGAAGATTGGACTCAACCTTTCAGTGCCAGAGAAACCAGTTGCAAGCGTAGTCAGAGGTGAGAAGAAGATCAGAATTTGAGCCATCACTTAAACTCCTACTTCTTATCTTTTCGTTCTAAACTTGACTGGTGCTGCTAAGTCAACCTAGTTTTGCAAGCTATCTCTTTATCAAGCTTGATCATGACAGTATTTTATTGGGTGCACCCACTAATATATTGTCTAATCAGGACCGGTGTATGATGGTCTGATCAACCTCGTGTACTTTGGTTCGCTTTTGTATTTTTCTACAAGGATGATATCATAAACCGTCTCATCCACAACTGCCTTAGAAATTCTTATTGTTGGACCCGAGTTACGAGTGTAGTACCCGTACCTGTTTGATTCTCCTACCCTGCCAATTATTTCGAGGACGAATTTTTTTTTAAGAAGGGAAGATTGTAAAATCCATTTATTTTTGTAATTAATTATTAATAATGTTTTAGTGTTATAATTAGTATTTCTAAATATTATTATTATTATTAAATATTTTTGAGTGCAAAGGATTTCGAAAAAAATAAAATAACAGGGATTTTTGAATTTAAACCCAGACCCGAGTCCGAACCCAGACCCAGGCCAGAGCCAAACCCGACTTCTTTTTCTCTTTCTTAATTCTGAATTGACTTGGTTTGTTTATTAAAAAAATAAAATAATAAATAATACGTTAGCTGGTCCCGTAGGACCAGCACCACCCAAACTCATTTTTACCCAGCCCACTTCTTCTCCCCTCAACTTCTCTCGACCACACACGAGCAACCCACTTCTTTCTCCCTACACGCTCTCATTACCACACATTTCCACCCCACTCTTCCCTTTATTACTCACACACACACGAATTGGCCAACCCACCCATTTCTATTCTTCCTTTTCCCTATAGCTCCTCCTTACCACACGATCACCCAACACTCCTCCTTTAATAATACCCACTTCCCCCACTCTCTACTGACAGAAGATTAAACTCTCCTCTTTCCCCAACTCTTCTCCTCAACAGAAGACAAGCTTCTCTCTCTCTTCTCTCTCTAACTCTCCTCACCAGAACCCCAAATATCCTCACCCTCACTCCTCCTCACTCCCACTCCCAAACCCCCATTGGCTTCCCCCGAAGTCGACGCCGCGCCCCGTCGGCTGTCCCTCGGCGCCCGCGCCCCGGCCAGTGCTCCGGCCGACCGCCCTCTCCCCATCGAACCCCCTTGCGCGACGACCCCCTCAGCCCGCCGAGCTCCTCTGGCCCCTCCTCGGCCGACCACGCCGCCCTAGCCCACGTCCGCCGAGCTCCCCTCGGCAACCGACCGCAGCCGCGCCCCCTTGCGCGGCATTCCCCGACGACCGCTCCCTACGGATCTGATCTAGCCGCTGTCCCGCCGACATCCCCCTGTCGAGGCGAACCCCGTGCCCGTCCCCCTCGCGCGCCCAAGTCCGACGACCCCCTGTGGCCGCTGCCCACTTGGCCGAGCTTTCCCCTGTCGTGTCCTAGCTCCTGTGCTTTCCAACGTTCTTCGTCGACGCTGCTGATTCCAACGCTGACCTGGGAATACTTTCGCTGTTTTGGATCTTTTTCCTTCTATTATTCATTTGAGAGCTCTAGCAGAGGAATCCGAGGTATAACCCCTGTCCCGCTCATTTTATTATTTTAGTCGACGATGAAATGGTCCCAGATTCCCTTTGGGAACTCGGTTTTAGCGACGTCGTAATTTTTTGGGACTTTCGGAAAGGTCCTGTGAATTATTTTAGATTCCCGAAATATTTCGGGAATTGATTTTGGTATGTTTTAGCTTTTCGGATTTTTCCGGGAACGTTCTGTGATTTTTGGGTTTGGAATCGGACTTCCGAAATTATTCGGGTCATTCCGATTATTCTGTGGATTGGTTGTGGATTTTATATATATATAAATTTGGGTTTTTTCCTGGTTTGGGATTTGCAGGAAATTATCGGTGCCAATTCCCAGTTTTTGGGTTGACCAAAAACAGAGGAGATGCTGCCGAATTTTTCCGTAAATCCTCGATTATTTTAAAAAAGAATTTAAAATAAATTTCAGAATTTTATTTAATATTTGGTTTTGGGTGACGACCGTATCGGTCAATGGACCCGGCTAAGTGCAAACGAAACCGGCCCCGCCCGGACGTTGAGGCATTAGCCAAGTTGAGGATTGGACCATATCTGAGACTTATTAATTATATTTATTTTTACTATTAAATTTTGTTTATATTTATGAATATTTCAGTTTAGGACTAACGGCAGTTTTGTCTTATTTCTATTTATGTAAATAAATTGTAATAGGCATAAGCCCAGCTGGCTGTGGTCTGTAACTGTAATTAGTAGATTAGATTTTTGTTATTCCTGGTTTTGCGGGTTTTTTCTATTTAACGAGTAAATTGAATAAAACTATTTTTGTATAAAAATAATTAAGATTTTCTCACCTAAAAATTGACAAATTTTTATTTAATTAAAATCATGTATTTCTCACTAAATAAGAAAAAATTAGCTTTATATTTATATACTATGAAAATACCAAGTTTTAATAATTAATCTGGCATCGACGAGTTTTCCGAATTCAAAAGTTAAAACGATCTTTTTCCCTCGTATTTAAACAACGCACTAATAATCGCGTTTTACTTGTGTTAGCTAATTAAAAGATTTAAAATTGACTAGGGAACAGTTTAGAGATTGCAACTAGCTTAGTTAGCTTTGACGATTCTTGGTTTCTGAGACAGCTTATCGAATGTAGGATTTCGAGGAAGAGCCTGAACTTCCATCCCGACGTATCAACCTTTCTAGTCTAGTCAAACCTGAGGCAAGTACATTTCGTGTTAGTTTACAATTATTTAGTAATCGTTTTATTGCAAGTTTAAACTACGATGCAACACGAGCACTGACTGTTACTACTGTAACTATTGGGGACTGGGGGAATAGTGTAATAAGTATGACCATACTGTAACTTTACTGTAACAAATCCCATATCCCTTACTGTAACAAGCCCAAGCCGGTCATATTTCATTGCCTATTCATATCGCAGAACTGTAACTGTTTTAAAACTGTACTGCTTAATTGTTGATTTCAAAACTGTTTAAAAGTGCATGATTCTATTATTATTTCAATTGTCAAATTAGCATGAATTGTACTTTGCTCCCTCCTGACTGGAGACCCAACATTTTAGGTATCACTGATGAGGCTTTGTTCCGCGATCCCAACTAGAAGACGAGGATTTCGAGACTGATGAGCTGTTTGCCTAGAGTTTTCTTTTCTTCTTGATGTATATAGAAAATGGTTCAAGTTGTATCTTTCATTTCATTGTAAAAAGTTTAATAAAGTTTTAAATTTCCGAATGTTGAGTTGTGACAAATATAGTTGTATTGTATGGTTACCTGCTACTGAACAGCTTACTGCCGCTGTCTCAACAACGGTGCAGGCTGGACATGATCCGTTTCGACCCAATTAGTTGGGATCGGGTTGTGACAGGATGGTGCATCATCCATGCGCCTCCCGCAGCTTCAACCACGTGGCATCCCCATGTACAAGCGTATCCTACATGTGCGCGCATGAGCAGCCCAACCTGCTGCTTATAAATAGAGGGATCATCTCCTTCTTCCGGACACACACATAGAGGGACAGAAATACATAGACACTCAACGTCTTCTTTCTCTCCGCAAGCTCCAGTACCCAGAGCAACTCAGACCTTCAGAGAACCGAAAACCGTCGTCAGATCGTCAACGGAGTCAACGCATTACCACTCGCTCCATCGACACAGGGACCTAGATAAACAAAAGTGTACTACTAGGACTACATCTAAGTCCTACATTATAACACTGTTCTGTTTGTAATTAAAATTGCAATCAAAAGATTTTAATGGCAAACAAGCTGGCGACTCTGCTGGGGACCTCTTTCTCCTCCGTTGAGAAAGCTGTGTCGCAATCTGACGATGTGAAGGTGGGCTCCTCCCACAAGATGCTGGTCGTATGCCTCAATTAACAGGCGTATGAGGAATTCATCTCTGAAGGCAGCACAAGTCCTTCGAAGCGCCTGCTGAAGTCGAAGAAGACTCGCTAAGCCTAGGTGCACAAGGTCGAGGCCCCTGGCACCACTACTGAAGGGGATGCACCAATGCAGCCTACCCTTCCTGCTGACGTCCTCATCAGACAGGATGCACCCGCGGGTGCAGCACATCTCTCGGGAAAGCGTGGGACCGACCACATTCCCCAACCTTCATCTTCCCAGACAAAGAAGATGCGTCAACGGAGCAAGAGCACAGCTAACGCCCTCCACATTAACTCTGATGTGCCACAGAAGGCATTTGTCTTTGACAGACTCACTCGCTGTCGTGGCGAGAAGAATTTGGACTCTGAGTACTATGCGCCCCAGCGGGCTGGTAAGAAGAAGTCCAAGGTAGCACGGACCATGCGCCTCGAACGTGCTATGCCAGTAGTGAGCCAGAAGCATGCGCTCACAATCATGCGCACTGCCAATAGTAAACTGTACAAGGTTGACTCGGGTGCTTCTGCGCCAGAAATGAGCCGACCTTCAAAGTCCTTGTCACACTTGGGCGCATCTGCTGCGTTCGCAACCAAGTCGTACAAGGCAAACTCAGTGGTCTTGAACCCCCGCGTCTACATTAGTTGTGCGTCTGAGGCTGGTTCAAGTCGCTCTAAATATTGCTCCCCCACTATTGATCTGGGTACATATTTTGCGTCGGATCAGGGGGTACAACATTCACTTGTCCACCCCGGGGCTTGGCAATGCTATGCGCCTGATAGGGGAGTGAAGGTGGCACTCTCCTCCAACGATCTGCATAACGTGATCACTCACAAACGCCGGTCAGGAGAGTCGACAGACAAGCACAATGCGCCCCTCACAGGGCACACCTATGCTGTAGTCACCATCAACTGTTGTTGCAAGACAGCAGTCCTACCACAAAGGCAGTCTGTGTTCCAGCGGCTGCAATTATCAACACCACTCGAATATCACCTCGGGAAGAAGGTGTCAACTGAAGAGGAGCCAGAACTAAAGGTTTCTTCTTGCAACGTAGTCTCTAACTCCCCATCAATTCAAAAGGCGACTGGCAACTCCTCGACCTCGTCCTCATCCATGAGCCAGCCGAGGAAGAACAAGACAACCGTCCCGTCCTCATGAGTGTTTGAGGGCACCCGGGAGAGAAAGAAGATCTCAGAGGAAGCTGGGGGTAGTCAAGCCCCTGTGGATCTTTATCCTGAAGACGAAGTTAGCCTCACGAACATAGCTGGGGATAGTCAAGCCCCTGTGGATCTTCAAACCGAACACGAAGACGTCCTCCAGAACATAGCTGGGGGTAGCCAAGATGAAGCTCCGGGGGAAGTTCCTCTTCTATAAGAGAGCGAGGCTGAAAGCGAGGCTTCAACCGATCCATCCACTTCAAGTCACGTCATGACAGTATACATAATGGAAGGCGGGGATGCGGAGTCAGATGCGCCACCAGCAGATCTCGTTCAGCGCATAGATACCGTGGAGGGAGGACTCAAAACTCTCTCTGCCTCCATGCAAACACTGGCTCAAGCAGTGTTCGAGATACGGTCCGCCTTGGCCAGAGCACCTTCTACTAATCCTGATCCAGGAGTCAACGGAAAATCAAGTGTGCACCTACAACGGGCATCCTTGAATACCGATTGTCGCACAGCACCGTGTGTGTCGGAAACTTCGAATGTACAGCTCCAGACTGTACCACCTTTTCCGACTCCCGGCTCCCTGAAAGACGTGGTGGAGATGATCAGGGACTTGCGTGAGCGCTTCGAGTCAAAGAACAGACAGGAGGAGCGCCAGAAGATGGGGATCCTGCAACCATACCCCCTCAAATGGAACAAAGTGGTTTATCCTCCCAAGTATAAACCACAAAAATTGACGCCATACGATGGAAAGGACTCTCCACACCGTTATCTGACGTACTTCCAGTCTCAAACGGGACATCTCCCGAAGGAAGATACGCTACTCACCAGCCTGTTCATCGGGACACTAAAAGGAGTGGCTTACGAATGGTACTACAGTCTCCCTGACAACTCCATATCTTCCTTCGACGACTTGACACATCTCTTCCTCGATCGTTTCTACGATGGAGGAAAAGACATGACAATGGCGTCCCTGATAGAGGTGCGACAGAAGGAGAAGAAGACGGTTCGAGCATTCATCGAACGTTTTCGGCAAGCCTGCTTCAGACTGCCCCCGAATATGCCAGAACATGCACTCTGCAGTATGAACATGCTTTCTGCGATCAAGCTCTGGCTCAACTCCACTCTTCCTTCCGATTGGAGCTCATTGATTATTGAGGCTGAAGCGGCTGAAAAGAAGGCATCCAATTGTCGCCTTCTGGGAGTCAGTTTCCCTGCTTTTGAAGACAAGGAAAAATGGCCTGCTACCGAAAACCCTGGACGTGAGACAAAGGGAAAGCAGGCGCTGACTGTCAATACCTCCAAAGGTGCACAAGCACCTACTCTGAAGCCTCCGCTTGCGCCGAGGCCAAAGGTGGTCTACTCTTTCAACGACGAAGACACCTTGCAACTCTTCGAGATGCTGAAGCAGGGTGATAAGATCAAATTATCGGACCTGAAGCGTCCCGGCGAGGTTGGGAGAGTGGACAATCCGAGGTACTATCACTACCTTCGATTTGTCGGACATCCAAGTCAGGACTGCTACATCCTCAAGAACTATATCCAGCGCATGATCAATGCGAATGTTATCTTCATCGACTATGAGGAGAAAATAGTCTCGGCCAACCTGGTGTCGCTCCAATTTGGTACCTTGCCGCCAACCACAACACAAGATGGCGTCGTCCCCATCCCAAAGGCGACAATGGAGGTGGTCAACCTACCACCTACTCGTGACAACGTGAGTGGACTCATTCTACTCACCATATCTCGGGGAGAGATCTTATGGGTTTACCTCGATCTCGTCTTCGAAGTTACTCAACCGGGTGTACGCTCTACCTCCAAAGCTAAGGGCAAAAAGATCAAGTCTTGCTGCATGGTCTCTTCCTCCGCGGAAGAGGCTCTTCCTCCGCGGAAGAGGCTTTTTCTGTACAAACCCGTTCACAGCTAAACGCCCAACCCGACGAAGCTGTCGTGGAGGTGGTGCCTCCCTGCAATGCCCCTGCTGCCGAAGAAGGAGGTCCATCCAAACCTCCAACAGCCAAAAAATAGAAGCATGTAGAGGCCTGTTTCGACAAGCCTTTGCGAAGAAAAAATGCATCGGGACTGGCCAAGTCCCACAACTTTGACATACTGGCGCAACTTGCCGGTACTCCTGTCTGTTTATCTCTGTACGAGCTTCTTTGTCTTTTCAAAGACACCCGCGAAGCTCTCTGTGAAGCCTTGAAGGATGCTGAGTCCTTCATCAGTCAGGTCAAGCATCCCGAGGATCTTCCGACCACATGTGCGCACTGCCATTGTGCGGATGAGGTCATCCCTAACATAACCTTTACCCAATAAGACGTGCTGCTCAAGCACAACCGGCACAATAGGCCACTGTATTACACAGGATATGTGGGTTTCGTCAAGGTAAAGCGAATTCAGATTGATCCAGGGTCTTCCTTCAGCATCATCCCTAGGACTCTACTGTCAACACTGGGGATCCCGATGTACCATCTGGCGCCTTCCAAAACTACAATCAGCGGTTTCAATGCTAGCAAAAGTGAACCGCTGGGCAAAATACGACTGAAAAGTCATATCGGTAACCTCCGAACCGAGGTGACTTGCTATGTCATGGACGTCGACGTCAACTACAACCTCCTGCTGGGTCGCCCGTGGCTGCATGAGTACATGGTTGGGCGATCTACACTCCACTAATGTATGAAGTACGTGTCCACCAACGACATCATCTAGACAGAGTTCGCGGACATTGACTCTTTCAAAGGGTCGAAGCCTACTTCACCGACGCTAGCTTATATAAGTCGCTCGATGAAGGGGAAGCCAACGATGCTGATAACGAAGCTGAAACAGCGGCAGAGCCGGACATGGAGCCAAAGATGATTCCCGACACTCCTTTGAAGATTCGACTCAAAGGGAAACCGCCTCGGATGCTGCCTCCCATTACCATCAAACTACCGGGAAAACGCACTGACTTCTCTAGGTAGAGCACCTACTGAAGCTCCCCTGAAGATACGGCTCAAGAAAAAACCTCCTCAAACGTCGGCTCCCCTTGTGGCAAAACTACAGGGGAAGGCACCTGTCATCGAAGGCGCAGTGGAGGCACCCCTGAAGGTGCGTCTTAAAGGCAAGCCTCCGCAATCATCCAAGCTGCAAGAGAAGGCCCACACAGCCCTCTTGGATCCCAAGGTCAAATCGGCGATGAACTCTCCTGAACCGGCCCCAGTGCTCACAGATAAAGAGTTAGGGGAGTACATATCTGCTGAAATAGGTGCACCTTCACTTGATAATGTAATCCAGCGGGACAAAATCTCGTGTTTTATCAATAATAGAGTATCTTTCAATTATTCTAGTCTTCCATATTGGAATGCCATGTATACACTAGATAATGCTCTACGGTCGTTACAAACACAAATAACGACCGTCAATCATGTAAATCGAGTAGTCTCGTCCTAAAGAGTCTGTTTTATAGTCCCACTGCGGAATCGGGATGAAGAATCCATCATCTTCGGCAAAGTCGAGCGTCGTCAAGACTTTCTGCCACTCGAGCCAGAACCAGATACCAGCAGAATACAAGTCTATCGGTACACGGACAAGGCAAAGTACCTCATTCAAAAGATGGGTTACGACCTGAAAAGCAACAAAGGCCTGAACTACGACAAAGATCGGCGTCTTCCCCTCCGGCTTCCAACACTTAAAGGAAAGCCGCAGGACTATTATCATCGTACTCGACAGGGGGTAGGCTATGTCATGCCGCCGGCAACTCCAGAGAGTTCAGAGGCAGAAGAAATGGAACACTCTTATTCGTCTGAAGCACCAACATGGGATTCCGATACCAGTACCGGCTCATCCCTCAGAAAGGTGCTATCAGTCAACATGGCATCTGCACAAACTCAAGAGGATGAAGGCGATGACCAAACGCCAGAATTCTTTGAGGAAGAACCCTGGACTCAACGCCTAGAAGCACAGTGGGAGTCTCATTTTGAATTACGCGAGCCCCCTACCGAAGACGAGGTCGAACAAGTTGAACTTGGGGATGGATCTCCTTCGAAATCCATCTTCATCAGCAAGAGTCTGAAGGGAGAAGACCGGGAGTCTTTGGTCCAATTGGCCAAGGAATATATCGAAGTCTTCTCCTGGAGCTACGAAGATATGCCGGGACTTGATCCCCAGATCGCAATGCACAGACTTAACATCTTACCTGATGCTAAGCCTGTAAAGCAACAACAACGACATTTTCGTTCTGACATCATGAACGCTATCGATCAGGAGTAGACAAACTCCTGAGCAGCGGGTTCATCCGTGAAGAGCAACATCCGGATTGGGTGGCCAATGTCGTTCCTGTCACCAAGAAGAATGGAAAGATACGAGTCTGCATCGACTTCAGGGATCTCAATACTGCTTGCCCGAAGGACGAATTTCCGCTTCCAATCATTGACGTGATGATCGACAATACAGGTGGCTTCGAACACATGTCTTTCATGGATGGGTACTCGGGCTACAATCAGATCAAGATGTTTCTCGATGACGCAAAACCCACGTCATTCAGGACTCCGAAGGGAGTTTTCTGCTACACAGTGATGCCCTTTGGCTTGAAGAACACTGGTGCAACATAACAAAGGGCTATGAGTACCATCTCCCATCAACATCTGCGCAAAATAGTTGAATGCTATGTTGATGATATCGCCGTCAAGAGCCATCTCAAAGGTGATCACCTACAAGACCTAAAGACGGTCTCCGATCTCACGTGAGCGCATCAACTAAAGATGAACCCCGCTAAATCCTTCCTTGGGATTTTCAACAGAAAGTTCTTGGGCTTCATTATCACGGCGAAGGGCATTCATGTCGATCCCGAAAAAACCAAAGCCATCCTTGACATAGACCCTCCGAAGAACCTCCGAGAACTTCGAGGCCTGCAGGGGCGTCTGGCATACATCCGAAGGTTTATAGCAACCCTTTCCGAAAAATGCCAACCCTTCACCCAGCTCATGAAGAAGGAAGTCTCCTACGTCTGGACAGAAGAATGCCAGAAAGCTTTCGATGATAACAAAGCTTACCTGACGAGCCCGCCAGTCCTGGTGGCACCCGTCACAGGCAAACCATTTCTCCTCTACGTCCGTACAGTAGATCATTCCTTCGGTACTTTGTTGGCTCAGAACAACGATACGGACTACGAGCAAGCTATTTACTACCTTAGTAGAACGATGATCGGGGCCGAACATCGGTACAACCTCTTGAAAGTAGTGTTTGGCTTTGATATTCGCCATCCAGAAGACTCGTCATTATGTTTCGGGCCAGACAATTCATGTCATCTCCCGAGTCAATCCGCTCAGGGTTCTCATGACGAAGCCGGGATCTTTGAACTTCTGTCTAGCTACATGGGCAATCATGTTGACGCCGTACAACATGGTGTTCGTTCCATAAGAAGCCGTCAAGGGTCAAGCTCTAGCCGACTTTTTAGCCGTACACCCTATCCCGGAGTCCTCTAGACTCTATAAAGATATCCCGGATGAGGTCCAAGAATCAAATGTCACCGAAGAAAACTCCGTCTGGCGGGTGTTTTTCGATGGCGCTTCGAAAACAAGCCCCAAAGGCCAAATTATCGCAGGAGTGGGGGTGGTCCTAGTCTCCCCCGATCAGCTGGTCAACCAGCGCGCTTACTCCCTTTCGAAGCCGTGCTCCAACAATGTTGCCGAGTACAACGCTCTCATTATGGGACTTCAGCTGGCACAACAGCTGGGGATGGATCATCTGGAAGCTTACGGTGACTCAAAACTCATCGTTAATCAAATCCGAGGATAGTACGAAGTTCGCCATGAAGATCTAGTTCCTTACCATGAAGCTGCATTGAATATTATTTCAACCTTCACCAAGTTCTTCATAGAATACGTACCTCGGTCACAAAACCTGGAGACTGACGCCCTGGCCGGCCTCGCAGCTTCATTAGCAGCACCGGACTCAACATTACGTCACGGTAGTCGGACGAGACTTGGTCTATCCCAAAAATAACCTATGCTTACAAATGGCCCATGCCATGACGAAAAGTGCCGGTGTTAATGTCCGAGACTGGAGGTTCCCATTCATCGACTTTGTTGTCTATGGAATTCTTCCAGAAGACCCAAAAGAAGCCGTCTCGGTCAGAAGGCGTTCCCTTCGGTTTTATTATGATATTGACACTAAAATGTTGTACCGACGTTCCTTCGATGGACTTCTCCTTCGATGTCTATCCAATAAAAAAGTAGCCGAAGCCCTTCGGAAAGCTCATGATGGAACTTGCGGTGCTCATCAACCTGGCCCTAAGTTGCAGGATCGACTGTGACGTATGGGTTACTACTGGCCAACCATGGCAGTCGACACCGTCGACTATGCTAAAAAGTGCCATGCTTGCCAGTTTTACGCCGATTTTATCCATACACCATCGGAACCACTACTTCCTACGGTCGCCTCCTGGCCATTTGAAGCTTGGGACATGGACATTGTTGGACCTATCATCCCTCCTTCATCAAGGGGACATCGCTTCATCCTAGCCATCACCGATTGATTTTTCAAATGGGCAGAAGCAGTTCTACTGACGGAAGTGAAAAGCTCCAGGGTGATCAGCTTTATCAAGCACCATGTCATCTACCGTTTTGGGGTACCTCGAAGGATTATCCACGATAATGGACCTCAGTTCATCAGCCATATTTTCAGCAGATTCTGTGACAAGAACCGCATTCAGAACGTGGTATCAACTGCCTACAATCCGACAGCAAACGGATTGGCCGAGGCTTTTAACAAAACTATTGTCAAGCTACTCAAAAAGGTTGTATCATCCAACAAACGCGACTGGGACAAAAAGCTCAACGAATGTCTTTGGGCCTACCGTACAACGGTACGGACTCCAATAGGCAATACCCCGTTCTCCTTAGTCTACGAAATTGAAGTGGTACTGCCTCTCAAAATTCAGATACCCTCACTCCGTGTAGCGATCACAAACCAATTGACAGAAGAATACACTTAACGTCTTCGACTGCGAGAATTGGAGGCACTTGACGAAAAGCATCTCCTAACTCAGCAGCGCATTGAGCTCTATCAAGCCGGTATATCACAGGCTTTCAATAAAAAGGTCAAGCAAAGGACTTTCCAAGTAGACGACCTAGTCCTGGCAGTTAGGAGGCCAATGGTGTTGACTCAAAAACACCAGGAAAGTTCGAGCCCAAGTAAGAGGGACCTTTCATCATAGAGACGGTATACTCAAACGGTGCTTAACGTCTCGTCCGACCAAACGGGGACTCGTTCATGATGCCTATCAACGGCAAGTTCCTAAAGAAGTACTACTCTTGACGTCTTTCAGATATTTACTTCCATCTCTACCTAATATGGGAGTCAGTAGACCTGATCATCAGAGCTCATATACACCTTCCCTTCACAAAATCCTATGCTTTCGGAACCCAGTTGTTTCGTGGCATTCTATCCTCAGTAGAAGAACAACCACGTCCACATTACCTCTGAGTTGTTCCTCTACGCCCTGCAGAGCATAATCTTACACTTCATAATACTATGCTACTTATCATGTTTACCACGTCCACATTACCTCTGAGTAAACATCCCGTACAAACAACCCCCGCATTGTCGTACATCGATCGCAGAACTTTCATGTTCATATTACCTCTAAGTAGTTTCACGTATCCCCCCAGAGTCACTCATACCACATCCATAACACCTCTGAGTAGGAAGACTTCAACATTTGAACCCCATATTTGCCACGTCCACATTACCTCTGAGCAAACATGTCGGTTCTTTCAAACTTATTATCTGTACCTAAAAACCAAGATGCACAAAAGATAATAGGACTACACAAATTACTAGTTCATGACAGCAAAAATGAACACACCACAAAATTCTTTATCTTTTATTCAAAAGTAAAGAATTACATCCCCAGCAGAAGTTACAAACTACAAAATAAACAAAGAGAGAGACTACAATCCCTAAGCATCACTGGGATTGGCAGAAAGCTCTTCAATTTGATGTTTCAAGTCTTCCGTAAGAGTCTCTGCGGTCGCCAAGACCCGACGTTCGACTTCTTGACGCATCACCTCTACAGCTTCAGGGGCAGTATCATTCTCATACTTCTCGTCTAGCTGTTGCCGCTGGTGGGTCATGGAAAGAATCTGGCGAGTAAAAACGGCCTCGTCCTCCCTAGATGCTACATGTTCAGCCTGGACTCGCTCATCATCTAACAAGAGTTAGGCTCGCTGGTCTTCAAGGAGGCGGATCTTGGCAGTGACCTCCGCTATGCTTGCTTCCAACGAGTCCCGCAACTCCACCTTTTCCTGCGTGGATTGAGATAGCCTCTCCACCGCAGCCTCAGCTTCGGCCACCTTGCGGTCCCAGACAGCCACCATGGCCTGATACGACGACTCGACTTCAGCTATCAGTTTTTCTTTTTCTGCTTCAATCAGAGCAGAAAACTCATTTCGCCGGATACTCTGAAGCTCAGAAAGAAGCTGGTCGAGCTCGGCCACCGATGCCTCCAGAATCTCGGCCATATGATAATGGCCATGGTACAAATGTATCAAACCAATGGAAGGGAGCGCCATGGCTTTTGCCGTCGCGAAACTCCCGTTCGTATTCAGCACCGTTGATACGCCCTTCTGTAGCATCTTGTACACTGTTTCAACAACAAACTGTACATACTCGTCCGCGTCTGCTAACACCTGAGACGTCATTGAAGGAGTTGTAGGAGCTGCGGTGAGGGACGGCGGAACTGAAGAAGACCCATCGACCTCAATCTGCGAGGCTGGAACCTCAACCTCAGTGGACCCTCTCTCGTCAGGGACTTGCACTTCATCACTAGTCCGAGGTACCGAGTGGACGGAAGGATTCGGATGGGGCATCGATACTGTCCTCCAAATGGAAGAAGTAGGAGGAGTGTCCTCCATAACCGGGCCCTTGCCCTTATCAGAACCAATAACGGATGGTCCCTCGACATCCGGGATATTATCCCCGTCCGGGGTAGGGCGGCTCTCCCTTTTGTTCGAAGTGACGGGGTCCACCCCTGACAATTCAACCTTCCTCAGAGCCGGGCTCGAGAAATGAATCTCATCACCTGCATCAACTCCTCCTACAGGAACGGGTGTAGGGATCGGCAGTGGCGTCGACCCTACCACATCAACCACCACTTCCGGGGCAGCGGTAGGACTGGGACACGAGGCCTCATGTGCGACCAGCGCCTTGGTACCACAACCAGGAAGAAGCCCAGTCGACAAATCCTTGTCAGAGACGTCTCCACTAGACACGATCTCTTTGGCAGCTTGATCAACATCTTCTTGCGAGCCATCGTCAAAAAAAGACGAGCTCCATACTTTCTTCTCTGGAAGGACTTGTCCCTCAATTTCCTCTGGAGCCCCGATGCTTTCAGGCACCCCCTTAACAGTCGGGTATACTTCCGGTCGAGGCTGCATGCCGTCCTCTTGATGGACCGACCGAGAGACCTCAGCAACCTGAGGCGCTAATACATCTCCAGCCTCTCTTCCAACATAATCTGGAGACACCGAAATCTCTACAGAAGCGACGTCATCAGTACTCCTTTCCCTGAGAGATGCTATAATCGGAGGAATGCGCTCGTCGGAAGAGCTCACCACCTCCTTCGGCCTACTAATATTCGGTTTTGAAACCCGAGATTTCCTCTTTGGCACCTTCTAAAAGAGAAAGGAGGACATAAGTCACAGAAATCAAAGAATAAATCAGACTATGTAGGATGTCTTTACCTCAGCGGGAGCTGATTTCGTTGGTACTACAGATGGAACCCCCGGAGCTCCCATCTTCGGAGTTGTCGCTTTCCTCGGTCTTTTTGGCGCAGACGAACCAGCCTCTGCGTCAGTCCGTCTCTTTCCACTAGGGAGCTCGTCCTGAGCACCCCTCATTGATGCTGCAGCAACAGCTCGATAACCTGCAACCTCCGGTGGACAATATGATCGGGCCTCCGCCAGCATACTTTTTTGTTGCCTCTAGCTAGGTGCCAATAATGAAGCTAGTCTCCCTGTCATTATCGGAAGACACGGTGTTCGTGGCGCAATACAGCTTCACAGCCGAATACAAGATTTACGACCGAAGGTTGTGAACTGGAGTAGTAAAATGAACTCCAGTGCATCCGACATTGTAATATTGCCAACCCCGGGCCCCATCCAGTTAACTCTCGACGAACCCTAGACTATTACTGGGGTTCCTTAACATGAGTTGGGTGTAACCAAACTGGCGCACAAACCGGCTCTGTAAATACGGCTCTAGAGAGTACTTATTTTTGTTGCGATAGACCAATGGGACGGTCGAATACTCTACAACCAGCGAAACCCCCATGTCGGCAGGGCGATCGCATCTTCACCGAAGTCTTCCAGTTCTTGGTCAGCCTCGAAGTCTGTGAAGACGGGACTGACCTTGGTGATCTCCCACCCTTGAAGATAAGACAAAACCTTTCTACGGACAGGGACACTAATGTGTAGCTACTTCCTCTTATAGAAGCGACGGATAAAGGCGTCACCTTCAACATGATCCTCTTCAGGACCTGGGCTAAACACATTTGGATGATGTAGAATCAACCATCCCATCAAATAATGGAATGGTAGCTCAGCTCGGGAAAAGTTGTCTTTCTTGCCCCTCTCATGGACCATATCGTCGGTAAAATCTCTCAAACCCTGCAACAGGTTATACACCATCGCGGGAAAGAGTGCCAGAGGACGACCAAAAACCAATTTTACCGCTGGAAAAATGAGGTTTCTGCTCACCCGCTCTACGAATCCAGATCCGCCCGAGAACACATAGTCCCGGAGCCATATCATCAAGTATACAGTCAATACTGCCTTGGAAGACATTCGGTGCACGCAATGCCAGAAACAACTATATACGTCGGCACCACTCATATTTGAACGAGGTGTCTTCTTGCCTAACCGGCTCATGTCGGAGGTCACCTCCGTGTGACTCAGTCCCTACGGAGTCACAAACCGAATCTTGGAAGGATCCGTCAGGTCCTGTTTGAAGATATAATCCCTCCAAGCAGTCACATGGGGCTGTGATCCATCCTTCTCCCTCCGTTGCAGTAGATAATGCTGGCTCGCCACTTCCTTGAAAACAACTACCATTTCTGGGTCCTTGTCTTCCAGAACTTGAATCTCTTTATTTGTCGGAAAGTATTCCTTATATGTCTCCGAACTCCAAGAAAGCTTGGACACCTCATACATCTCATGGAGAGCCAATCCCAACTCCCCTACCAGAGTAAAAAAGGTGCCAGTCTGGGTGTTAAACATCTCCAAGAGAGCAAGAAACATATGTCGATTAAGGTCGACACCTGCTTGGGTGGCACGAAGAGCAGCGGACAGCCCAATCGCTTTCAGCTCAGTCTTGAACTTTGTCAAAACCCAAAGGGTCAGCTCATCCCACTTTGACACGTGGTGACACCAGCCCTCGATCCGAAAACCTCCCTTCGGATACATAACCTTCGATGTTAGCATCCAGCTTGCAAAGGTCGAAGCACCAAAGGTGAAAGTGTCGGGGGGAATATTACTATAAATGCTCCCAAGGCACAAAGTTCGGCAATGGTACGAGGTCCCGGCTCGCGAGGAGGCCAAGGTATCACTTTGATTTGAAGTAACATCAATACGAAGGGTACCCCCCACTACCCCTCCTTGAGAAGGAGTAAGTTTCCATGGCATCCTCCTCTTGGAGGCCAAACGGTAAAAAGCTGTCAATAGAAATTGACGCTGAGACTGCCGTACGTACAGGGCCATGCCATTCGCTGTGAAGAACCAGCCTTCCTTGATCTTCAGTATCTTCGCCTCAGTGGAGATCAAACGGTCACCAAACAGGAAGGCTGGTTTCAAGAAAGTCATATTCTCGGATTCAACAGATTTTAGTTTGCCGCTCTCCATCATACTTTGGAGGAAAATTGTCGACTGATCCCGGATTTGCAACATCTTCTCAGGAGGCTGATCCAACATGATAGCAGCCTTCGCTGGGTTAATAACTTCCTCGATGAAGTCAACCCCCATTTGGCAAAGCGAAGCATCCAGAAGGACTTCGTTTAGCAAGGCGATAGTCATTGACACTGACACAGCAAAAACAAAAGACAGGTAGCAAGAAAAAAAATTTAGATACTTCAAAGACAAAACATTTGGGGCGCATCAAAAGCTTCGACGCATAATTGGGGCCTAAGCCCATGTGCGTCAGCAGTGAAGCTTCGGCGCATAATCAGGGCCTAAACCTATGCGCGTCAGCAGTGAAGCTTTGGCGCATAATCAGGGCCCAAGCCCATGCACGTCAGCAGGGAAGCCTTGGCGCATAATCAGGGCCTAAACCCATGCGCGTCGGCGGAAGAACCTAAGCGCATCATCAGGACAGAAGTCCATGCGCGTCGGCAACAAGGAGTTAGCACAGCAACAGGGTGCAACTCATCCGTATGCCCCAAACTCGTCTAAAAAAGTAGAGAACTACAAAGTCAGAAGACACCCACCCGTCACCGTTGGTCAAACGTCGGCAGGAGTCACGGTGACGGCAGGAGCGTCCTCCTCATCGAACTCCATCGTCTTCTTACCCCGGCCTTGTCCTCGGCCAGCACCACCGCAAGGAGATTTGGGAGCCATTTCTCGAAAAGGACTAAAGGTTCTCAAAGAAGAAGAATATAAATAACTCTAAAGAAGAAAAAAGCTTTGGCAGAAAGTAGAAGACTTTCTCTCTCTCTACCAGATGCCTATTTATAGGCTTGGGTGACGTCAGCCGCCGCTTAGGGTTCTGCGAAATGATAATTACAAATAAACCAAAAGATCATCATTAATCTTGTTATTTATAAGGAAGCATTATTATTTAAAACTGAAAAGGAGCATGCGCCTCATTACGGATGCGCGGAGCAATCATGCGTCCCGAACAGTCCTGTGCCCCATTGAAGACACTACCATGCTTCTTATTCAAAGTATTCCAAAACTTGACGAAAAGTTTTAAAAACTTTGAAGAAGATCTTGTAGAAGCATAGAATTTCAGGCGCATCTACAGGTCAGAAATCCTATGCGCCTAACATTATATGCACCAGGGAGCTCAGATGAAGTACTTGGCACATCAGACAGCAAAAGTATAGACATCAAAAGAAGATTTTTATTTCATATAAAAATCTATTACATGTCTAAAAAAAGGCTTTACAAAGGAGAATTTCTACAAAAAGAAAGATCATAAGGATAGAGCCAGGCGCAGCAAGGGCCATGTGCCCCCTGCCAGGCGCATCCTCCGTCAGGCGCGTCTTCAGCGTCTCAGTTAGGTGCGTCTCAGTTAGGCGCGTCTCTTCAGCGTCTCAGTTATGCGCATCATGAAGTCTCAGCATATGCGCTCTACTTCAAGTGCTTCGGCTAAAGGAGCAGCTTTCAGCAGAACCAAAGTGGACAGCTAACCCCACTCTAGCTGGAGGAAGAGCTCTCCAAATCCCAAGGAAGATGGAAGAACCACAATTTCGATCTGCGGCTCTTCCGAAATAACGGAGACGGGGCTCGAGAATCCCGATCTTTGGATGCAACAGGCACCTTTCGCCTGCCATAGAAGCCCACGACCCCGACTTTTGGATGTAACAGTCACCTTCAAGTGCATGAACGAAGTAAACTCGTCGCATCTTCACCCTCGGGAGCATCTTGTCAACAGAGTGTGCTCGAGCAAATAAGTTCATTCGGGAAGACGTGAGAGAACGAGAAGCAAACTCTCTCATTGCTGCTATTTATAGGCCGGACAAATTAAACCCATGCGCCAAGTGGCGGGCACTCCGAATCCCATGCAATAAATTTGCATTTATGGTGATGAACCTAACCCTTCGAATTCGGCTAAGTCAAAACGGCTATTTAAAGCACTTGAAGAACTCAAAAGTCGGACCAATAAAGACGCGTGATGCAAACGGATGCGCCGGTCATGTACCGTGCATCGTACAGACGCGCCCGTCAGTACCAAAGCGCCCCGTATGGATGCGCCCAACAAAGCATAAATTTATGCGTCCTAATCAACATGGACCCGTACGCCCAATCGACGCATCACCCCATCAAACAATTAATGCCAAAGTGACAGAGTTGGCAGCACGTCCCCCGAGGATTGAACCGTTGGCAACTTTTGCAGAAAATGAAGCGTCGCTGACGTCAGCGTCATCATTGCTCTCTTTCGGCGGTTACAAGCCACGTGGCCGCCCAACCATTCGCATGCGCCTCCGCAGCCATGCGTCCAAAACTCTGCATGCGCTTCAAGAGCCATGCGCCTCAGACCTTCCTCTGATCCCTAAAGATGGAGGTCAAGTCGCTACTGAAGCCTCGCATGTGGCTCAAAACCCATGCGTCCAGACTGGTGCGTAACTCCTGAAGGTTGCGAGCTAAAGTCTTCTCATGCACCCAATCCCGAGCGCATCCTATCAGATTACTCTCCACCAAATTCGAGATCTTTGAGCTATCGACACGCGCCACGTGTCCTTTGACTCAGTTCAGCCAATGAAGGGGTGCTAATCACCCAAGATCTCAGCAACTGAAAGATCCTCTCCCCTGCTACTTGCCAGTCCACAAATGCAGTATTAAGGATTCAACCCACATAGGATGGTGCATCATCCATACGCCTTCCGCAGCTTCAACCACGTGGCGTCCTCACGTACAGGCGCATCCTATATATGCGCGCATGAGCAGCCCAACCTGCTGCTTATAAATAGAGGGATCATCTCCTTCTTCCGGACACACACACAGAGGGACATAAATACATAGACACTCAACGTCTTCTTTCTCTCCGCAAGCTCCAGTACCCAGAGCAACTCAGACCTTCAGAGAACCGAAAACCGTCGTCAGATCGTCAACGGAGTCAACGTATTACCACTCGCTCCATCGACACAGGGACCCAGATAAACATGTGTACTCCTAGGACTACATCTAAATCCTATATTGTAACACTGTTCTGTTTGTAATTGAAATTGCAATCAAAAGATTTTAATGGCAAACATATTATACAAAATTTTCTTATTTTGAAAATAATTATACAGACCTCCCCTATATTTTATATAAAGGGTTATTACACTAACTATCGTTATTTTCAAAATAACATAAAACATAGGAGAGACGTTAGAATCCAGAAGCAGAAGCGGAGACGAAAGCGGGGACGGAAGCGGGAGCGGGGGAACGCGACTACTTAGAATAGTCTAAAGTTGGGGGCGTGCACTAATAAAAAAAATTGTGTATATTAATTATTATCAAAACTTAGAAATATCTTAATATTTAATTATTTATAAAGTTCAGTTTAAAATTACAGAGAGATCATTCGTACATTAATTTTTTATGATGTCAAGGTAAATAATTTTTAGGTTCTTGGTACTTTGATAAACGTGAATTAAAAATCTACTATCTTTCTTTCCAAAATTTATGTCCTGTTTTAAAATTATGGTTATATTATGGGAAGCGCTCATCTCGTCAGAGAAATGCGTTCCTGTCGCTGGAGAAATGAACTTCCGTCATCGGGAAAGCGAGCTCCCAACAAGCTCCCCAAGTAAGAACTGTCGAATCGAGATTCTTACTAAAATTCGTTGATTTTTTAGGAGTTTCTGGCTTCTAAGAGAGAGACCCATGTAATTATTTTCAAAATAAGAAATGTCTTTGTAATACTCAAGAAATATAGAAGAGATTGGTGTATTTATTTCATTGATTAATAAAATAACATGCAAAAAAAAAACATGCCTTATGGAATGTTGACCATTCCAACATCCCAACCACAGGACCGTTGACTACTTGGACACCAAGAAAGGATAATCTATCTATATTTTCAGCACACTATACATCATTCACTCAGCACTCAGAAGGTACCTTGCATCAGTCCTATATAAGAACTTTGGATGTCCCCATGTACTTGCCATATACTAAATACCATTCGATCAGAAACACTCATACTTGTGCTCGAGTTCATGCAATGGCACCTATGGGGGTGGACGTGGCCGAGATATATGTAATGAAGAAGCAACATAAAGAGAGGATATCAAAGAGAAGTGAGGAGAAGCCGGAAGAGAAGGGTTCTAGTGATCAGAAGAAGAAGGAGAAGAAGGAGAAATCCATATGGAATTTCTTTAGAAAGAGTAAGAAAACCCCTTCAAACGTGATAGTCTCATGACGTGCATGCGACCAGCTAGCGACCAAAAGCAAGAGCTATAGTATAGTCCTGTACTGTTCATGTACTTGAAGTGGAAGTATGTAACTAGTTATGTTGTTTGAATAAACTCTCTAAAAGAGGAGAGCTACATGCATGACATTTGAAGCATTTGCAAGTTTTTGTTAATTATGTAACCCCTACTGTATTTGTTTATTCTCCACGTACTGTTTGTGGAGTAGCTTTGTTTAAGGAAGTCTTTTGGGAGAGCAATTTATTTGTGGGCATTACAATATGATTGTTACTCTCTACTCTTCGGCCATGTTTGGTTCACAAATACTGAAACTTGAAATATGAAAGTTATTCATTTGACGTATTTGGATGTCAATGAAAAATATGATAAAAAAATAATTTTCAAAGGAAAGAAAAATATGTAGAAAATTGGTCCTTCATTCCATCCCAAGGATTCACTTTTCCTTGCATTTTTTACAAAAATTTCGGGACCGAGGTCGAGGACGCACTAGTTGCAGACTCTTGGCATCAGGATATTGAGACGATCTAGATGCAGTAGGAATACGACAGAGGATCGAGTACCTATGGTAAGGTACTGGCAAATCATCTATAAAAGATTATCAAAAGAAACAAATCCAACCTATAATAATAAAAAGAGTAACAAATCCTAAATGTATAAATCTTCAAAATCAATAAAATTAAACATTTAGACACGTCTTCTTCTTTTTTTCCTTGTGCTCTTCAATCTGCACAACCCTTGAATTTTTAAGTTGAAAGACTTGGAGAAATCAAACAATGATTTCAAATTTCTAAACAAAATTTGTAAAGGGTAAAAAAGAGAGGGAAGAGATGCTTCTTTTTAATTTGTTTTTTGTTGGTTTGGGTTATGACTAAATTAAAATTGTAAAATTTGTTGGAGTCCAGTCTGGATGTGGTAATAGCATATTTATGGAGTCCAAATCTGATTAAATATTTGATTTAATTTGATTTAGATGTCCATAATTAGTGTTGGACTATTTAGATATAATATGATTCTTATTTGAGGGTTTCCTATTTAAGAGATCCTATTATAATCTAAAATATGATGTTGATGAGCTATTTTAGGTGTAGAATGATTCTTATTTGAGGGCTTCCTATTTAAAAAATCATATTATAACCTAAAATAGATTTTTCTCATTATATATATATGGGGGTGAGGGTGGAGGCACAAAGTACAGCACAAAAATGGAGATTCGAGGTGCTCGTCCACAGAAAATCTAAGAAAAAGTTCCGTATTTTTCTCTTAGGACTTCGCCATCCAAGACAGAAGGAAGAAGAGATTTAATCTATGGGTCGTCAACTTCGGTTAGGGAGATTGCTACGGGTTGGTGTGCGATTTCAATTGTAATCTTTCTTTTTTTCTTGAGTGTAGCGAGGGGGTTGAACCTATTAGGACAAATGGTTCAACATTAGTTTTTGTCAATCTTATAATTTTATCTGAGTTATAGAGATTGTGATTTTCCCAGGTGACGTAGTCACCGCCATATACTTGTCTTTATATGTGCTTGGTGTCCGTTAGACGGGAGTTGGATATTTCAGGTGGGTTGGCCTAAGTTTTTGCTGCGGCAACGTCTCAGACACGGTATCAGAGCGTAAGAGGGCGTATCTGATTCCCAACATCTGGTATCAGAGCTTTGGAGGTTTTGCCAACCATGTCTATGGAGCAGATGAACACTCGTATGATCACCCTCACAGGAGAAAATTGGACGATTTGGAAATCAATGATGGATGGTCTACTCTGGTGCTAGGACTTGCATGGTCCGTTGGAGGGCGACAACAGAAAGCCAATGGACAAAGCTGCTGAAGACTAGAAACGACTGGATCGAAAGGCCGTTGGATTCATCCGCCAATGGTTGGATGATTCGGTGTCTCACCACGTGTCCATGGAGAGTTCAGCAAAAATATTGTGGGAGAAGCTGCATTTGCTATACAAAAGGAAGACGGCTGGCAACAAGGCGTTTCTTATTCGCTAACTCGTCAACTCGAAGTACACGGAGGGTACCCCAGTGGCACAACATCTGAACGAGATTCAGGATATCATCAATCAGCTGTCTGCGATAAAGATGATGATTGATGATGAGCTTCAGGCCCTACTGCTCTTGAGTTCTCTGCCGAAAAGCTGGAAGACATTGGTGGTATCGGTGAGCAACTCCGCGCCTGATGGAGTTGTCACGATGGAGGCAGTTAAAAGTAGCTTGTTGAATGAGGAGGTCTGACACAAGAAAGTAGAATCGTCGCAGGAGTCCGCTCTGGAGACTTCCTACAAGAAGGGAAGACCCAATTCACAAGCGAGGACATGAAGAGTTCTCAGAATCTTGCGATTGTGGACCGCAAGGAGGACTGCTATCACTGTAGTGAAAGAAGTCGTATCAAGAGGAACTGTATGAAGCTCAAAGCTGAGAAGGCCAAAGGCAAGGACGATCAGGAGGATCTCACAACAATGGGAGATGTCATCATCGCAACAACTGATACAGAAAAAACTTGTGGCATGTGTCATGATGGCGACCGGGTCATAGACACGAGGGCGTCATATCACGCTACTCCATATAGGAGGATCTTCACGTCATACTGTGGTGGCAGGTTTGGACGTATGAAGATGGGCGACAAGGGGACAGTTGCAGTTATAGGCATCGGTAATGTACACTTGACAATGGAGCTCGGTGAGAAGCTCGTTCTCAAGGGTGTGCTACCAAATCCCGCTCCGTACGGTGCATTACGCTGAGGCGTTGACTCAAAGAGTCGCGTTGACCGAATGAAATATATCGATGCGAATCGATATGAGAGTTACGTTGTCCCGAGTGACGCATCGAACTAAGTCGATGTGAAGAGTTGCATGGTCCCAAAGAATGCATCGAGTTGAATCGATGCGAAGCGCCACATTGCCCCGAAAGATAAGTGCGTTGAGACGACGCGAAGATACTAAAAAATCGAATCGACCAAGGCGCAAGTCCGAATCGATACAAGTATTGATTTTAGTTATTTTCGTGTGCAGGCTATACGTTGACGCGAAAATATTAGAGATCAACATTTTGCCTTATTTGGTAAGGGGTCCGCAAAACCAAATCGTCGCCTTGCGACGGGCTGAGGCGTTAGCACGGTAAGCCAAATCGGACGTATAATTCAATAAAGCACGAAGTGTTCGAATGGCTAAGTCAGGAGAGTTGGCCGTGCAACAAAGTTATAAAATCGAGCCACATCGGCTCGGCGAAACGACAAGGTGTCTCGGAATTTTGTGTATAGATAATAATTTTGTGTATAGATAATAATAAATTATCTATTAGTGATATAAAAAAAATACAGTATGAATAAAAAAATAATTTGAAATTTGAAATCTAAATGTTATCGAAAGTTAGTTTGTTATCATCCAAATTATCTACATGTTATTTAGTAAAAGCACGTGCAATATTCATTTTCTTTCTAATCTTATCAAAATATAATTTAAATATTAAAATTTAAATTTTTTATATATATAGAGAGAGAATTTTAACATTTAAATTATATTTTGTTATATATATAAAATTATCTATTTGTTATACATATTTTCTATATATAATATCATATTTTCTGCACATGAAAATAAAATATATATTTTCTATCTATATAATATTATGTGAAAAGAAACACAAGTAGATATATTTTTCACATAAACCAAAATAAAAACCCAAACAAACCAACTACGTTATTAAACCAAATCAACTAAACCAAAGCAAAGTATGTAAAAAAAAATCAAATGTTTGATTTCCGCCAGACGGTCTGGTGGAAATTGAACATGTCCAATTTCCGCCAATTCGTCTGACGGAAAGTACCTTTGTTTATAATTTTTAGATAGTTGTTACCCTAGATATAATTTAGATAAACTTTAGTACTTTTGCAGCAAATTTCCTGATCGTTAATAGCGAGCGTTCCCTGTGAAGTTCCTTGACTCCACCTCTCGCTACGAGCTTCAACATATGATTCATCAACCTCCGTCAACCAATAATAAATAAACATTAAAAAGAAATTTAGATCCAAAGACCTAAAATTTGTACTAGTGTAGTACTTGGTTTATATTATATTCTTGTTAACCAAAAATTAATTACTTTACAATAAACAAATTAATCACAAAGACCCAAACCCTAGAAGTTAGTAGTATAACTTATATATTATACATATATCTTTAACCCTAAAAACTGTAAGCAAATTTTTTCTTATTCATGAATTTGTTTTGTATGTAATTAAGAACTAAGTAAATTTTTTTATACTAAAGGTCGAATTAAGAAATTAAAAACTACAAAATCATCTAACAAAATTATCAAAAGAAACAAACCCAACCTATAATAATCAAAAGAGGAACAAATCCTAAATGTATAAATCTTCAAAATCAATAAAATAAACATTTAGACACGTCGTTTTTGTGCTCTTCAATATGCACAGCCCTTGAATTTTTAAGTTGAAAGACTTGGAGAAATCAAACAATGATTTCAAATTTCTAAACAAAATTTGTAAAGGGTAAAAAAGAGAAAGCTTGTTTTTAATTCGTTTTTTGTTGGTTTAGGTTATGAGTAAATTAAAATTGTAGAAACTTGAATATAAAAGGGAATTTGACCGGTTTAATTTTTACTGGTCCAAACAATGGGTTGGGCCCTCTCATTTTGTTAATAGCTATAAATGGGCTTTATAAGTTCAAACAAATAAATAGGCCTTTTGGTTTCATATTAAAAATGGGCTACAATTAATACCTAGATTTAAATAGGAAATCTCTATATTAGCGGCCCTTGTTCTGTCGCACCAGTTGAACTGGTTCAGTTTGCTCCTCGTTTCTTCCTCTTCCATGGATGGCCGCCATGAGATGCATATAGTATGGGTATACAACTAGAAGAGGAAGGCTCTATGTTTGGCCAACATGAATCCTTGTCTACGACCACCACTGCTGCAGTAGGTGCGAAGGGGGGGGTTAAGATGAAGGGGGTACTCGATTCATTAATTGACATAATGATATAGACAATTCAATCATCAATGTGCCCCTCATCTTCGACCATCATTCCACCGCTGTTGTGACCCACGTTCTCGAGGAAAACTCCACCTCCTCGACGTCCCTACCCGTCCTCCCTCTCATGTGGAAATTAGAGAAGAAAGATTGTGTAGCTGGCATTGTCATGTCATGTTCTGATTTTGCTGAATCGATAAGTCGTCACAGAACGTAATGTTGTAGAAGTCTAAATTGCAATTGTACAAGACAAAACGTGCACATGTAATAGAACATTATAAAAATATGTTTGAAGCAACAACATAAGCAACAAGTTGAAGACAACAATATATGAAGAAACAACTCGTTTATTCAATATCTTGTAGCGGAATACATGACCTCAAATTAATTGAAGATGCCAACTTGGCTTAAAATTTTGAAAGTAACATGAAATAATATCGTTCCATACGTCATGCCCTTTTATTACATTACAAAAATAAAAACACCTTAAAACTGAAAGTAACTTTGAAATGTTTCGAAAAAGAGCTTCAATGCCTTGCGATACTTTTAACGCCTTTGAGGGTCTGCGTTGTTTCCAACACCTGTGGAGGAGTGGGTCAGTGCATTGGCGGTATCAATCCGTCTCTCCCAAACCAACACAATATTCATGTAAATCACGCAATTTATTAATATGGTCTTTCTAATTAAGCTAGGGTATATTAACAATTTATAATCAAGAATATAAAAATATAAGCATAAATATTTTGCTTATACAATGAAGTCTTACCACGTTCGATTGTCTATATCTGCAAAACAAGGATTATCACTTATCGCCCCTAATCGTTAGCAATGCAACTTATTTACATGACAATCGTTGGTGATTTTGACATGAAGAAGGACTATATACATGATATTATGACGCGTCCTTTCAGTCCGGTAGCCAGCCCTATTGAAGGTCCTATAATACCTTGTGCTTGAAGCACATTCCACATAATTTTTTTCTAGGCCGATACATTCCTAGTGCCCCAGATACCATTCGAGCAAATCCAAACCTTATGGATAAGTTGCTCATGACCACACAAATGCGTATGCTCTAACTATAAATCATATCTTGCGTGGTACTAGAAACTGAACAATAAATTCAATGCAATATCTATTCGTACATCTCATTCCCGAGTCTATACTCGTAAACTAATATTCTCGCTTAGGGTTATCACATTGACGATCAATTGGTCCCAAATCATTTTTGACTATCCCGTGGCACCATACCATTTCTACAACACTTTCCATTTTTAAATTTAGAATACAATATCCCGGAATCACCCATTTAAAAGTGAATAATCATCCTCATGCATAAATGAATTAGCAGTTTACAGGGCCAATATATCATCAATAGTCGTAACAACACACAAGTGACTTGTTTTATCTTTTAGTTCTAGGGTATCATCGAGTGAAGAGCGTTGCAAAGAAACAAAGATTATTTTATTATAGCATGAACATAAAGGAAAGAATGGTCAAAATCACCCACCGATCAGAGAGTTGCCGAGAGAAGGAGAAACTACTTTGTAATATTGATCAAGCTTCCCTTATACATCCTCCTCCAATGACACCAACATCGGATCAATACTCATCTTCTATTTTTTCTTTCTCTTTCTCTCAGAATTTCAGAAGGAATACATGAATCGATGAAAGTGAACAATGGAATCATTCATCAAAAATAATAATGAAGACACATTCATCAAAACCAAGCAGCAAAATGTCAAACGAAAATAACAGTGCAAGGATGGGAAGAGACTCTTATATAGAGTTCATTCATTGATGCATGATTCACTATATTTTGACAGAAGTCATTGCATGAATAGAAAGGATGTCAATACATTTGTCCTAATTGATTTGATACCGAAATATTTTTATTGTAATTTTCCCATTCTGAAATGTAAATCCATGAAATATTCTAGTTAAGCAACGTGATCCCCTCTAGTCACACACATCACCCACATATTAGCTAATGCATAATATGCACGCCCAAACACACACAAAGGACGTTCATGTTCTTTAGACAAGACTCGTCCATCGACATAAAATTATTATAGATAGGGCTCTAATAAAAAGATACTAGAGGAACTCGTGGGTTCCTAATTTTTAAAACTCGTCCATTACGTGCATCTTATTCCTTGATTTTTTTTTTCTTGAAGGACCTAAACAAAAAATCAATAGCGCCTAAATAGAAAAATCCGCTCACTTGTAGTCACCGTATTGGAAGTTCTATTTAATAAGTTTGTGTATAGTTGAACTCGGCTCTAACTGATTAATAAAATAACATGCAAAAAAAAAAAAAAACATGCCTGGAATGTTGACCATTCAAACATCCCAACCACAGGACCGTTGACTACTTGGACACCAAGAAAGGATAATTTATCTATATTTTCAGCACACTATACATCATTCACTCAGCACTCAGAAGGTACCTTGCATCAGTCCTATATAAGAACTTCGGATGTCCCCATGTACTTGCCATATACTAAATACCATTCGATCAGAAACACTCATACTTGTGCTCGAGTTCTTGCAATGGCACCTATGGGGGTGGACCTGGCCGAGATATATGTAATGAAGAAGCAACATAAAGAGAGGATATCAAAGAGAAGTGAGGAGAAGCCGGAAGAGAAGGGTTCTAGTGATCAGAAGAAGAAGAAGAAGGAGAAATCCATATGGAGTTTCTTTAAAAAGAGTAAGAAATTAAACCCATTCAAACGTGATAGTCTCCTGACGTGCATGCGACCAGCTAGCGACCAAAAGCAAGAGGTATAGTATATATAGTCCCTTAGTGTTCATGAAATTTGCAGTAGAAGTTTGTAATTAGTTATGTTGTTTCAATAAACTCTTTGAAAGAGGAGAGCTACATGACATTAGTGTTGGGTTTTTGGTTTTTCCTTTAGAGAGGTTTAGTCCCACATCGGAAAAAACAAATGGTTTGTATCTCTATATATTAGCTTTGCTATTATTGGAGATGCACATGTGGTGTGGAGGTGCACATGGGTTTGCCATGTGGTATTATTTTTCTAATGGAAAAAATGCTAATATCAACAATTAAAGTATTCATGCTTTTTGCTCTTGGAAAATTTATTTCCATAGGAGCTAAGCCCCGTTGGGGCTTAGCGACTCGGGCTCGGACTCGGGCTCAAGGGCTCATGAGGCGTAATGTGGCTTTTTGTTGGCGCACTTTGCACTTAGCACGTCAGCAACGTGCGCAGTGTGCGTAGGGTGCGTAAAAGGAGCTGTGTGCGTATGGCTGGCTGCATTTTAGAGCGGGAACGGTTGCAGCAGTTGCTGCACGTTCAGGAGTGGTTCTGCCACTACCCTGAAGTTCAGGCAACTGCTTGGCAACCGCCCCGTGGGCTATATATGCAGGTTCTCACCTCTCTCTTAGAGTAGTAGTAATCAGAATTCTAGGTAGAAAAACTCTAAGTGTTCTTTAACACAACAGAGTAGTGAGCGTGTTCTTTAACACAAACACTAGTACTTTTTAGTACGCGTGAGTTCTGTTACTTCAAACAGATAGAGAAGAGTAGAGCCATTGCCAGAGGAGTTCGCCGTCTTCCGAGGAGTCAGAAGAGCAGGAGTGTTCCAAGGTTTTCCGCCAACCTTGCTGGTTCCTAGAAGCTGTTCGCAGAGGACGAATAAAGTTTTGAGCAACGGTGATAATTCACCCCAGCATTTCCATCTCTCTCCTGTCATTCTTCTGTTGCCTTTAGCATTTCTGTCAGTATCTTCTTTTTAGAAGGCACTACTGCCAGTTTGCTACGATCACGAAAATCTCTTTAGATTATTCGTGTATTACGATATCTTTTTAGATCTCGTAATTTGCAGAATCCTTCTGGATCTCTGTTGCAAAACCTTCTTTAAGGAATTGCATTTGAAAACGTTGTCTTTACAATTGTTTCAGTTTCTGTATTTTCCATCGCTATACATTAGAAGCATTTGCAAGTTTTTGTTAATTATGTAAACCCTACTGTATTCGTTTATTCTCCACGTACTGTTTGTGGAGTAGCTTTGTTTAAGGAAGTTTTTTTTTGGGAGATCATTTATTTGTGGGCATTACATATGGTTGTTCAAAAATGCTATTTGGCTTCCCAAATTTTTGGGTGATACCATCTCCCATTATGTGGCATATGACATGGTTGATGGCATTACAGTTGACATAAAAAAACTAAACATTAAAAGTAATATTAAAATTATATTAATATTAATATTAAAATTAAAATTAATATCAAATTAACATGAAAATTAATATTAAAATCAACATTAACATTAATATTAAAATTAACATTAACGTCAATATTAACTTTAACATTAAAATAAATATTAACATTAAATTAAATTTAGCATTAACATTAACATTAATATTAACATTAACATTAACATTAAAACTAATATTAAAATTAAAATTAAAATCAAATTAAAATGAATATTAATATTAACTAAAGAAATAAAAATATGGGAAGAAATTGTTCCCTCGTTCCATCTCGAGGATTCACTTTTCCTTCAAATTTTCTGCATTTTTTGCAAATTTTTTGGGACCGAGGACGCACTGGTTGCAGACTCTTGCATGCATCAGGATATCGAGACAGCCTGGATGCAGTAGGGATACTTGCAGAGGATCAAATACCTATGGTAAGATACTGCAGGATGTTACCCGAGATTGGTGGACGGCTCAAGAGATGTCCTTTTATCTCCTATATGTCGTGCGCGATCGTTAGCGAGCTGTTCCATGTGAAGTTCCTTAACTCCGCCTCTCGCTACGAGCTTCAACATATATGTTCATCAACCTCCGCCAACACTCGAGATCCGTGGACTAATATACAACAAAGTTCTTAAGGTTCCGCAGGTTGAGTAGATTCATACCGTTCATGGTAGCGTCAGAGATAGAGCTAGAGGTTTCACCAAGGCCTCATGTTAGGGTTGCAGCAGATGTTCCACTAATTATCTTGTGACATTCGATTATGTACTCACGTCAACCATAGATCATGAGCCTCTTGCAGAGCTCGAGGTTGGCAAATATGACCAGGGGTCAGAAGAGGTCCATGTTGTCATAAGTGTTGGAAAAGATATACGAAATCCTTTTCCCAAACTAGAGAGTACCTGTGAGAGAACCGAGCAATACAATGTACGAACCAAAAGCCAAAACACAATCCACGCAGACACAAAGAATTTTTGACGTGAAAAATTCTTGCGAAAAAAAAATCACAGGACGATCGGAGTCCAACCCTTGAGAAGTCTTCACTAATGAAATAAAGGAGTACACCCTCTACAAACTTCTCTCGATCCAATACGGATCTCCACAACACTTGGAAGCAAAAATAATTGATTACAAGGCTACGAAGAAGAAAGACGACGAGTAGAGATTACCTGAACACGACCCTCCTTCGAAACTGGCCTTCAATCATTCTTCTTATCTTCCAAAGTTGCAATGACACAATTGCCTCTTTTCTCTCTATTTTGCTCAATGTTGTGTTGTGATTAGGGTTAGAAAAAAATCATGTATAAACCCCATAATTTGCAGCAAAATTTGGACCGTAGGATATGATCCAACGGTATAAAAATATCCTGAAATCAGCCTCAATCCATCGACACAGAGTTCGGCTAGAACTCTGTGTTTTCGTGACAGAACAGTTCTGGAACCAAGGGAGCAGAGTTCGCCAGAACTCTGCCTCCCCTGTTCCAGAATGTACGATGGTAGCTCCCGAGCTTCTTCTTCGTCTTCGAATGGCCTCGTCACCTCTCTGAGCTTCCCTGACACACAAACGACGCTCGTCACCCTCTGGGGTCTTCCCACATAGGTTGGGAACCCCACCTACACCAATATTTCTCCCCCTTCACAACTATGTGTAGGAGGTCGTCATTCCGACGATCTGCCTGCAGAACTCAAACTTTTTCCTTGGTAGAATCTTAGTGAACATATCTGCTCCATTATCATCTGTATGAACCTTCTCAAGCTCCACATCCTTCTTCTCAACCACATTCCGTATCCAATGATACCGAGTCTCGATGTGCTTTGACCGGCTGTGACAGGTCTGATCTTCACAGGGTGAATAACACTCTGATTGTTGTAAAGCAAAGTATACTGCTCTTGCTTCAGCCCCATTTCCTGCAACAGCTTTTCATCCACAACAACTCCTTGCAAGCCTCCGTCGTCGTAATACACTCTACTTCTGTCATCGAAAAGGCAACACACTTCTGCAACCGCGACTGCCACGATACCGCTCCTCCAGCAAACATCATCACATAGCCTGCCTCGTGTCGACATCTTCAGCCATATCAGTGTTGGTATATCCAACTAGCTTCGTCTCGTCACCACTAAAAGAAAGTCTCCAATCGACAGTGAGCGAAGAGCCTCACCCAATAACTGCTCATACAGTTGGGAGCAAATCCATGTACTAGCTCCCCCATAACTGGATCCTGTACGATGTCATCTGAAAATTGCTCAAAGCGAAATGACTCTAACTCAGGCAATTACTCAGCTTCAGAAGGTGTCTCGGAATCCTGAGTGTTGGTCATGGTCTGATCCTTGACGAATACCGCATCCCTGCTTCTGTAGAGCTTTCTTTCCACTAGGTCATAGAGTCTATAGCCAAACTCATCCCGATCGTAGCCGAAAAAGACGTACCGTCTCGTCTTCGGCTCAAGTTTGGACCCCTCATCCTTCGGTACATGCACGAAGGCCTTACAACTAAACACTCGCAGGTGATTGTATGACGGCTCTTTGTCGTACCATACTTGTCAGGCATATTACCCTGCAAAGGAGTACTAGGAGATAACATGAGCAGCTGTACGAAGAGCCTCACCTAATAACTGCTTGGCAAATTTGCTTCTGACAGCAAATACGGCACCCTCCCCATCAGTGTCCTGTTCATGCGCTCCGCTACACCATTGAGCTGAGGTGTCTTGGACAGAGTCTTCTGGTGTCGTATCCCTTGCTCTCTGCAATAAGCATCAAAGGGACCAATGTATTCGCCGCCGTTGTCAGACCGAACACACAATAACTTCTTGTCCGTCTCTCTATCAACAGAGCCCTGAAACTCTTTGAAAGTGGGAAGCACCTGATCCTTGGTCTTTAAGGTATAGACCCATACCTTTCTGGAACAGTCATCAATAAAAGTTACAAAGTAAAAAGTACCACCAATAGATTTTACCTTCATAGGACCGCAGACATCCGAGTGAATCAACTCGAGCAACGCCAGCTTCCTTGAACTTGGATGACTTTGGAAAGACATCCTATTTTGCATTCCAGTTAAGCAGTGCGTGCACTTCTCCAACATTGTTGACTTGAGCCCTGGAATCACCTTCATGTTCTCATCCCCTTCTTGCTGATATGGCTAAGCCGTCTATGCCATAACTCGGTAAACTTATCAGAAACTACGTTCACCTCCTGTGTCCCCTGTGCGCTTCTCTCCATATAGTAGAGACCGAACTTCTTGCTTCCTCTAGCAATCACCATCGAACCTCTGGAAAGCTTCCATAAACTATTCTCGAAGAGACTGAAGAATCTCTCGTCATCCAACCTTCTAACCGACACCAGGTTGAAACAGATATCAGGGACATGACGAACATCTTTAAGAACTGTGTCACGCCCCGCTCTCGTAGGAGCGATCGTCCTCTCTAAGGCATGATGCCACACGAGCATAGATTGCGCTCGTGCAAGACGGGTTCAATAACGACCGATTACAGCGGATGCGACGGGGACGTCGCACAGAAGTCCCAAGCAGAGACATTGAATAAGCCAGCAGAAATTTAGAACAAAACACAAGTCATTCAAAAGATGCATTTTATTGATATTGAAACAAGGATTACAATGGGGCACAAGGCCAAGATTATAAGTCACTCAAGCTCGCTCAAACTCACTCTTCTCATATTACAAGTTACTCAGCTCTCTCTCATCTCTCAATATAAGTCTTGAACCAGCGGATGCTTCGGAAGGCGACGTCCATACTTTATGTCCCGTGTAAGTCTTGACTCTACGCGGCCGCACGCTACGAATCGCCAAGGAACTCCATGCCTCGACGCATCCAAGCGAGCTCCATACCACGAGCTTCTACCTGTACCTGTACATGAAAACTATGTGGGTGTCAGTACTCAACTGTAATGGTGGAATGAGCTCCTCGTCCACCCATACAAAACTGACACGTTCATTTACTTTGTGCAATAGAGCCCTTTTATGATTGTCTTTCTACTCTTGCCTTAGGATTAGTTTTAGGACCGACGCCTTGGCCTATATTGTGTCTCAAGACCATCCCGTACTTGCAACAACAATGTCAACTCATGTCTTACCTTTAGACCCTTTTCTTGCCAATAAAGTTAACCTATCAAGTCGTACTTGCCTTACGGCCCAAAATCAGAGACACAACTACGCGATAGCATCCCATTTCCTTGAGACCGTGCTACCAATCCATCGTACCATACCTCGCAACTCAGTGTGACTTAACCATATCGCCGCCTCGCGGCTCTTGCTACTTTGATCACCAATTGACCCAATCAAGACTTGTGGGCTAAGTGTCACTCGATCGACTTTGCCTTGCGGTATTTCCTGACTTAAACTCAAGATGACTCAAATCCAACTTATGTAACTTATATGCCGACAACTTAAGACTTGACGCTACATCTCGTGCCGAAGCACGGTGTCTTCATTGCACGTATTCAACTCGACTCATTGATACAGTGAACACAATACTCGACTCAATCCAAAGGCATACACGCGGATCGTCGCCCATGCCGACTCATCTATATAAACTAGTCACTAGCACCCAGTGCTATAATGGACTCCCTTTATAGCTTTTGATTAGACGGACGCCCCTTGCCAGCACGAGTAGCGAGCTCTGCTGCAAGTCCCCACCTAACCCGTGCGGTCATCCAGCACAGCTATGATGTCTACCATCGAAACGGTTCCTATGGGCCGCCTGGGTTGCCGTTCGAGAAACTGTTTATTTTACCTTGTACAAGTTGTCCAATGACCATGCAAGACGCGACTCGAACAGATGTCTCACACACTCAATCTACTTCTAGTGTTACCATCTCTTTCAGGGCCAAGTTCAATACTTCTCACATCTGGGACCTCGCCTCGACGACCCATGGTCGCGAGCATTCTTCTTCCTTGCCCTATCATTTTACTCAACTCAAGAACAACAATTTGAAGCACATTTTCCAAACTCAATGAATCAACCGTGGTCCGTGCCTTAAAATACTAAGTCTGTGACATCATGTGTTAAACCAATTGGTGTTCTGGGTGGCACTACCGCCCAAGACTTACCTATGCAATGGGCCTTACGATCGTGAAACCAAGTAATATCGACAACCACAGAAAACATGGAACAATGCTTAGAATGACTTAGGTCGACCAACATAACTTTGCCTAACTTAATCGAGCCTACAACTTAACCCAAGGGACGAGCAAAGGCTATGCCAAGCCTTGCATCGTAGAAGCTTGTATGCTTTATCGACCATTTATGCGGGTGATGCCTATGACTTAGTCAAATTCATAGTTTGTGTTGAAGACCAACTTTTTCTTCTCCCAAGCCACGGGACGAAGGACCGAGTGTCATTTTCAAAGTACGCCGTGCACCAACTCTAAGCCGTCTGTTGGACCTTTTCATATTCTAACTTAATTCGATCAGTCAGGATTATTCCCTTATCTATGTGGATTCGTCTCTTTTATTATCAAGCCTAGTTGTGCAAGTTGAAAACATACGATTTATTATGTGAGGCTAAGATATGGCAAGTTCACCGAAACTACCCTACCTAAACGAGGAGTCACCTCGACCGAGCGATGTATTCGAGTCGCCGTTGCATGGCTAATTCCGAACGCCATTGGCGTTCCGATTCCTCTGACTGACTGAGCGGGATGGGGCACTGATGAATTGGATCTGATGAAACCCTTGTCCTGCAGCTTGTCGACTTGCTTCTTCATCTCCACCAACTTGCTGTTGTTGATCCTATAGACGTGCTGTGAGATAGGCTCAGCGCCCGGCACCAAGTCTATAGAGAACTCGACATTCCTGTCTGGCGGCATCCCGGGTAATTCATCAGAAAAAACACCCAAGAATTCTGCTATCAATGGATGTGGCAATTCTTGCCCCGCCAACAAAGCTCCACAGAAACCATTTTTCGACTCAGTTGCTCCCCTGGCAAACTCAAACTCTGGCTCCTCCGATGGTCTAAACAAAACTCTGCCTCTTCTACAGTCTATACTAGCGTGGTGCCTGCTCAACCAATCCATATCGAGTACCATATCGTAGCTCGGAAGTGGTATTACGAGCAAACACGTACTCAAATTTTGGCCTCGCAATGTAACTCTACGCCCCTTATAAATATTATTGACCAGGATAATGCCTCCTCCGGTCATAATCTTGCAAGTGCTACCCAGAGGTTCAACAATAATATTGTGTCTAAGTACAAAATAGAAAGATACAAAATTGTGCGTAGCACCAGAGTCAAACAAAGCTAATACAGGAAAGGAATCAAGAAGAACAGAACCAACTACTACATCTGCAATGGGCTCGGCCTCCTCGACAGCCAAAGCAAACGTTCTACCCTGAGGTGCACCCCTCTGTTGCTGGTGCCGGGCAAAACATTGCTGCTGAGTCGGAAGCGGCGGACCCCTCGGCTGAACGGCAGGTCCTGTTGGAGCTCTAGTAGGAGGTGCTCTGTCCTGACCACCCTGAGCTGGACGAGTAGGACAATCCTTCAACTGGTGGTCGGGCGCACCACAGAATAGTCAAACGCTCAATCTCTTCCTACAGACCTCTCGGGTGTGCCCCGACTTCCTACAAAAAGCACACTGAGGAATCTGCTTCTGTCCCTGTTGATGATGTGCACGTGCTGGTACCTGGTACTGCTGATGCTGCTGCTGGTGGAACGGCCTCTGCTGAGTCTGAGGATGCTTGGTCGGTCCTGTACTGAAACCAGCACCTATAGCATCGCTCCTCCTCTTGGGCCTGAGACCCAAATCCTCCTCTGCATCTGTGCGTCCATCAGAATCTCCTCAAAGGTTGCTGTACGATGCCCAAAAGTGCGAGATCTGATGCTACGGTTCAGGCCCCTTCTGAACTTGCGGGCCTTCTCCCCAGCATCCTGAACCATGACCTTGGCGAACCGGCTCAGACGGAAGAACTCTGCTGCATACTCGTCCACGGACGAGTTCTTCTGTACCAGTCCTGCCAACTGGCCCTCCAGTGCACTAAGAGCCACATCAGGAAAGAATTTTCCTTAAAGAGCCTCTTGAAGTTCTTCCACGTCAGGTCTTTCACTGACGCATGAGGGTCCGTGCGGTACGAAGTCAGAGCAATATCAAAGAACTGACTCGCTGCTGCTGACACCCACAGTCCCTCCGAAATCTGTGCTAGCCCCAAGCTCCACTCAACATCCTCTAGCCAATCATCGACATACAGGATCCTCTCTGTTCCTTTGAACTCCCGAGGGTACATCTTCTTGAAATTCTAACACGGAGCCAGGCCTCATATGCTGCTGCTGTGACTGCTGGACAGGAGCGCCCTGATCCTGAACAGCAACCACCTTCTCAACAGCTGTGAGTGCTAACTGATGCGCACTCCCGATACTCTGTCTCAGAACATCCGCTTGTTGTTGATGAGCCTCAGCCTGTGCTCATTGCCTCCATCATCTTCTGGAGAAGCACGAACATCTGAGTGGCATCTATCAGTAGTGGAGGTGGAGGTGGAAGAGGATCTGGCTGAACGAGAACCGGCCTCTGGACCGGTGAAGGAAGATCCCCAAGTGCTGTTGTCACCTGTCACGCCCCAGAACCCGGCAAGTAGGGACGGACCAGGCCAGCTATGTATACCAAAGTACTCCAGTACTTCGAAACAATGTATAAGCTGTATAGATGGGGGTCACTACTACAAACCAACAGTCAATCCTAGGTCACATAATCCTAGATATCTCAGTCTCAGACAAGAAGTAAGGTACAAGAATATGATCATCATGCATATAAGACAGTAAAGTGTAGGAACGGAATAGTAAAGCGTAATACTCTAGAGGGGGGTGAATAGAGTTGGCAGCGGAATAATGCTAATTAAAAATGTTAGCAGCACAATTACAGAATATTAATCATAACTGAAATAAAGTAAAGATAGAGTTAAGAGAGCAAACGCAAAGACAGCGATGTATACTGGTATCCCTCTGTTGAGGACTAATCCAGTCGGTAGAACTCTTGCTACCAGTTGAATCTACTATTGGAAAAACCGCAAGTTTTCTTACGAAGTCCTTGCAACTTCTACAACGCGAGCTTTGATACGAAGAACTCGTCCAACTTCAAATGTGAAGAGGTATTCTTCAATCAAGCCTTCTGATTACAATCCCTCAGAAACTTCTAGACCGTACCGTACTGGCAAATTGACTAGAGGATTGTAACTGGCTTGGGATCTGAAATTGAAAGCTCTAGAAAAACTCTTTGAAAGACTGAAAGGTTTAGATAGAGAGAAGATTGAAAGTAAATGAGTGAGTTAAAATGATCGAAATCCTTCTCTATTTATAGGAGTTCCAAAGGCAGACTTCTGACAGAATTCGGACAGAACTCTATGAGCAAATCTCGGTCAAATCCGCAACTGCAGGAGGACCAAGTTTCAAGGATTCAAAATCACAACGGCCACTAACCGAACTCTGGCCGAACTCTGGCCGAACTCGGTCCGAGTTCTGTCAGGGTTAAGTCAGGGTTTAATTAGGGTTTTGAAAAAGCTTTTGGTGATCTTTGAAAACCTTTTTGAAAACCTTTTTGTAAACCTTTTTGAGAGGTCATTTTTTAAAAACATTTTGAACTCATTTGAGGGTAGCCTATTTGCCAGTACGACTCGGTGTACAACATATTCCTAGACTCAAATAAAATGAAAAATACATTGCATAAGGAATTACAGACTCGAGTAGGCAAACAGATCTTTGGTCTTGAATTCAGTGGATAGCCAATCTTGATCATGTCCAAGAATCCGAGATGTCCCGTATATCCAGACAGAGTTTGATCAATTATTAAAATCAGGTTGACCATATGACCAATGGGCCAATAATCTCCTCCATTTTGATAATTGACAAACTATGAATGATATAACATTAAGCTTGTTCAAAAATATCAAAAAGTAGAAGTAGAATTGTTCATATCCTGTATTCTCAAAAAAATGTTAGATCTTTAATTTTCTCCCCCTTTGTCACTTAGCAAAATAATTGCAAAAGAAAAGACTCCCCCGCAATCAATGCATAAGTAACAAATAGTGAGAAAACATATAAAAGAAATAAGGCATAAAAATAGAGAAATATTGCAGGTATGTATAAAATCATCACAGGCATGTAATTTCACAGACAGTTTAGAAAGAATGAAGCAACATAGAGAGATAGTGCTAGCATAAACTGTAACTGAATCATAGTGATGAAATAAACTGGAATGCCATAAACTAAGGCAAAATAAAAACATGTCCATGCAAATAAATAAGTACTGAAGCAAACTATAAAGTGCTGATAATAATAAAAAAAGAACTGATAAAAACTTGAAATATTGGAGCATTTCCAAGTATACAATAGAATATCACTCAAAATCAGATAGTCACATCTCCTCATCATCATCATCATCAACATCATCAGCACGACCAGCATGTCATGAAGGACCAGCTCCAGAGGTACCAGCGCCAGAAGGATGTGGAGGGGCGCCGGCATAGAACTCACCAACATAATCACGATCTGGAGCACGATCAGGACGGTACCAATCATAGGCGTTACCGGGCTGGTAGTAGGCATGAACAGCCTCATCCTCACAGCGGTAACCGGAGAAAGCTGGATCTCTAGGGATGGAACCGGCTGAATGAGCAGTCTGGGCGAAACAATGATCAGCTAAGGAGTTTGCAAGCGCCTGATAGCGGGTAACGTCGCGGAACTCACGCTCGCGAGCCATGTCCGTCATCGAGACGTGCAAAGCAGATAAATGCTGATGTATGCCCTCAAATGTCATGGCATACTGATGAGGTGGTAGAGGAGGTGCAGTAGAAGAAGCAGTAGGTGGAGCTGTAGCAGTCATGCTACGACGAGATAACTGAAGAAACTTGGGCTCAGGGTCCTGAGTACAAGTCGACAGATCGATATTGAAGCGCTGAAAGATGCGTGGGAGAATCATCGCGTAAGAGATATTTCTATCTCTTGTACGACAACGACCCATCATCTGAATCATGGTCTTAGGGGCAGAAAATGGAATCCCCTTAAGAATATGGTACATGGCGGACAGCTCAAGAGAGGTCACATCATCCTTGGAAGTAGATTTTGGAAGGATAGTGGAATAGATGATGCGATGCAATTCATAGTTAAACAAGTTCAGGTTGTTAGCCTTGAACTTTCCAGAGCGTACTCTATCAGGTGCACAGAGTTCCGCTTTGAAACTTGCGAGTGTCGTGCCTTCGGGGAAATCAAATTCAGTGATATCGACTAGCGGTTTACCTTCGTTAGGGATACCAAGGATCTCCGCTAAGAGGTTATCATCGAAATTGATATCAATACCTCCAACACGTGTGCTCACATCGAAAGTGTCTAATATGAGATTGCAATAGAATAATCTAATGGCATTAGTTGCTATAGGGAAGCAGATTTTAACAAAAAGATGTAACCCTAATGCCTCAAAGAAAAGGCGGTGGCCAGGAAATACAGTCCATTTGACTGGAGCGCCTGTGCATATGGATCTCATGGAGAAGTCTCCATACCACAGTAGGGCTTGGTCTAGGGTTTGGAAGAAAAAATCGTCGAACGCACCGTCGCTTGTTTGGACTGACGAGAAGAGGGAATCCTTATGCGGATGCGAAGATGACCCTTCCTTACTAGGAGTCGTCTTCTTCCTCTTAGATGGATTGAATTTAGGTGCCATATGTGCAAATTGGAATAAAAATGCACTAATTGAAAGGTGGAGAGAGATGAAGTTATACCTCACGAAATTACGATGTGTCGTAGAGAACGACGATCTCCGCACAATTCCAAATTTTAGAGAGATTTTACCACTTGGATTGGATGGAATAGGGTGGCGAAGAACTAGGGTTTTGGTGCTCGGGTCGGCTGCTGCTGCTGTTTGAAAGAAATTTGGATGCAATGAAGAAGAGGGGCTCTCGGGTTCTGGATATAGCCTGATACCCTCAACCGAACTCGGGCCGAATTCGGTCAGAGCTCTGGCCGAATTCGCCTAGGGTTCTATAAAGTTGATTTTTGCCACTCTTTTTTATTGTCTCATTTCAAATATTTAATTCAAAGATTAGTTATTTTAGCCTTCAATTAACATAATTAATATTATTTTATGAATTAAATGGCGTTATACAGCAACTGTCTCAGATTAGCTGTAGGAGTACTGTCCCAGCTGGCGGAGGTTCACCGGGGAACTCTTAAGTACCGCTTCGCTTCAACCGTAGTTGTGGTGACAGACAGACTCTTTATTGGCTTGTCTCTAACACAGTTTTTGCGTAATGATATATAATCATAAAATAAAATTAATTAATATTATTGACGTCCAAAATTCCTAATTCTCGACGTAAATAATTGAAACGATCTTCTGCTAGAGGTTTAGTGAAGATGTCAGCTAGTTGATTTTCAGTATCTATGTACACAAGGTTTATATCTCCATTTTGATGATGATCTCTAAGAAAGTGATGTCGAATCTCGATATGTTTAGTACGAGAGTGACATACTGGATTCTTAGTCAAATTAATAGTGCTTGTGTTATCACAGAAAATGGGAATATGTGTGTAAAATAAATCATAGTCTTCTAGGGTTTGTTTCATCCACAAAATCTGAGCGCAACAACGTCCTGCGGCGATGTACTCAGCCTCTGTTGTTGATAGGGCTACAGAATTTTGCTTTTTACTAAACCATGAGACTAAAGCCTTGCCTAAGAAATGACAAGTGCCACTGGTACTTTTTCTATCAACTTTGCATCCAGCAAAATCTGCATCCGAATAACCAATAAGGTCAAAGGACTTAGTTTTGGGATACCATAAGCCAACAGAAGAGGTACCCTTAAGGTATCGAAAGATACGCTTAACTGCGGACGGATGTGATTCCTTTGGGTTAGCTTGAAAATGTGCACACAGGCAAACACTAAACATTATATCTGGACGACTAGCAGTTAAATAAAGTAAACTACCAATCATACCTCGATACTTACGTGTGTCGACTGGCTTGCCTTGTTCATCTGAATCAAGCTTTGTTGAAGTTGCCATTGGAGTGCCAATAGGTTTGACATTGTCCAGATCAAACTTCTTTAGCAGATCTTTTGTATATTTGGCTTAATTTATGAAAGTCCCATTATCAGTTTGTTTGATTTGCAGAACGAGAAAGAATTTCATCTCTCCTATCATGCTCATCTCAAACTCATTCTGCATACACTTAGAAAATTCTTGACACAGAGATTCATCAGTAGATCTAAATATAATATCATCAACATAGATTTGAATTAAAAGAAGTTTGCCATTAAAAGACTTAATAAACAGTGTAGTGTCAACCTTGCCTTTTAAAAAACCGTTATCAACTAGAAAAGAGCTTAAACGATCATACCAAGCACGAGGTGCTTGTTTTAAACCGTATAAGGCTTTCTTTCACTTGAAAACATGATCTGGATTTTTGAAATCCGTGAAACCTGGAGGTTGTGCTACAAAAACTTCTTCTTTTATAAATCCATTTAAAAATGCACTCTTGACATCCATTTGAAATAGTTTAAAAATCATGAAAACATACAAATGCACATAACATGCGAATGGGTTCTAATCTCGCAACTGGGGCATAAGTCTCATCGTAGTCGATACCTTCTTCTTGATTGTATCCTTGAGCTACGAGTCGAGCCTTATTACGAGTCACTAAACCATTCTCATTCAGTTTGTTTCGGAATACCCAACGGGTGCCAATGACCGGATGATCAATAGGCCTGGAAACAAGTTTCCAAACTTGATTCCGTTCAAATTGGTTTAATTCCTCTTGTATAGCATCTATCCAAAAACTATCACTACATGATTCATCAATAGTTTTGGGTTCTAGCTGTGAAATAAAAGCAACACTAGAAACAATATCTCTACTGGATGTACGAGTACTTACTCCTTTGGTAATATCACCAATTACCAAATCTTTTGGATGATCAGCTGTGAATTTCAACCTTTTCGGTAGATTCTGAAGGTAGCTGGTTCCTGGATCTTCTCTAGGAGGTTCAGCTAGTGCAGAGCTTGGTTGAGAATCAGCTGGAGTTGTGCTTGGTACAGATGTATCTTCGTCATTGTCATCGATAGTCATTTGATTCAATTCATCAAAAGTGACATTGATTGACTCTTCGATGATCATGGTACGTTTGTTGAAGACTCTGTACCCTTTGCTCTTAGCCGCATAACCTAAAAATATACCTTCATCGGCTTTTTTATCAAATTTTCCCAAATTGTCTTTTGTATTAAGAATAAAACATTTACAGCCAAAAATTCTAAAGTATGAAACAGAAGGAATTCTATCAAACCATAACTCAAATGGAGTCTTCTTCGATTTGGGTCGAATTAGAACTATATTGAGAACAAAGCAAGATGTATTGACAGCTTCAGCCCAGAAATATTTGGGTAGACTAAACTGGTTTAACATTACTCTGGCCATTTCGGTTAGAGTTCTGTTCTTACGTTCCACAACTCCATTTTGTTGTGGAGTCCTAGGGCAGGAGAACTCGTGTATAAAATCGTATGTGTCACAAAATTGCTCAAAATCAGCATTCTCGAATTCGCCTCCATGATCGCTTCTTATGCGAGTGATCATGTAACCTTTTTCATTCTGTACTTTCTTGCAAAAGGCGACAAATTCGGATAATGCATCATTCTTGCGTGTCAAGAAATATACCCACGTGTATCTAGAGAAATCATCTACAATTACGAAAGCATAAAGTTTACCTCCGAGGCTAGCAACTCTGCTTGGGCCAAATAAGTCCATATGAAGCAATTGTAGAGGTCTAGTAGTACATACTGCGTTTACTGATTTGAATGTGGATCTGGTAGCTTTGTTCCTTTCACATTGACTGCATACCGAATCCTTCTTGAATGTAATGTCCGGTAAATCGTGTACTAGCTTCTTTGTGGATAATCTTGATATTGTATCTATATTAGCGTGACCGAGTCTCATATGCCATAGATGACTCTCATCACTCTTGGCCATTAAGCATCTACCTGAAATGTTAGTTTCTTCTAACAAATAGAAAACATATATATTGTCTTCCCTGATACCTTCAAAGATAGTACTACCAGTTGAGCTATCAACTATAGTGCATTTGTCTTTGCCAAAGTTGATTCCATAACCATGATCAGCTAGGTGACTTATGCTGAGTAGGTTATGTTTCAACTTGGTAACCAGACAGACATCCTTAATCACAGAATAGGGAGACTTACCAACATCACCGATACCAATAATATACCCTTTCAAATTATTACCGAAGGAGACATAGCCTTCCTTCTTTTTCTTCGACAGTGTTGCAAATAGGATAGCGTCACCGGTCATATGTCGTGAGCAACCGCTGTCGAGGATCTATTTGCTTCTAGCATGTGAAGGGTGTTCCACCTACAAAACAGTTTGCAGATGAAACCTTTGGTACCCATTTCTTGTAGGGTCCTGAATTGTTAGCTTTAGGTATCCAAGCATAAACATTTAAATCAACAAGCTTTTTTATTCTACATGCAGATGATATATGACCAATGAGGCCACAATAATGACATTGTGCATGTCGAGTGTTGAAAGCTGAGTGGTGTACATGGTTGGTAGGTTTAGGTTTTCTAGCATAGAAGAAAGTATACCTATAATCTTGTTTGGGCTTAACCTTTTGGGGTAAAGGTTTTATAGGGTTAGGTCTGACAGTGTTTGGCTTGGGAATGTTCCGATTTTTTGGTAAGTGACACGTGTTAGGGTAGGAAGCAGCAGGCTTAGGCTGTTTTTCTAACCTAATTTCCAATCTTTTGGAAGTGTCATACAACTTAGTATAATCAGAAGTAAGTGATTCCATTCTGATTTGTGCACATTGAAGACTTTTCTTCTCTATAGAAAGTTCTTTCTTGAGTTGGTCAATAATTTTGTCTTTCTCTTCAGATGACTTGGTAGTCTCGTGTAATAAGAGCTTTATTGAAGAAAGCTCACCAGACTCACTAACTTTATTTCTAACCTCAGCTAGTAGGTCGGTAAGTCTACCTATTTCACCTTTGTACTCTTTGAGTACCTTCTTAGCGGTCTGATACTTACTACGCAGTTTTCTGTAATCAGTCATCAGGTCACTGAAGGCATCTCCTAATTGCTCAAAGGTGAAGTCATCATAAGTATCAACTATAGGTTCAGTAGGTACCTGATCGGATGCCATAAAGCATACGTTTGCAGCGTCTTCTGATTGTTCTTCTGAATCGCTGGCTTCGCTTTCATGCCATATGCTGGTGTTAGCATATTTCCGTGATGTTGATCTCTTCAGGTTCCCTTTTTCATACCTGTTGCACTTCTTGCTTGATGATGAGTTTGTGGGGCAATCCTTCTTCATGTGTCCCTTCTTCTTACAACCATAGCAGACAGCATCTTCTTTGTACCAGTTGTTGCTGTTGTTCTCTTTGACACTCTTCTCATGTATCATGAATCTTTTGAACTTCCTTACTAGGAGTGCTTGATCTTCAGCGTCAGATCCACTGCTGTCTGAGTCATCTTCAGCGGCTTTTCTGTGCTGATCCTTGAGAGCGATTGTCTTCTCCTTTGGTGCAGGCTCTTCAAAATCTTGTAGCTCCAGTTCATGAGTGAATAGCTTACCCATGAGTACTTCGAGGGACATAGTTGTGAGGTCGTTCCCTTCAATGATTGCAGTAGCCTTTGGAATCCAGTTCTTGGTGAGAGCTCGCAGGAGTTTGCGAATCTTTTTATGGTTACTGTAATCTTTGCCTAGGGAGGATAAAGGATTTACAATATCCAAGAACCTCTCGAACATTTGTGTAACTGTTTCGTTGGGCTTCATCTTGAATGCCTCGTACTCTTGAGTAAGTCTACTGACTTTAGATTCCTTGACTTGAGTCGTGCCTTCATGTGTGACTTCAAGTAGCTTCCATACTTCATTAGCCGTTGTGCAGATAGAAACCCTGTTAAACTCAGTTCTGTCTAAAGCACAAAAGAGAGCATTAATGGCACGTGCGTCAAGACTGGCCCTTTTCTTTTCTTCCTCTGTATATCTGCTATGGGGTTTTTTAACTAAAACTCCATCAACATTTATACGAGGTGGCTTCTGATAGCCATCAAGAACAATGGACCATAAATCAAAGTCAAGAGATTTCTAGAAGAAACTCATCCGTGTTTTCCAACATGTATAATTCGTACCATCAAACAGTGGGGGTCTGTTTGTGGCCTGGCCTTCACTTGTGAATTTCACAGTTGCCATGTGTTGTGCTGTGATCTATATAACAGTCAATTAAAAGTGAATAAATAATTGCACTGTTACCTTTGCTTTACCTGTAACACCCGCTCTGATACCAATTGTAGGAACGAAATAGTAAAACGTAATACTCTAGAGGGGGGTGAATAGAGTTGGCAGCGGAATAATGCTAATTAAAAATGTTAGCAGCACAATCACAGAATATTAATCACAACTGAAATAAAGTAAAGATAGAGTTAAGAGAGCAAACGCAAAGACAGCGATGTATACTGGTATCCCTCTGTTGAGGACTAATCCAGTCGGTAGAACTCTTGCTACCAGTTGAATCTACTATTGGAAAAACCGCAAGTTTTCTTACGAAGTCCTTGCAACTTCTACAACGCGAGCTTTGATACGAAGAACTCGTCCAACTTCAAATGTGAAGAGGTATTCTTCAATCAAGCCTTCTGATTACAATCTCTCAGAAACTTCTAGACCGTACCGCACTGGCAAATTGACTAGAGGATTGTAACTGGCTTGGGATCTGAAATTGAAAGCTCTAGAAAAACTCTTTGGAAGACTGAAAGCTTTAGATAGAGAGAAGATGGAAAGTAAATGAGTGAGTTAAAATGATCGAAATCCTTCTCTATTTATAGGAGTTCCAAAGGCAGACTTCTGACAGAATTCGGGCAGAACTCTATGAGCAAATCTCGGTCAAATCCGCAACTGCAGGAGGACCAAGTTTCAAGGATTCAAAATCACAACGGCCACTAACCGAACTCTGGCCGAACTCTGGCCGAATTCGGTCCGAGTTTTGTCAGGGTTAAGTCAGGGTTTAATTAGGGTTTTGAAAAAGCTTTTGGTGATCTTTGAAAACCTTTTTGAAAACCTTTTTGTAAACCTTTTTGAGAGGTCGTTTTTTAAAAACATTTTGAACTCATTTGAGGGTAGCCTATTTGCCAGTACGACTCGGTGTACAACATATTCCTAGACTCAAATAAAATGAAAAATACATTGCATAAGGAATTACAGACTCGAGTAGGCAAACAGATCTTCGGTCTTGAATTCAGTGGATAGCCAATCTTGATCATGTCCAAGAATCCGAGATGTCCCGTATATCCAGACAGAGTTTGATCAATTATTAAAATCAGGTTGACCATATGACCAATGGGCCAACATAAAGCGTCCCAAACTATAATATATAGATGATCATAAAGCTAGTAATACAAAATGAAGAACTAACAAGACTAAGAAATACATGATCAGTTCTAGCTGCAGTCTAGAAATATAATATCATGCCTAAGCCCATAGGCCAAATGTCTAGTCCAAAACACGAGCTAAACACGTGCTCGGTGGCTAAACGCCTCAAAAGAATATGTACAGAAAAAGAGTGGGTAAGAGAAAGAACGCCCACTCAAGTCTCCTGGTGCTCCGGGTAGTCACCATCGAGTGGAAGGTCTAGAAGATCCTCGGGCTCCTCAACTAAATCTGGTCAATACAAAACCAGTGGGGTCAGAATCCCAATAGCAAGTACCACAAAGGAAGCCAAACTATGAACTAAAACTAGCATGTAAATTATAACATCTTTAAGATAAAGCAGTAAACGAGACTAGAATGTAAATTGGTACCACAGTGTTTACGAAAGGAAACTGGAACATGCAAGAAGGATAGCAAGTGAATACATAGAATAAACTGGACATGTGAGCATATGGTGAAGCCGAACATATAGTAGGAAGAATAGCATGTAAGGAATGACAGGAAGCTAAGTACTGCAATAAGATAAACTGGAGCAAGACTAGACTAGACAGGAATGGACTCCATCCATCAATCACGAACAAACAATTAGTACGGCTTGATACTTTAGCTAACTAGGGTTGTCACAATCCTAATTACTAACACATGCAAGTTTGAGAAATTCGATTCCAGTTACCTGTCTGCTGCTACCTGAATGATCCAAGCCAAAAGAAAAACAAGTATAGCAGACACACTGTAGTAAGATACATGTGTCCTAGAGAAGTATCCCACTCGACGGTGTGCTGGAAGAGTGCTCATCATGACAGATAGCTGCAAATCTCATGTATATATATATAAGACCAAGACCAAAGGGGCAACAGGTAACCGGGAAAGTCTCCAATGATCTAGGTAGTCAAGCGAGTTGTTTAGTCCTTAACATTTTCTTGTTGGATCCTAGGTGTGGCATTCCGCAGAATCCATCCTAGACATGAGACATGCAAGACTGGACAAGACAAGCAAGATTGTGCACTACAACAAGCCACAACAAGACTTGACAATATCAAGACAATAGTGCGCTACGACGAGCCACTATCAAGACAAGAGTGCGCTACGACGAGCCACTATCAAGGAGCTAGACATGTACTAGAATCAAGAGTGCCCCATAATAGGCCACTATAATAAAAGCTAGGAAAAGACATGTTCAAGAGTGGACCACGACGGGTCACTATCAAGTAAATATTGGATATGGCATAGACTGTAAAGTATAATAAATCTGGAAGGACATAGCAATACATAGTGAGTATAGAGAACATAGGAACATAAGCTAGTGTCAAGTGTATATAGGGTGTACAATCATTCTCTAAGTATACAAGGTCATCTAATCATGTTAAAATTTATTACAACCGAAGAAAATATCAAAAACGAAAAAAAACGGGCAGAAACGGACAAAAACAGACAAAAATAGCCTAACCGGGTTATCCGGCAGATTACTGCGGATTACCGGCAGATTTTTCGAAGTGTCACAGCAAGTTTTGTTATGCAAGTTCAAATTTTTCGACGGATTTCTGCGGATTTCCGATGGATTTTCCGAACCGTCACAGAAAGTTGATTTTTGAAAACTCATAACTTGTTTCGGCCATAAAAACTTCGTTTTAAATCGAAATTTGGATTTTCAAAAGTCAAAACCGAATGAAATTTAATTTTCTACAACATGAGAGTATTAGTTTTCACAAATTCAAAGATTTGATAGATTAATACCTCAAAATACTCCAAAAATAGCTTCTCGGGATGCCGAATCGGGTTCTGATTTTCACCAAACTCAAAATCTATGTATACAAGTTATGTGAGGGCCTCCTATATGAATATGTAACCAAGATCCATGATGGTAACACCAGTATCACTCTTGATACCGAGTTTTCTACTAAGTCAATATTGGATTTTAATAGAAAATCAAATCCTAATACTAACCAAATTTAGAAACATGCATATAGACGAGAATCACAAGGAAAACATTATTAACAAAATCAGTTTAGAACAATTTTAAGCATTTAATACCAAAAAAACAAAAATAACAACAAAAGCAATATTGTTCATGAATTTGGCAAGATGTACTTGCCTAGGTTAAGCTCAAAGCCTAATCTTCTACTCCACCACCAAGAGGGGTACGAAACCACACTCTAGACCACAAGGTCAAGCCTTCTTAAGCACTTGAGGAAGAGAAATGAAAGTGAAGAGGGAAGGAAGAAAGAGTGAAAAGAGGATGGAGAGAGAAAGTAAAAGGGTATATATAGAATGGAGAATTAATTTTGGCCATCGGATGGTGATCCATGTCAAGGTCTAGGTCAATCATGGCCATTCAAATAAAATCACATATCCATTGGATAATAGGGCGCATGTACACTATTTACGAAAATATATAAACACTATTCACAAAAATATCTAAATACTATTCACGAAAATATTCGAAACACTATTCACGAAAATATCAGAAACACTATTCACAAAATATCTGAAATCGAAAATATCTAAAGTGTAGAAAATATGTCCGGGCGGTATGCCGTCGGTATACATCGGTATACTGGCGGTATGCCGATCAAGGAGAAAACCTATAGTTTTGGGAAAATTTTAAATTATTCAAAAATCAAAAAAATACGAAATACACTGCAAAATACGTATCCGTATATAAATACCGATACTGTGAGACGAGTCTCACATCACCCCTTCCTGAATGACAGGGACAATATGGGCAACCTCCTGAACCGCATCTCCCTCAGGTCGCGAAGTAGTTGTATTCGACATCCTGAAGACAAATTCAAGCAAAGAGATCAATATGGCATAAGAATCAAGGAAGGATAATTTATTTGGAAATGCAAGAAGAGCCATCATGATAATCAAAAGATCGGAATTTTTTTCCTAATATGTGATTGAGTAACTCCTATCATAACCTAGAACCTATATCCTAACAGCAGACTCGTAATTAGTACTCTAAGTCGAGCACCATTACGAAATCGTATAAGTTGCGACTTGATCTGCATGGGCCACCATAAAAATGTGTCACGACCCGCACCCTGTTTAGGGGTACGAGCACGTGGGTACGTCCAGCCTACGTCGCAGTATCGACGGTAGAATACTGTAAGGATCATCTACAATATATAGTATCTAAGACACAATAATATAACCTGTCATCTCCGCATGGAGGAATATAATCACAACTCAATCACATAAATCTAAAGAAGATAAGAACGATGATAAATAAGATAAAGATGGAAATAGCTAGACTGAAATAAAAGCAAAGTCACTCATAGAAGTTCAAAATTTAAGACATAAACAAACCCAAATAAATACTACAAGTCTCAAAAAATCCAGCTGTAATATAATCTAGACAAACCAAACTAATCTAGGTCACTACAGGCGGTGCATCCTCTACGAGCACCGGATCCACAGGCAGGTCCTGATCGTAGACTCCATCTATGCCAAACCCGTAATAGGTCGGATAGTCTACATCTAAATCCTCTGAAAAATAATGGGGGTTATCCTTTCAGGATATGAACAAGTACAAACGCTAACAGCAGTTCCATATGAATTGACAAATACTATAAGAGACAATCATAAGGAAATACATGATAAAATATCAAACTGGAAGTAAAACTGTACAAGAGAGCTGAATAACATATCATGGATGAGATATAAGATAAGACTGTAATATAAGCAGTAGAAGTAATCTGAAGTACAATGTAAACATAAAAAAAAGTGCCATGAGATATTATAGCGTCATTTGAACGGCTTGGGTCCAGATCAGGCTATTCCATTTGACTGACTATGCACAAGTACATGTATAGAGGATCAGGCCGGCCAAAATGGAAAGCAATGTGTCATGACCCGTACCCTGATTAGGGGCACGAGTACGTGGTTACGTCCAGCCTACGCCACAAAATTGATGGTAGAACGCTGTATCGGTCGTCTACAAATACTACAACTAGACAAAATATAAGGGTACCTGTCATCTCCGTACGGAGGTATAATATGGCATAACTCAATCACAAGACAAACTAGGATAGATAGCACGAAATAGAAATATGATAGGAAAACTGGAAAGGAGCTCAAGATCCAACACAAGCTCAGAAATATAAACACATCGCAGAAACTCAAAATATAATATAAAACTACAGTATAAAAATACTAGCTGGATCGCAGTCCAGGAAAACCTATCTAACAGTCTAAACATGGGCTATATCATCTACGGGCTCCAGGGGTAATGTCTTAACAAACTCTATCCGGGCCATACCCATAAAAGGTTGAGAAATCAACTAACATGTACTCTATAAACATCAACGGTTATCCTGTCAGGAAAATGAGCAAGTACAAACACTAGCAGCAGTTCCATATAAATTGATAAATTCTATAAGAGACAATTATAATGACATACAAGACAAAGATATAGGATGACTTAGGAGCTATTCGGAAGACGAGTTACAACCCGTAAACCAAACAAGGACCGGGATTGTAACCCTTCTCCCGAACAGAACTTAGCCTCCAATCAAGGCTTAGCATAAGATCATGTTGAACATGTGAGTACTGAATATCATAATATGGTGAGAAAAGTACTGAATGTAGAACTGAACAGGATATATGATGTGATAAAATAAATATAAAATATGCCATGAATTATTAGAGCGTTATGTGATCGACTTGGAAAAGTTACAGGACAGGCTATCCACTTGGTCCGACAATCACATAAAAATCACTGGAAAGGGTCATGCCGGCCAACCTGTATAATGAACACCAGAAATAAGATCTCGCTACACCCTACGTGAGGTGAGAATAACACAAGTACAAGAATATAGTGACCGGGTGGCTTTGATCATATAGCCCCCACTAATTCTCCATCTCCGAATAATATAATGGATCCAGATATGACACGTCATGACATAGGATTCCCTAAGAGGGTAGCTACTCTCTCTTAGGAATCGGTGTCTATACAAGTACAGGGAACAAGACAGAAAATGTACCAATATACCAAGAAAATCTAGGAACAACAGCTCATGTCATGATCCAATATATACTAGTTCGTGAACCATCGTGTCAGAAAATCAAGTAAGACACTACAACTGAATCGGATATAGCAGATATCAAGACAATGAAAACTATCAGTGAATGTACTCGCCTACAGTCCTGAGCTGATATGAAAAGATGGGCAACTGGAGTCACAGAGTCCTAGTTAGAGCAACACATGTCAATATATTTAAAGGGGATGATAAATGAAATGTACAATGCATCTACATGCTGTCTAGGTCAAACTAGACTAAAGTCAATATTTAGTCAACTCTAGTCAACCATACTAGTCAAACTAGGTCAACTAGGTCAAGTCCTAGCCCAAATAATTCTAACAAGTCTCACTAGGCCTAACCAAGCCTAGGCTAGCACTCATACAATCACAAGGCAATGTGAACCACAATAATGCATAATATATAATCGATACTATATATAAATACATACCTTCATACATACATGCATATCCATATTACATACATATTTATATATAGGCATATGTTACATTACGCATATTTACATAGTTACATAGATATATACATTCATGCACATTTACATACATACTTTTATACATTATATATGTTAACATTCATTACAATGCATTATATTTTACTTATACCTTTGATTCATTCATTCATTCATATATGACATTCATTTATGCATTTATACATTCATTCATTCATGTTATCACTATATACATACTTGATTCATGTATCCACACATACATACATGGATACACAACATTTATGTATACATTCATACATGCTTACATTGCATACATTCGTACATACATATCATGTATACATACATACATTGCATACATGCCTACATACATATCTTATATGCATACTTGCATTCATTCATGCACCTATACATACATACATTTCATATATACACATATATTGCATACATGCCTACATACATATCATATATGCATACTCTACATTATATTACATTCATTCCTGCATACTTGCATTCATATAATATATGCATACAAACTCATATATTTAACTCAAAATATATGTGAATACATACATTACATTACCTTAACACACATAAACACACACATACACACACACACACACACACACACACACATATATATATATATACATATATATACATATATATATATATATATATATATATATATACATATATATATATATATATATAAAAAAAAAATATATATATATATATATATATATATATATATATATATATATCATTTATTCATATCCCATATACATGCATACTTCAGTTCATGCATTATATCCATTCACATATTATTAAGTTGCATACATATACTTATTTTCATTACATACATGTCGTTCATGTATATTACATACTTACGTACATCTATACATTATATACATTATATATATTGTATACAACATGTAAAAATAGAAGAGGGAAAAAAAACTGAAATGGAAAGGAAAGGGAAGGAAAAATATAAGAAAAATAGAAAACAGTAGACATATACATGCTTGCATCATATATTCTACATTACCATACATGCTATCATTATATATTGCATTATATTATGTATATATTTTCCATTCATATCTATCATTACATGTATACCTTGCATCCATATCTAGCATTCATTATATACTTTCATGTATATATTGTATATCATTCTTTCATTCATGCATTGCTTACATACATTACATTGATTGTATTCCTACATGCTTGCATTCAACCATATATATACATTAAAGTAAAGAAGATACATATCATATATATATATATATATATATATATATATATATATATATATAATTTTATTTATCTAACATATTATGTATTACATACTCTACATTCATGTAATATTCATACTACATAGGCTCATAGGTTACACAAAATACCTATGTCGTATAATCACTCTTCTACTTAAAACCAATACTGTACCAATTAGGCCTTCACTAAAATCTAGGATTAAAGTATGTTGTATCCCTTCGTGTTAGCTTTCCGAAACTTCAAACAGATCACATTTTCGTGTTTGGAAGCTCCCGAAATCGCGAAAACACCGAAACGCATTTGTCTTTCGGACAGCTGACACTCAAATAATTTTACAAAAAGTTTCAGAATGATTTTGGCTTATTAAAATATATATTTGGAAAGCTAACTTTGATACGGTTATTTTAAAAAAATGAAAGATTAAACGGAGTTCTAAGCTAAAAGTTATGACATTTCTAAGTTACTTTGGTTAATAAAAACGTGGATGAATATTTTGACGAATTTGAGTTGTTTTGGACAAAAGAAGCACATGTAGGCCAAGATACTTGGATACCAACGTAGGTATCCAAATGAAACTCATTTTAACCACCCTAACTAAGATCAATCCACTCTCTAACCATTCTAAAATTGAATTTAAATATCTATTTAAACTATTATCATACATACATACATATGTGGTGCCATAATTTGGGATCTATCAAGTAGGACACAAGACACATATCTAAAATCCTCAAGAGAGCTCCAAATGGCCTCAAATTTGGATCTAAAAGGGACACATGCATGAGGATGGATCCTACGAATTCAAAACTAATTTATATGCAAAGAAAATCGATTTAGAGGATGGATTTTACCTATTGGGAGTGGAATCGCAATAAAATCCTTTAGGACACAGCTCCGATACGAAGATCCCTCAAAGTGGACACTCCTCCTTGCACTTCTCTTCCAATCCTTGGTAGCACCCTTCTCTTAGAGAATGGGAACGATTGAGGGAAGATTTGGTGAAGGAATGATTTGATTTGGAGATCATATCAAAGGGAAGGCTCTCTAAAATTAGGGAAGAACAAAAGGAAGATAAAAGAGGCAAGATTGTAATGAATAAAATGAATCATTCTCTCCTAAAGGTGGCTGCCATAAAGAGTCCATTAGGGCTAATAGAAAATGTCCTAATTTCCCCTCTCTAGTCTCATATGGTTAATTCTAGACTAGGTTCAAGTTTGGGGTCAAAAGGATCTAGTTTTGAGTCTCTAACTTAACATTCTAACATGATAAAAATTAGTCTAACTAAATAATTTAAATGTTGGATTTTGTGTTCCATGCTTAACTTAATATTGGGTCCCATCTAGAGTTTAAGCTACCCGAGTCATAATACAAGTCGGAACGAGACAAAACTCAAACCCGACTAAACAAATCCAATAAAAACATTATTAAAAATATAAAATTTTCCCAAAATATTAAAATATAAAAATGACCAAAATCATAATACATCAATTTAAATATTATTAAAATAATCTAAAATTTACCGATTAATCAAAATTCTAAATAATTCAAAAGTCACAAAATGACCAAATTACCCTTAGCCTAAAAAGTTGTATATGGTCATTCTAATCACATGGTTAGGTCCCCATGGTCATGGTTAGTCTTTAGGCTCAACAGTTCTAGGGTTCACTAGCTAACATATCAAAATTATAATTCACCAATTTTAAATAGTATTAAATTAATTAAAAATTCTCATAAATTATAAATCCTATTATTAAATAATAAAATTTTATAAAAGTTTAAAATTATCCTCATTTTAGAAAAGTGGGTGTTACAAGTTTACTCTCCTTAGAAAATTTTGTCCTCGAAATTAAAAATCATCTAATAGGTTAAGCTAAAATATACAACTTCTATTGCTATAGTACCCAATCTGCTACCCTTGTGATCATCTATGTTATTTTTCTCTATAGGTATTTTGGTTCAGGTTCAACAAACTTATTTCATTTAAAACTATGTCATTTTACCCCTTAGAATCTAAGCACAAGATTCTAGTCCTTAATCTGTAGTCATAAAATATAATATCTCGTTACTCCTTCTAGATACCTTAAAACCAATCTATACTATCAAACTAATCATTCTTAATGGTTTCGAAGTCCACTATAGTCAGTCACTCATATCTGTCCTATAAGCTTAACCCAATAAATCTCTAGAAAAATATACTCATCACAATCACACATAATAACATATTATAGCTACACTACAGAATCTGTTAACAAGGTTTGGCTATCCAATCATCAAAAATAGAAGGTAACAAGGGCCTAAGACTGGGTCTAGAAATCCATATCAATATTCAGACAAGCTAAGGGTCAAGCAAGACAGGAAAGATTGTCAAAATATTTTCAAGAATAGTACGAGACCAAACGAGATGCATAGGACGTAGTCGAAGTAAAACTCAAGAACCATATACCTCCGTAATTATGTCACATGAAGTTACTATCGCTCTAGTGTACATCTGGCTGCGATTAACTTCCTTATTCCATAATACGACGGATGGCTGCAGTGCACAGCTGCCACGCCAGATAATATAGGTTCCTGAACGTTACTTGGCCAAATTCGTAAAATATTTCCAAACAATTTTTTTGCAAAATAAAGGAGAAGATGTTAGTCAAAATGCTTAGGAAGTGGTCCAAGTAGAATTCGAGAAATATATTTAACCATGATGCCGTTATCTGAATTCATATCTCGCTAGTATTTCTCTGGATGCAAACTCCCGATTTCGTAATACAAGGATAAATATACTTTTCGAACTTTTCTTGAATCAATCCATGAGGCACTTTCAACATTGGGAAGGACAAGAAGAATTATCCAAGAGATTAGCGAAGAAGAGTTTAGTCAAATCATAGGAATGATGGAACACAAACAATTATGTTGAATTTTTTTTACTTACGGCTGTAGATAGACAGAGTTAACCAGGATGGGGAAAAATGATGATAAAAATTTGTTCTTGCTCATCTGGTCATAAAGAAATGATCCGATTTAAGATATAATCTGATAACCATATACGTCTTCCTGAAATTATGTTGCCAAAATTTTTGCCACGCCAGTAAGCATAGCTGCAATAAACGATAGAGTCCATAACTAAGGTATGCACCCTAAAATTATGTCATTTGGAATTCTTACCACGCCAACCGGTATGGCTGCAAGAAAATCCAAATTCCATAACTAGGATAAGCATATCTAAAATCAGTCTATATTTCATTGTCATGCTAGCTTGTATGGCTGCAATAAATTCTAAACTCCATAAATAAAGCAGACATTTACCTTATCAGGATATACCTTAACTCAATCAACAAAATTTATCTCGGTGCAAGATCAAAGTCAACAACGAACATCAGGAATCAAAATCAACAACAAATCAAGGAAGTGTAAATGGAGGCAAGTGAGAATAGACTCAAGAGTTTTCGAAGTAAGATTCTCAGGGGTTATTCATGGAATCTATCAAGAGTTCCTAACTGTGATTGAGCAACTCCTATCATAACCTAGAACCTATATCCTAATAGCAGGCTCATAGCAGCGCTCTAAGTCAAGCACCACTACGAAATTGCACTTGCGACTCTGACCTGCATGGGTCCCCATAAAAACGTGTCACGACCCATACCCTGATTAGGGGCACGAGTACGTGGTTACGTCCAGCCTACGTCGTAGAATCGGCAGTAGAATACTGTATAGGTCGTCTACAAATACAACAACTAGACAAAATATAAGGGTACCTGTCATCTCCGTACGGAGGTATAATATGGCATAACTCGATCACAAGACAAACTAGGATAGATAGCACGAAATAGAAATATGATAGGAAAACTGAAAAGGAGTTCAAGATCCAACACAAGCCCAGAGATATAAATACATCGCAGAAACTCAAAATATAATATAAAATAATAGTCTGAAAGTACTAGCTAGATCGCAGTCCAGACAAACCTATCTAACAGTCTAAACATGGGCTATATCATCTCCGGGCTCCAGGGGTAACGTCTCATCAAACTATATCCTGGCCATACCCATAAAAGATAGAGCAATCAGCTAACATGTACTCTGTAAACATCAATGGTTATCCTGTCAGAAAAATGAGCAAGTACAAATACTAACAGCAGTTCCATATGAATTGACAAATTCTATAAGAGATAATTATAATAAAATACAAGACAAAGATATAGGATGACTTGGGAGCTATTCGAAAGCCGAGTTACAACCCGTAAACCAAATAAGGACCGGGATTGTAACCCTTCTCCAGAACAGAACTTAGCCTCTAATCAAGGTTTAGCATAAGATCATGTAGAACATGTGAGTACTGAATATCATAATATGGTAAGAAAAGTATTGAATGTAGAACTGAGCAGGATATATGATGTGATAAAATAAATATAAAATATGCCATAAATTATTAGAGCGTTATGTGATCGACTTGGAAAAGTTACAAGACAGGCTATCCACTTGGTCCGACAATCACATGAAAATCACTGGAAAGGATCATACTGGCCAACCTGGATAACAAGCACAAGAAATAAGATCTCGCTACACCCTACGTGAGGTGAGAATAACACAAGTACAAGAATATAGTGACCGGATGGCTTTGATCACATAGCCCCCACTAATTCTCCATCTCCGAGTAATATAATGGATCCAGACATGACACGTCATGACATAGGATTCCCTAAGAGGGTAGCTATTCTCTCTCAGGAATCGGTGTCTATACAAGTACAGGGAACAAGACAGGAAATGTACCAATATACCAAAAAAATCTAGGAACAACAGCTCATGTCATGATCCAATATATACTAGTCCATGAACCATGGTGTCAAAAAATCAAGTAAGATACTACAACTAAATCGGATATAGCAAATATCAAGAAATAAAAACTATCTGTAAAACCCGTCTACGGTCCTGAGCTGATATGAAAAGATGGCCAACTGGAGTCACAGAGTCCTAGTTAGAGCAACACAGGTCAAGATGTATACGAAGGATGATAAATGAAATGTACAATGCATCTGCATGCTGTTTAGGTCAAACTAGACTAAAGTCAACACTTGGTCAACTCTAGTCAACCACACTAGTCAAACTAGGTCAACTAGGTCAAGTCTTAGCCCAAACAAGTCTAACAAATCTCACTAGGCCTAACCAAGCCTAGGCTAGCACTCACACAATCACAAGGCAATGTGAACCACAACAATGCATAATATAAAATAGATACTATATATAAATACATACCATCTTACATACATGCATATCCACATTACATACATATTTATATATATAGGCATATGTTATATCATGCATATTTATATAGTTACATAGATATATACATTCATGCACATTTACATACATAATTTTATACAATATATATATTAACATTCATTACAATACATTATATTTTACTTATACCTTTGATTGATTGATTGATTCATTCATATATGACATTCATTCATGCATTTATACATTCATTCATTCATGTTATCACTATATATATACTTGATTCATGTATCCACACATACATACATGGATACACAACATTCATATATACATTCATACATGCTTATATTGCATACATGCATACATACATATCATGTATACATATACATTGCATACATGCCAACATACATATCTTATATGCATACTTGCATTCACTCATGCACCTATACATACATACATACATATCATATATACATACATACATTGCATACATGCCTACATACATATCATATATGCATACTCTACATTATATTACATTCATTCCTGTATACTTGCATTCATATAACATATGCATACAAACTCATTTATTTAACTCAAAATATATGTGAATACATACATTACATTACCTTAACACACACACACACACACACACACACACACACACACACACACACACATATATATATATATATATAATATTATATATATATATATTATATATATAATATATATATTATATATATAATATATATATATAATATATATATATAATATATATATAATATATATATATATAATATATATATATATATATATATATATATATATATATATATATATATATATATATATATTTATATATATATATATATATATTAAATATATATATATATATATATATATATATATATATATATATATATATATATATATATATATATATATAGACATGGACGGGCTGCTCCCCTCCCAGAGGCGCCCTCGCCTGGGGATGGCCTCCCCCTTGGTGGCCGGCCTGGTGGGCGCCAGCTTGGTGCCCCAGCGCCTGGCAGCCATCGTCGGTCTCCTCCGCCGGCCTGCTCCCCTGCCGCCCCCATCCTCGTGGTGCCCCCCTTTCGCCGTCGCCCCCCTGGCAGCCGTGCTGTCCGCGGTGTTGCCGCCCTCCCCGGCGCCGGCGCCGACACAGCCTCGTCTCGTCCCCCCCTCCATCCTCCCTCCTCGGCGACGTCGACGTCGGCTGCGGCGTCTTCGGTCCAGGAGTGGTCCTCCGCTGGTCGCGATGCCGCTCGGTGAGCCCCTCGCTCCGGAGCCCTCTCTCGCTGCTCCGATGGCTGTTCTTCACTCGGCGGCCCACCCATCAGCGTTTCCCTCCTCTCCGGTGCAGCCTCTCGCCCCTCCCCTTTCTTGGCCGACGTCCCTTCCTGTCGCGGCGGCGGCTTCACCCGTGGAGGCTCCCCTCCGCCCTATCTTTCCTGGGGAGCAGCCCCCCTCCTCGGCTTCGTCCGTCGTAGCCCCATCCTTCGGTGCCGTCTCTTCCCCCCCTCACTCCTCCCTTCTGCCTTGGCTCCTCCTCCGGATCTCTCCCCGGTCGTGGTTGGCAGTCCGAGCCAGTCGGCGTCCTCGTCGCCCCCTTCCCCTGCCGTCGTTGTGCAGGCATCCTGCGGCGGCCTCTCCGTCGCCGCCCCTCCGACATCGTCCTCCGAGCTCCCTCCGTGGACGGCTCCTCCGCCTCTTTACGATCTCAGGCGCTTCTACCGCTTGCTGGAGGCCACTGCCCCCCCCGCCGCTTTTGGCCGGCCCGCCCTTCGCCGGACGCCTCCTCTCGCGGGCTCCAGCGGACTTCTTTCTCGGCCGGAGACCATCCCCTTGTGGTCTCCTCTCCCGCCGGCCTCCCCCACCGGCCCCCCATGGACGGCTCCGTCGCCGGTGCCCCGCCTCCCTCGGCTATCCCCCCGTCCCTCTCCTCCGGTGTCGGTGGCTCCCCGCCTCTACACCGCCGCCCCTCCTCTCGCGCGCGCCCTCCTGGCCGCTCTCTCCGCCCGCGGCTGATCACTTCTCTCCCGGTGGTCCTTCGCACCGTCGCCGGCCCTCCGTTCTCCGCCCAGTCCCGGACTCTTGTGCCGGCGCCCCCTGGCCCCTCTTCCCCGTTCCCTGCGCCGGGCGCTAGGCGGCGCCCTCCAACGGCGGTAGGCGGTGCCCCCCAACGGCGGTAGGCGGCGCCCCCCTACCCCAACGGCGGTAGGCGGCGCCACCCCCCTGGCATCCGCCGGCGGCTGGCCCCCTCCACCGGCGGGGAGTTTCTGCTCGCTGCGCTCCGGGCCCAGCGCCCCAAAGGGCCCCGTGCCGCCTAGGGCCCCGCGCCCCCTCGGGCCCCGCGCCCCCTTGGGCCTCGTGCCCACCTACCCCCATGGGCCACGCGTCCTTCTGACCCCCCCAGCTTCTCGGGTCGGGCGCATGGCCACACCCCCCTTTGTGGTTTCGAAATTTGAATTCTCTGCTGTTCAAATTTTGGACTCCAAAAAAAAATAAAAAAAATAAAAAAATAATTTTTTTTTATATATTATCCAGACCCCCCCACGTGATCCCCCCTAGGGCCTGGTGCCCACCCCCCCCCCAAACCCGTTTGCTATTTCGTAATTTCAAAACCGTGTTTTTGAAATTTCGAAATATACTTTTTGAATTTTCAAAACTTCGAAATTGCGGTTCCGTAATTTCGTATTTTTGAATTTTACTGTCTTTTATCTTCATTGTCATTCTGGGCCTGTTTTGTGTGTCTTGGCCCAGCACCAGTCTGTATCACTCCTTCGGAGCCCCCCTTTTATTTCAATAAAATTGTTTCTGTTCAAAAAATATATATATATATATATATTATATATATATAATATATATATATATATATATATATATATATATATATATAAAAATATATATATATATATATATATATATATATATATATATATATTTTATATATATATATATATATATATATATATATATATATATATATATATATATATATATATATATATATATATATATATATATATATCATTTATTCATATCCCATAAACATGCATACTTCAGTTCATGCATTATATCCATTTACATATCATTAAGTTGCATACATATACTTATTTTCATTACATACATGTCATTCATGCATATTACATACTTACATGCATCTATACATTATATACATTGTATACATTGTATACAACATGTAAAAATAGAAGAGGAAAAAAAAGAAAAACTGAAATGAAAATGGAAGGAAAGGAAAAATGTAAGAAAAATGAAAAACAATGGACATATTGTCACGCCCCAGAACCAGAATACTGGAGAGCGGGGCAGACATAGCCAGCTACGTATATTGAAATGGATTCCATCTCGCTATACGGTCACGGCTGTCTAGATACATGAGGGTTTACTACAAGCCAACAGTCTCTTAAGGTCATGAACAAGCCTAGTATCTCAATCATAAGCAAATAAGTAAATGTTATAAGATGTATGATCATTAAATATACAATAATAAGGCGTCCCAAATATTACATATTCAGCTGATCATGAAGCTAGTCGTTACAAAATGTTAGGACTAAAAGAGTTTTAGTCATACATGATCAACCCTAGGATCTGCTAATCATGTTACAGCCCTTAGGCAAATAGTAAGTAAATACAATCGAGCTAAACAGGTGCTCGTCGGCTAAACGCCTCAAAAGAATATTTTTACAATAAAGTGGGAGATCAAAAATAAACCCACTCGTTGCCAGGGTTCCGTCTAGTGGCCACCATCTGGCTGAAAGGTCGATAGATCCTCTGGAGCTGCTCCGAAATCTGGCCACACAAAACCAGCTGGGTCAAACCCCAGAAAGAGCAAGTGCCATAAAGGAAGCTTCACTTAGAACTAAAACCAGCAATCAGCACAAAAATATAAATAAAAATGAGAACTGGAAATAAAGAAAATAAATCAGGATGATATACGACGAGATAATCATGGAGCTATTCAGATAACTAGGTTACAACCCGTAAACCAAACAAGGACCGGGGTTGTAACCCTTCGTCTGAACAGAACTTGGAATTCTCACCATTTATCGATAAAATAAATACAAGCATTCTGGTCATGCAGTAATCTAGAACAGGATCAGGACAAGACTAGACTGGTTAGACTCCATCCAATCATTTCACGGCCAAGCAAGAACTACGGCTTGATACTTTAACTAACTAGGGTTATCACAGGCCTAGTTACTAACAAGATGCAGTGAGATTACTCCACAGCCACAAACCCTGCAGACCATCCAGGTTACCCGGGTTGAAAGATTAGAGTTGAATTCAGGTGGGTTCATCGTCCGGGAAACGAATGTACCCTTAGGTAGCTTGAAGGGTGCAACACATGATAGTGTGCTGGAAATGTGCCCTACTCGACGGCAGGCTACAGATCCCAAGACGTGCCCAGGTAACAGGATTGCCTGTAGCTGGAAGATCTCTTTATGACTAGTGTATTAATCTAGTTATTAGCCTTAGTCCATTTCAATGGGTACTCCTGACCGTGGTACTCAGGAGTCCCCTCCTAGACATGATGCAAGACAGGACTGGATTATTTGTACAAGCTCAATCGCCACAACGGGCCACTATCAGGTCATGTCAGGTTAGTCATGTCAGGAGTGCACCTCTACGGGTCACTGTCAGGTCATGCTCAATTATCAGTTCTAAACATATTAAATAAATTCATGATTATTAAGTCCATGACAAAAAGACGTAAGGATATAAAATTGACGTAAAATATCTAATAAAATATTAATACACAGGGCTATAGGAGAGCTATGCGGCTAAAGCATATGTGGCCAGGAATGATCACATGCGGCTGAAAAGGGAACAGCCCATGCGGCTGGATGGTATCAAGCGCATGCGGCTGATAAGGGAAAAGCCCATGCGGCTAAGAAGGAGTTCAGACCCATGCGGCTGGAAAGTGTAGTATCATGCGGCTGGGTATAGAAGGAGGTGCATGCGGCTTAGTAGAAGCCCATGCGGCTGGGTCAACACGGCTGCTTATGCGGCAGGGAGTGAAGGGTACATATACGGCTGATAAGGGACTCAGCCTCATGCGGCCAAGAGTGCTGATGCTTATGCGGCACGGAAGCAAGGCCTTATGCGGCCAGACCGGTTATACGCCTATGCGGCCAAGATATGAAGGGATCCATGCAGCTCGGTTAGGAGATCATGCGGCCAGGTCAGTTCAAGAGCTCATGCGGCTAGGAGAACACTTGCCGCATGAAATGTTCATGCGGTCAAGTCAAGACAATAGTACATGCGGTTGGAACTGACTTGCCGTATGAATGTTTATGCGTTCAAGTGCTACCATGCGGCTCGGGACTGTGCTTCTTCTTCAAATTTCTGAGAAGAAGTACACCATAAGCCATGGCTTCCAAGCTGCATAACTCTATCATCCGGAGCCCAAATTCGAACTTCCATAGGTCAAAATAGGGTAGAACGAAATGCTCTACAACATAGAACCATCGAAACTCGGAAATAATAAGATTAAGCAGATCAAAACCCAAGAAATCCAAAAATAAAATAAACTTAGATCTACAAGGATCCGGCCATGGAAAGTGAAAATGCCAAGTACTAAAGTATGTTAAAATGTTGTAAGGAAAAGAATGAAGCAATAAAATTCGAGTTCCTCCATGAAGCAAGTTGCACTTGCCTAGACCTCTCTCTGGTAGGTGAAGGAGTAAATGGAAGAAGAAAAAGAGTAATGAAGAGAGAGAAAGAAGAATGGGTAATAAATATCAAAGGTGGTGGTAGGTAGGGGGTTCATCCATGGTCCATGATGAACCAAAAACAATCCCAACCGAACCAAGCCAACCCCAGGCCAAGAATAAACCGAGCCAAGAAGGAAAGCTAAGCCAGGAATTAAGCAATACAGAATAAAATAAGTACACGTATTTCAAAAATACGTAATACGGACAACATGCATTACAACTCTACCCACCTTAGAAGAATTTCGTCCTCGGAATTTAATCAAGAGGCTAGAGGAGCAATGACAAGCTCCACTAATAACAAGCGAGCTATACTAGGCAATCGATCAATCATACAAGCAAGGAATTGAAGGCATGAGTCATAATGAGGACATTATACCTCACGAGTCAAACAAGTCGGAATATCGCGATCGGATATCATCCTCACGCTCCCACATTGAATCACCCAAAGAGTGATGACCCCAAGCAACTCGGACTAACTTGATAGTCATGTTCTTGAGTATCTTCTCTCTCCGGTCTAATATAGACACGGGCCTCTCCTCATACGAAAGGTTGGTACCAATAACCAATTCCGAATGATCCAGGATGTGGCTCGGGTCTGGAATATACCGTCGTAATTGGGATACATGGAACACGTCATGCACCTCGCTTAGCGACGGCGAAAGAGCGAGAAGATAGGACACATCTTCTACTCGCTCCAGAATGTCAAACAGTCCTATATACCTAGGACTAAGCTTTCTCCGTACGCCGAATCGAATGACGCCACGGTTAGGCAAAATCCTCAGGAATACATGATCGCCGACCGAAAACTCGAGAGGACGCCGATGAGAATCGGCCCAATAGTGCTGGCGATCTTGGACAATTCGAAGATGATCTCTGACCCTTTTGACCACTTCAACTATCTGGGCAATTATTTCTGGACCGAGCATCTGCCTCTCTCCCACATCATCCCATGCTAACGGGGATCGGCACTTCCTGCCATACAGTGCCTCGAACGGTGCCATCTGGATACTGGCCTGGAAACTATTATTATACGAGAACTCCACCAGGTGCAGGTGATCTTTCCACGAGCCTCCGAAGTCAAGTGTACAGGACCGCAATATATCTTCAAGAGTCTGGATCGTACGCTCCGACTGGCCATCTGTCTGCGGATGATATGCTGAACTGAACTGGAGATGAGTTCCCAAACTCTCTTGCAGGCTACGCCAAAAGTGCGACGTGAATCTTGAATCTCGATCCAAGATGATACTGACTGGCATTCCGTGCAACCTGACAATCTGTCTGAGGTACATCTCTGCTAACTGAACTGTCGATTGACAAACTCTGAACGGGAGAAAGTGAGCTACCTTCGTGAGCCGATCAACTATAACCCAAATAGCATCCCGACCAGCGGGGGATCTAGGCAATCTGGTTACAAAATCCATCGTCACATGCTCCCATTTCTATTCTGGAATCGGCAAGGGCTGAAGAAGTCCAGCCGGCCTCTGATGTTCAGCTTTAACTTATTGACAAACCAAACATCGAGAGACAAACCGAGCTATCTCCCGCTTCATGCCATTCCACCAAAAGTGCTGACGGATATCACGGTACATCTTCGTACTACCAGGATGGATGGAATACTGAGAACTGTGCGCTTCTGACATGATCTCCTGTCTGATATCTCCACTGGGTACACAAAGATGCTTACCATGCCTAAGTGTACCATCTTCATGAATGCATAACTCGGGTTGCCAGCCTGCCTCACACTCTGCTCTGAGTCGCTGAAGCTTTGAATCTATTGACTGCGCCATCTGGATCCTCTCGACTATAGTGGACTAAACTTGTATACTGGCCATCGATGCCACACTGGAAGGGTAAACAACTTCAATACCCATCTTCTGAAGATCTGCTAACAGATCTGGTTGTGCTGTTAGGAAATAAACTCCGGCTCTCCTGCTCAATACATCTGTAACAACGTTGGCCTTTCCGGGATGATACTGCAAGTTGACATCATAATCCACAAGAAGCTCCAGCCACCTTCTCTGACGCATGTTAAGATCCTTCTGGGTGAAAACATACTTCAGGCTCTTTTGGTCGGTAAAAATCTCCACCCTATCTCCATACAGATAGTGCCTCCACAATTTAAGTACAAATACTACTACTGCCAGCTCCAAGTCATGGGTTGGGTAATTCCTCTCATGATCACGAAGTTGTCGTGACGTATAAACTATTACCTTCCCATGCTGCATCAAAATACATCCTAAGCCTCTGCCTGAAGCATCACAATACACGAAGAATCCTCCGGTTCCATCTGGAAGCGTGAGAATGGGAGCTGTCATCAAGCCTCACTTCAACTGTTCAAAAGAATTTTGACACTCTGCTGTCCAAGAAAACTGCGCATCCTTGCGGGTCAACTGGGTCAACGGTGCTGAGATCCGGGCAAAATCCGAAACAAACCGCCGGTAATAGCCGACCAATCCAAGAAAACTGCAAACTTCTGCAACGGTGCTGGGTACTGGCCATAACTCAATAGCCACAATATTCTGGGGATCCACTTCTACTCCTCCTCTGGTGATGATATGACCCAAGTACGAAATGCGATCGAGTCGGAACTCACATTTACTAAACTTGGCATATAACTGGTGCTCCCTGAGAATCTGAAGAACCACACGGCGATGCTGCTCATGCTCCGCCTCACTCTTGCTGTAGACCAGGATGTCATCTAAGAACACGATCACAAATTGATCCAAGTAAGGCATAAAGATACGATTCATGAGGTCCATGAATATCGCCGGCACATTGGTCGCTTCAAAAGGCATAACAAGAAACTTCTAATGTCCATATCTCGATCTAAAAGCTGTCTTCAGGATGTCCTGCTCTCTGACTCTGATCTGGTGATATCCTGAGCGCAAGTCCATCTTCGAATGCCCCATTGAGTTGATCAAACAAGTCATCTATCCTCGGAAGAGGGTATCTGTTCTTGATTGTCATTGAGTTCAAAATACGATAATCAACACATAACCTGGACGTACCATCCTTCTTTTTCACAAGAAGTATCGGGGCTCCCCAAGGCGATCCACTAGCACGAATGAATACTTTGGCTCGAAGTTCTTCAATCATCTTGTACAAGATCTCCAACTCGGAAGGCGCCATCCTGTAGACTCTCTCTGATACTGGGGCTATCCCGGGAATTAAGTCTATGGTGAACTCGATCTCCCGTTCTGGCGGCATACCTGGAAGCTCTTCTGGGAAAACATCTAGAAACTCTTCAACTATCCGAGGCAACTGAACTGCTGCTACGGCCATCCGCAACACTGGAGGAGAAGGCTCAACTGCGCCTCTGGAAAATGAAAACTCTGGCTCGCCTGAAATGCTAAAAACAACCCTACCAATATGGCTGTCTATTCTAGCATACTGGTTTCTCAACCAATCCATCCCTAAGACCACCGCATAATCGGCCATCGGGAATTCTATCAATCTAGCGGGAAACTCTCTACCGCTAATTATGATCCGATACGAGGAAAACATCCTATCGACTCCCACAAGTCCGTTACCAGTAAGTATATTGAGCCTTACTGATAATGACTCGAGCTCCAATCCTTTCCGTATCGCGAATCGTGCAGACATAAAAGAATACGATGCACCAAAATCAAATAAAGCTGAAGCTGGAAAGGAGTTAACGAGAATAGTACCTGCCACTACCTCTCTTTGTGCTAATCCTTCTTTTGCGGTCATCACCATAGCCTGACCGTGCCCTCGGGGTACTGGTCCCCTCTGCTGAAATCCTTACTGCCTATTCTGACTCTGGACCTGGGCTTGAACATACTGTTGGGGGTTCTGCTGCTGGAATACTTGGGTCTGAGGCGGCAAGGGCCTCGGCAATGGATACTGCTGCTGCTGCTGGACCGGTGCTGGTCCTCTCACCAAAGAGCTAGAAAGGTTGGACGATGATGAACCACCCCTATTCGGGCAGGATCCAACCCTATGGTTCGGTACTCCATAAGCCAGGTACAATCCCTGTGCCCTACGACATTCTGCCACCACATGGCCTGTCTTCCCATAATGAGAACATCCTACTACGGAAGACTGCTTCTGCTTCTGCTGCTGCTACTGAGGGTACGTCAGGACTGAATGCTGAACCGACGTTACTAAGGCCGCTCGCCTCGGAGCTCCAATAGTCAAGGCCCTAGCTGCCGGAGCTGGTGCTGAAGACTGATTCATCCGGCCATAGGATCTCTTCCGACCTCCGGTCCTATCCACAACCCTCTGGGAGGTATACTCATACCTCTTAGCTGCTCTCAAGACTGCATCAAAAGTCTGATGCTCAAACTGCTCGACTGCCAACAAGATCTCCCGGTGAAGTCCCTGCTGGAACCGCTAGGCTCTATCATACTCGGTTGCCACCAAGGTGGAAGCAAACCGACTGAGTCTCAAAAACTCGGCCGCATATCCGTCGATCGTCCTGCCCATCTGCTTTAGATTGGTGAACCTCGTCTGTAGATCGTACCGAGCTACAGCATCGAAATACTTGGTCTGGAATCTCTCTCTGAATACTGCCTAAGAAATAGGTGCCACTAATCCAACGGCCTGAGCTGCCCACCAGCTGCAGGCAAGATCCAGCAACTGCAGGCGTACCACGGCTACCTTCTCGTTCTCTGGGGTCCAGGTTGCTTCTAGAATCACCTCTGTGTCCTGAAGCCAAGCATCTGCTGCGATAGCATCTTCACTACCGTCGAAGAAAGGAGGATTCAAGCGCTTGAAGTTGTTGGCCGTGCTGTTACCCTGATGACCTCCTCTGGCCAAGGCATCCATCACTGCCTGGTGCAAGACGTCTCCACGATGATCTTGAGAAGCTATTGTTTGCCATGAAATATAAAAGAACCGAACAATTATCGGAGGACCGGACTTTTACTTCACGTTACAAACTCGCTTGTACAAAGATAGCCTAGGGACGAAAACCTAGGTACAGCAGTCTAAGTACAATTATTTATTTTAGATTCTAGGGGTGACGATAGAGGCTCGGGAAGGCGACGGCAGCCCTGCCTTACTCCTTGAACGATCGGCATGCAGCCTTGGCTCCTTGTGAAAAGATGGTAGATGTTGACGAAGAAATGCTCTTCTTGCTCCTCTGTTGCTCCTCTGGCTTCTCTCTCTCTGTATATATTCTCTCCCTGACTATGGAGGGAAGTCTCTCTGTATATATGTATTTTTTTCTCTCTGATATTGTATATCTTCCTTTTTTTCCGCAAGGGAATGGCACCCTGCTATTTATAATAGTGGGATGTGATCATTAGGGTTGCCAATGATTAGCTTTTGGAGATGGCGACGGCTTGGAGATTGGTCTATCTTGGCCATTCGTTTTGATTATGATGGATCTGGGCCATTAGGTGTAGATTACACCAAATCCCATGAGCAATTAATGCTGATTGGAATAAATCTTCCTTATACTGATCTTCTGATATCTGCGAATAAATCAGATCTATTCTTCTGCCACGTGTCCCAGATTTATTGGGATCTGACCGAATCTTTAATGGCAGCAAATCTGAGAAATTAATCAGTTTAGGACACGTGTCCTAGGAGCTGCTGGGGGGAATCTGGACCGCATGACTAGTGAGCCGCATATGAATGTGAGCCGCATATGAATATGAGCCCACGTGTTAGGGCTGCGTGGGCAGTGGCCCTCACTTGAGTCCTCTAACCACAGAAGAGTAATCCTTGTGGGCCATATAGGTATATATTCGCCTGGACCGCATGGATATGATCTTCTTTGAACCGTATGAGAAGTCCTCGCTCGAGCCGCATGAGGCTTTCATGGCCTGAGCCGCATAGGATAGATTCACTTTGGAGCCGCATGGAAAGTCCTTTGCTCGAGCCGCATGAGGCTCCTATGGCCTGAGCCGCATAGGATTTACTCTGAGCCGCATGAGAAGCGAGCCGCATACGAACGCCCACGTGGCAAGGCCACATGGCATTTTTTATGGCTCTCAGGGGATTTGTGTCAGAGATTTCTTTTCTCTTCCCTAGAGATTCATCATTATGGCAGAGCCATAATTACCTGCCTTTGGTGTCAGGGCTATCAACTTTTCAGAGGGTTCAGCCGTCATAGTAATTAATGCAGCGTGGGTAGAGGGGAGCACTATCAGGCCACGTGTCTTCTGAGCCGCATGGAATGCTTCGGGCCGCATAGCTCCTTGTGCCGCATGATGCCCCGAGCCGCATGGGCTTTCGGAGCCGCATGGGTCTTTCCTGGCCGCATGAGTCATTTTCTTTAGTATTTTCCATACTTCTACAGGACCTCCTTCAAAGTTTTCAATTTGTAAAATTGAAATACTTTGAATAAGAAGCATGGCCATGTTCTTCTAACCGTATATGGAATTCTGACCGCATAGAAGTCTCGACCGCATGAATTATTCAGCCGCATAAGTGACTTAGCCGCAGGAGACTGTTCAGCCGCATTGCTGCTTGCCACGTCATTATTTGCCACGTACAGCAATCTTTAGCACTTAAATGTTGTTGATTTTTTTAAAGGCCGCTTTTTGGTGCGGGATCCGAGGAGCTTGGCCTTTATTTTCGGCGACTTCTTTTGATAATCGAAGAGTCAGTCTACGTGTACACACGGGGATCGAATCGCTCTGTCTTTGTTTATAAATACGGGTGACTTTAGTCGGAGGGACTTCTTTACCTTCTCTTTCATTCACTCTTTTTTTTGTCTTCTCTTTCTAATCTTCCTTGTCTTCTCGTCGAAGCAATGGCTCCCAAGTCTTCTAAAGCTATTTCAGCCGCCGTGAAGGGCAAGAGGGTGACGTCCTCATCCGCCGTCGATCGTGAAGCGCCCGAAATGCCCTCTGACGTTCGTCCAGCTTTTAAGGGTAAGGGTTGCATTTGGATCTTGAGTACTTATGGCTCTGTTGCATATTTATGCACAAGCCTCCTCCCAAGTTGATGGCAGAGCCGCATATGCTGTATGGGTCGCATGACTTTTTTATGCCCGCCCCATAAAGTCTCTTCTGAACGGAGCCGCATATGTTTTTAGCAGGCTGAACCGCATAGTGTTTTGCGCCGCATGGGTTCTTCTGTTAGAACTGCGTATATTCGTCCAATCCGCATAAGCTATCGAGTTAGAGTCATATGGAACTCCCATCTGATTTGGGCCGCATGAGATTGTATTGACTTGAACCGCATAGGCTTCCTAGCCACTGTATTTCTTGGGACCCAACTGGAATGGAGCCGCATAAGACCTTATTGACCTGAACCGCATAGGCTTGCGAGAGTTTTTTCATTCAGTAATATTTTTTAAGCCATTTTTTAATCATGTTTCTTCTTTATCTCTCTCTCTCTTTTTCTTTCTTTTCAGTGAACCTCCCAACCAACCCGGCAGGAGAGCTCCTTGTGGGTTCAGCTCAGTATGCCGCAAACGTACAGCTTGACGAGTTAATCCATCTTATAGAGGATCAGCTTCCCACCAATGAGCCTAAGGAGAGAGTGGCTGCTATTAATAATCAACCTTTCCGCTTTCTTTGTTCAATGATGAATTCGGAGAAGTTGGATGAAGAATTTCTGAAACCAGCTTTTCTCTTTGGGGACGCCCTTTCCATAAAGAACTCCAGATTGCTGGATATCTCGAAGCACTGGGATTTTTCTGTAGACGGGGTAGAGATTCATATCCCTGAGATGGAGCATCATTATCCTCTCTCCTGGTTTAACATGGTACCGCGGGACAGGACTATGGTGGGTTCCCTGACTCCTACCCAACAGGGAATGTTTGTGAGAAAAATTCACTACAACAAACGTACGGGTTTAGTATGTGCGGGCAAGGAATCCGTGAGTCGGACTGTGACGGGGCTGCTCCCGGGCACTTTTGTAAACACAACTGGCCCTAATTTTACCTTCACCCTAGCTGATACCTTTCTGAATCAGCTCGCTCACAAGGGGTCTTATCCCATAGGCAGGTTGTCGCTGCTGAATTGGATCAACCCCATTCCCACGTGGACTAATCTTACCTCATGGATTTTGAGGAAGTATGGGGACTTTCTTCAGGAAATTGATCTCTACTACGCCGTCAGGGGTACCTGCTACGAGTTGCCCATTAATAAGCCCTTGTTTATGGCTCTATTGGAGCTATATAATCGGCGTACAGGGACTTTCTTTACCCCCAAAGGAGAACTGGGGCTGGCTCTTCATGAAATGAACACTGTGTCTAGGTTGCCGTGGGGAGGTGAAGCTTTTGAAGTGTATACACCGACGAACGAAGAACTCGAAGTACTGGACCGACAGTTTCCTGGTTTCGTTGCCGTGTATCAAGAACTGTTGTGTCATCACAGCGCCTGCCATCAGATGGCTATCAAGAAAGTAAATAGTTCGGAAGGGAACGCTCCTCATACCAAGGCCTGGATTTTGTATCTTTTCAAATTGCGTCCTTCCGGTCAAGTTTCATCTCGAACTCCTCAAACCCCGGAGGAGGTGGAGGATATGAAGTCGAAGGTCAAGAAGTCGAAGTCTACCCGTGACCGGTTTGGGAGTAGCACTGACTCCCTCAGTTATTTCTACTATTGTACCCGGGAGATGTCTGATAAGGCAATCTTAGCTGGGTTCTTGATGGTGTGGCTACGCAACTGTGTAGTCTCGGACGACGCGGGTTCTATAGAAAGGATCAGCCGCCATTTTATTCTTCCTGCTGTAAAATTGGTCTTCAAGGTAAGACTGGCGCTCCTCCCGGCCATGGTGTGTAGCATACACCACGTCCTTCGCGCCTTTTCATCCAAAGTTATTGCTCGCGATGTGTCGATGGACTTTAAACGGATAGAATTACCATACCACTATCTCATGGGGTGGTTATTGTTACACTATCGGTCGTTGATGAGGCCGGGACCTGATGAAAACGTTTCTGTTGATGATGCCTTCCCTTTCCAGTATCGTCATCAGCCTTGGGAACATGATACCATGCCGGCCTGCCGAAGGGCGTTGGCAAGAATTGATGGGCCCGAATTCTTCGTATCTCTACCGGAGTTCATCCCCGACGAAATGAGGAGGGTATATGTTGACGGCGTTGACCCCCCCAACTTTTATCTGAGAAGATGCTTCTTTGGTTACGCAAAATCTGTCCTGCGCACTTGGTGTATCGTTACCGGAATAGAGTATACCTGGAGCCTTATCTGCCCAGTAGATTTTTCCGTCAATTCGGGTATAGCCAATTGTTCCTGGATCGCCCTAGCGCTGACTTGAGCTTCGAGGGCAGTGTGCTCGATGGTGTCCGGGCTTGGCATTATTATAATGCGACCCATACCCGAGCCAGTTTCTCACTCCCTGATGCCAAGGTGGAGGGTGATATCTTGTATATAGCGGCCCTTTATCATGTTGCGGCGAGCAAGCCCCCTGTTAGTTTTGATATGAATAATAGCTTCATCACCGGCACCGGTTTGGCTGAGAAGCCAGAAGGGTCCAAGAAGAGGAAGAGGGGGGCGAACAGGGTTCCTGTGCCGGACTCAGAGTCCACTAGGGCGGATGAGAAAGACGACGAACAGGACACTGATGACTCATCTCATTCTTTGGACGAGGAGGTTGGGAGTCAACCCCCTGTCGTGCAGGTGGAAAGGGCCGTGGGTCAATCGCCTAGTTTGTCTGATGAGGTGGTGGAGAATCAACCGTCTGCAATACCCGGCCCTTCGCGTAAAGGAAGCAGGTGCGTGACTATCGCAGATGACCGAACCCATTCCCCGAAGCATGCTGCGGTAAGACATCGCAGGCTGCTTCTCGATGATGTGGACGATGTTCCTGAGGTGATTTAGGCTTCAGTTGTTTCCTTTCTCCTTCTTCTATGTTATGGCTTAATTATTTGTTTCTTTTGCTCTTTATAGGCGTCGGATGAACTCCCCCCTCAGGACCCGATTACCGTGGGTGATCCGGTCCTGTCTCATTTAGTCAGTGGTGTGTGCACTGCTATCATCGCTGCAGGGGTGCTTCCGGTTGCGACCGTGGATTTCCACCGTGCTGGAACCTCATCCCAGGGGGATGGAGGCTTTACTGTGCCCGTCCCTGAAATGTCCGAACCCCCACATGATGATTTTGTGGGCGGGGAAACTATGCCGGCTGTTAACGAGCCGTGGCCCCCACGCTCTTCCCCTGGTAATACAAATCGAACCATAGCTCGTGAATAATCCCATGTGTTCTTATCATCTTTTCTTTCAGATTATGTTGACTAATGGTTGATTTGGATGTTCAGATCTCAACCCTTCGTTGCCTGTGACTGATGTTGCTGGGTTGAATCCTACTGGAGAGAGCCTGGAGGAACCTCTCTGCATCGATGGACCTTTGTCTGGGTCGAGCTCGGGGTCCCAGGTAGCAGTGCCACTGGGACAAGAGACGATGCCCCCTGCGTCCTCCTCTGCGAGTGTCATTTCGGGGGTCAACCGTTCCTCCCTGTCGAGCATCCAGGCTCTTCGGGCGGCGGAAGAGGAGTTAGCCGACATCCAAGCATCCTTCCGTACAGAATTTGCTTCCTTGGTGGCGGGTGTAGTAACTTCTGAAGCTGCTCCTCCGGTATCGTCGGCCACTCTGCCTCTGACGCCGTCTTCTACGGAGGTTTTGGATGACGCGTTACAGGATGTGGTTGCCAGCTTCCATCGTCATTTGAAGAGAGGGGTCGAGGCAGCAGCAGAAAGGGGGACTCCCTTTACTCTGGCCCGTCGATGTGCCGGAGGCCAGATTACCATCCTTAAGACACTCCCTGGAGGAGGGGAATTGGCTGCGCTTTTGGAGTCGAAGCTATAAGAAGCTGATCGTCTCGTGGTCCAGTTTCGCTTGTTGCAACAGACTGATTTACCTGCGGCCATAAATCAAGAGCGCAACTTTCTCATTACTGCAGTGGAGAAGGTGATGGCTGCCCGAGAATCGCTTAAACCGGCTATATTGAAGGATCGCCGGGATCTGACTCGATTGCACGACCAGTGGAGCCGTCGGACTGAAGATTGCTCAACTCGGGAAGCGGATGCTTTCCGTGGGGTGGCCGATACCCGGGAACATATCCTTGAACTCCAGGGAAAACTGGCTTTCCTGGAGTCAGAGCTTGAGACCGCTCGTTCTGAGAAAGAGACTGCTATCCAGGAGGCTGATAAATACAGTAGGGCTTCTGCTAGTCTAGAGCTTGCTCTCAAGAAGATGGAAGACAACTGGCAGGCGTATACTCTTTTGAATGATGCAGAGCAGTTATCCCAAGAAGCCGAGCGTCGAGCCAAGCAGAGGCTTGATCGGGGGACTGCCTTGGTGAAGAACCGTCTTTTGGAGTTGTGTAATGCCGAACTATAGTCGGCCCCCCCTTTTTTTTTGTTTTGTTTCTGTTTTCTTTCTTTCTAAAGGGGACATAATCCCGAAGTATGTAATGCTTTTTCTTCCTTCAAATAAAGAGTACTTTCAATTCTACCCTTCATTTGTATTTCTTGCTGTGCCTGTGATATTGTGGTGATGTTTACCCCCGTACAGGGGATATATTTGTGGACCTGTTACCCATGGCGTACCTTGGTTTTAGGCAGAGGTAACAAGTTTTGATCAGGGTACCTGAAGCAGCCATAGCGAAGTGGTCATGGGTACTCTTGGTATTGAGAAAAAGGAATGCCGTAGAGCAGCTGGGCTCCTGGGGCCTGATGGGGTGAGAAATTTAGCTGAGGATATTTGTGGGCCTATTATCCTTGGCGTACCCTGGTTTAGGGCACGGATAATAGGATGAAGGGGAACCGACATACTTGCTCAAAGGTTACGAGGACATGGCAAGTAGGAAGGTTTTTTAAACGTAGAGTCTTCCTACTCAGAGGTAATAAGAACATGGTAGGAGTGAACTCGACGGAGGATATTGATGGTCAACAGAGGACATTTATGGACCTGTTACCCTTGGTGTACTCCGGTTGTGGGTACAGATAACAGGTCGAAAGGGGATCATCATACTTACTCAGAGGTAATAAGGACATGGCAAGTATGAAGGTTTCTTCGACGGAGCCTTCCCATTCAGAGGTAATAAGGACATGACAGGAGTGGGCTCAATGAAGGAGGGCACATAGAACAACTCAGAGGTAATAAGGACATGGAAGTTCTATGTAGGGGTGATTTGTTTTTTGGCGGAAGTGGAACAACTCAGAGGTAATGAGGACATGGCCGTCTTGGAAGTTTGTGGACCCGTTTACCCTTTTTGTGCACCGGGAGTGCGGGTAGTGGATCATGAGGGAGGATCTCTTCCAGGAAGAAAGTTTAGAGGTATAATAATACGTGACTTACTATCCGAAAGAGTGACAGGAATGTGAGTTCAGAGGCACTAGCGGGTACATGACTTGGTAATTTAGAATATTTGAGAGAGTGTGAGTTCAGCGGTACCAGCGGGTACGTGACTCGGGAATCTGGAAAATGGTGAGTGTGAGTTCAGCGGCACCGATGGGTACATGACTCGAAAATCTGACAAACGATGAGGGTGAGTTCAGTGGTATCAGCGGATACATGACTCGAAAATCTAGAAATTTATGGGGTGAGTTCAGTGGTACCAGCGGGTACGTGACTCAATAATCTGAAATGTTGTGGATGTGAGTTCAGCGGTACCAGCGGGAACATGACTCGATAATCTGGAATATTATTTAGATATAATATTTCTTCAGGAACTTGCCGTTGACGGACAACATGAGCAAGTCTCCGTTTTCTTTTGTGAGGCGGTAAGCACCGTTGGAGAATACTGTCTCTATGATAAATGGCCTTCCCATTTTGGTTGGAACTTGCCGACGGTCTTGTGAGTCATGACCATCGGCCTCCGGACTGCCAAGACGAGATCGCCTACCAGGAATGTTCTGATTTTGACCTTCTTGTTGAAGGCTCCAGAGATACGTGCTTGGTATAGTTCAATTCACTGCTGAGCTAAGAGGCGCTTTTCATCTAATGCCTCCAATTCTTGCAGTCGACATCGGTAGTTGTCATCCGTCGTCAATTGATGAGTGAGGATGACACGGAGTGAGGGTATTTGAGTCTCTAACGGGAGAACTGCCTCACTTTCGTATACCAGGGAGAATGGCGTATTCCCAGTGGCTGTTCGAACAGTGGTGCGATAAGCCCATAAACACTCGCCGAGCTTCTCGTTTCAGTCGCGTTTGTTGGAGAAGACAAACTTTTTGAGGAGTTTGATGATTGTTTTGTTGAATGCCTCTGCTAAACCGTTTGCTGTCGGGTTGTATGGTGTCGAAGCGACATTCTGAATACGGTGCTTATCGCAAAACCGATAGAAAGCGTGGCTTGCAAACTGCGGACCATTATCATGGATGATCCTTCGGGGCAGTCTAAAGTGGTAGATGACGTGATGCTTAAGGAAGCTGATCACGTTTGAAGTCTTAACTTCTGCGTGTGGGACAGCTTTCGCCCATTTGGAGAAGTAATCAGTGATCGCAAGTATGAAACGATGTCCTTGGAAGGAAGGTGGGGTGATTGGACCAATGATATCCATTCCCCATGCTTCGAATGGCCAGGACGCCACTGTCGGATGTAGAAATTCTGATGGTTGGTGGATGAAGTTCGCGTGGACTTGACAGGCTTTGTATTTTCTTGCATAATCTATCGCATCTGCTACCATCGTGGGCCAATAGTAGCCCATTCGGCGAAGGCGATCTTGCAGTTTTGGGCCGGGCTGGTGGGCCCTGCAGACGCCGTCATGAGCTTCTCGTATTGCTTCTTTATCTTCCGCGTTTGACCGACACCGAAGCAGTAATCCGTCGTAGGAGCGGCGATACAGCATCTTCGTCTCTGAGTCGTAGAAGAATCTGAGAGATCGCCTTCTGATGGAAGTGGCTTCCTTCGGATTCTCGGGCAGGATGTCGTAGACGACGAAGTCGATGAACGGTTGTCCCCAGTCTGGTGCTTCGTCGACCGTCTGTGCGGAATAACTTGCCACGAATTGCATATTATTTTTGGGACATACCAGTTCGTGGCCTATCACATCCACTGATCGGCGATCATAATTCGGAACTGCTAGGGAAGCGGCAAGACCAGCTAGGGCATCGGCTTCAATATTTCGGAGTCTGGGAACGTGCTCGATAAAGAACCCCTCAAACGACGAGATGATATCGATCGCTATTTGGTGATAGGGGATCATATCTTCATGACGGACTTCGTACGAACCCCGGATCTGATTGACGATTAGTTGGGAATCGCCGTATGCTTCAAGGTATTCTACCCCCAGCTCTCTTGCAAGTTGGAGGCCAATGACCAGAGCGTTGTACTCGACCACATTGTTAGAGCAGGGTTCTGTGAGGGAATAGGCGCGATTGATCACCAATCCGGAAGGGAAGACCAGCACTACCCCGACTCCGACGACTATATTGCCTTTAGGTCCGGTCTTCGAAGCACCGTCGAAGAACATTCGCCATATATTCTCGTGAGAGGTTGCATACGAGTCGGCGACCTCGTCTGGGATCTCTTCATATATCCTGGAGGACTCCGAGCCTGGGTGGGCTGCTAAAAAGTCCGCCAGGGCTTGACCTTTGACTGCCTTTTCGGGACAAAGATCATATGATAAGGGGACAGCAATATTGCCCATGTAGCGAGGCGAGAGCTAAGTGCCCCTGGTTTAGTCATGAGGACTCTGAGAGGGTTGACTCGTGAGATCACATGTATCGTTTGTCCGGTAACATAGTGCCGCATTTTCTGAATGGCGAATACCAGGGCGAGGCATTCCTTTTTTACAGCAGTGTATCGGTGCTCGGGTCCCACCATCTTTCGACTGAGGTAGTATATGGCTTGTTCGTGCCCTGCATCATTGTTTCGTGCCAACAGGGCACCGAGGGAGTGTTCCATTGCTCGTACATAGAGCAGGAACGATTTTCCAGGGACTGGGGCCACCAAGATCGGAGGATTTGACAAATATTCTTTGATGCTGTCGAAAGCACATTGGTATTCCTCGTCCCATACGAATGAGACTCCTTTCTTCATGAGGTGTGTGAATGGTCGGCATCGTCCGGAGAGGTTGGAAATGAACCTTCTGATGTAAGCTAACCTCCCTTGAAGGCCTCTGAGTTCGCGGAGATTTTTCGGGGGACCCCTCTCCATGATTGCTTTTGTCTTCTCAGGGTCTACGTGGATACCCTTTGCAGTGATGATGAAGCCTAAGAACTTCCCGCTGGATACGTCCAGGAAGGACTTCGTAGGGTTCATTTTCAAATTATGCATTCGTATTAGGTCGAATACCGTCCTTAGATCCTGCAGATGGTCTCCCTCGCTACGGCTCTTAACGGCTATATCGTCGACGTAGTACTCCACCGTCTTGCGTAAGTGTTCTCTGAAAATGATGCTCATGGCTCTCTGATATATAGCGCCAGCATTCTTTAAACCGAAAGGCATGACTGTGTAGCAGTACGTGCCAATTGGTGTTCGGAATGATGTATGCTTTTCATCGTTGGGAGACATTTTGATTTGGTTGTACCCCGAGAAGCCATCCATGAATGACATGCGTTCGAAGTCCCAGGTATTGTCGATCATGATGTCTGTGATAGGAAGGGGAAATTCATCTTTGGGGCATGCCTCGTTCAGGTTGCGGAAGTCGATACAGATTCGAATCTTCCCATTCTTCTTGAGGACGGGTACTATATTGGCGACCCAATCGGGATGTTGCTCCTCACGAATGAAGCCGCTGGCTATCAGTTTGTTGACTTCAGCTTCGATCGCGTCCATGATGCCTAGGCGGAAGCGTCGCTGTTGTTGCTTGACTGGCTTCGCATCTGGTCGAATATTGAGTTTGTGAAGAGCGATGTCAGGATTTAAACCTGACATATCTTCATAGCTCCAGGCGAACACATCAATGTATTCTCTGACAAGTTCTAGCAGTGACTCCCGGTCTTCGTCTGTTAGGCTTTTACTGACGAAAATTGGTTTTGGAGAAGATTTGCTGCCGAGATCCACTTGTATGACCTCATCTTCAGTAGGAGGTTCTCTCAGTTCGAACCGCTTTTCCCATTGTGCGTCTAATTGCTGGGCCCATGGCTCTAGCTCGAGGGATGTGTTCGTCTTCCTCGTAAGCGTCGACAAATGCCGTGTTGACTGACATGACTTGTCTGAACACATCTCTGATGCTGGTATCTGAGTTGGAAGTTGGTGATCCGGTTGAATGTGACTGCCAGTCGCATTCTTCATCTGAATTTTTAGGGGTCGTAGTAGGCGTTACATACCCTAACCCACATCGAGTTTTGTTATAGTAGTTCCGTGGTTTGCCCGTCGGGACTGGCGGCTTCAAAGGTAATCGTCGACCAGTGCCGTAGTTCAATCCTGGCGTCATCTCTAAATCATACCCCTGTTTCTGCATAAGATATTTGGATTGAGGGTTATAAAGATACAGATGCAGTCTTCCGACATCTGACCCGAGGTCGACTTCTTCTATGGTGAGGGGATGCGGGTTGTTCGTCCGGCCGAAGATGATCGGATGATCTCCTTCCTCGAATATTCGGTAAGCGTCTTCTACTGGAGTAAGCTGGATCGCGGTGTACACATTTGTTACCTGTGTGTGTAGGTGAGTGCCTATACCGTGTTCCATAGCATACATTGTACATAGCTTATTGAGCTCGGTGTAGTTCAAAGATAACCCTTTATTGATGAAGTAAGGTATCTTTTCTAGGGGGATTACATCATCAGCGGAGGGAACATTCGTGTGGGCAGCCACATACTTGGCTAACTCCAGTTCCTCTTCGGCTACCCCCTGTGTAAATGAAGACTGAGAGAACGACCTGGGGAGCTTGATCGTCAGTGGTTCAGTTGACGGGGCAAAGCGTGGAGTTGTTGGCAGACTAGCGACCCCCAGTTTGGTACTCGAGGTGGAGCGAGGAGTGGCCGGTTCGCTAGAAGTGTCAGACCTTGCGTCGGGGTGACGACCCTTCTTGGGAAGGCGTATCGTCAACGGCTTGTCGGAGGGATTGAGCTTCCCTGTTTGGGGTTGACTTACTCTTGGCAGTCTGATTGTCAGTGGCCCCGTTGTGGGTCTTGGCACTTGGCCGGACCTTGGCAGCCGGATTATCATCTGCTCCTCTAGTGCCGAGAGGCTGATCGCGTCCTTCCGCAGAATAGCGGTAAGGGGTGCGGACTTGCCCGGTTTGCGAGCTTGGAGGTGGATCGTCAGGGGTCCTTCGGATCCCGTAGCCGTTTCGGTACTAGCTTGTTCATTTCCTTCATGAAGGTGCCTTTTCGATTTTTCGTATAGGTAGGAGTCTGAGTAGTAGGATTCGACCCCTTTGAAGGGATCGATATCAGCAAATTCTGTCTTCACGAAGCCGTGTTTGTCGACATATTTGAAGCACTGGTGTAGCGTGGAAGGCACGATCATGTAATCGTGTATCCATGGGTGCCCCAAGAGGATATTATAAGAAGTATCTGCATCTATGACGTAACAGGTGACTTAGGATTGGAGATCGCCAATCTGACACTTCAGACGAATCTTCCCGATAGGGTAGCTACTGTCCGAATTGAAACTGCTGATGGCGGTGCTTGTAGGTGTCAAGCGATGCATTGGGATACGGAGATGATGTAGCAGACCCTTCGGGATGATGCTTATGGAAGAGCCATGATCAATGTGCATCCGATCCACCTTTACGTCGTCGATGTATCCCGTGTAGTATAGTGGGCGATCATGTAGGTTGGTTTTAATGAGCATGTCCTGCGGTGTGAAGACGATGTTGGGCATTGCTCCCGTACAGGCACTATCCTGAAGATCCACAGGTGAATCTTCCCCGGTGAGGTTGGATTGAGCCAGATAGGCATCGGCATTTTGGAGTGCTTCACTCAATACAATACGAACGTCCTTGGAGAGCCTTAGGAGTTCGTATAGTGACAATTTGGCCGGAGTGTTAGCCAATTGTGCTAAGATGTCAAAGTTGTAGGGCCTCTCTAGCCCTTGGGCTGCGTCCTTTCGGAGAGATTTGTCGAAGCGAGTCTCCTTTGGCCTAGGCTTGTCGGTCGTCGAAGGCTGAGACGGTCCCAGAGCATCAGTTGTAGTAGGTTGATGATTTTCGGCTGGGTTGTCAACCACAGGTTGGGATTGCGCTCCGGACCACGTGACGACGGTTGTAGCTTCTTCGTTGTCTGCTGAGATTGTGTGGCAGGTCCTGATTTTTCCACTCTTTCTTTTGTTGGTGGGAGATGGTGTGGGCCGAGTTACTTCTGATACTAAGTCTGGATGGACCCACATGACCTCTCCACATGAGGTGGTGAGAGGTACTAGACCAGCAGCCTGTTCCCGGGGAGGAGGAAGATTGGTAATTTCCATTGTTGCCAGAGGGACGGGGATCACCCCGTCTTGAGTATCCGTCGGAAGGAAGCTGCCGAATTGTACGGACACCATATTGGCTGCTACGGTTACCTCTTCGAAGTCGATGGCCAGAGCGTTCGAATCGATGAGGCTTTGGATGTACCGTTTTAGTTGGTAGCAGTCGTGTGTAGCATGGTGTACATAACGGTGATAATGGCAGAACTTTGGGTTCTCCTGATCAGCCGGCCGAGGCTCTCGTCTTGGTGGAGGAAGCTGAATTCTACCTCCTTGTATGAGCATGTCCAAGATAGGCTTGACGTGGCCGTCTTCGAAGGAGTAATCGATTTGCGGCCATTGTTTGTCTGCCGGTTGTGGCTCAAGCTTTTGCGCCGTGTCAGCCACCATAGCCTGCTTTCCTTTGCTGTCTCGATTGTTGGAGGGGTTACCCCCATTATCGCTGTTGGGACGCTTGCCCTTGTTTTCTCCTTCCGAGATGTGCAACCCCAGTTGGCGTGCCTTCTTTAGTCGTTCTTCGGCGCTTGTGCGCTGATGATGAATGCCTTCCAATCTTTGAATTGACTTTTGCCCATCCAGAGACTGATCGTAGAAAGCAGTCTCTTTTGGCATATCTCAATCAAAGAGGAATCTGGATTTCCGGAGGGCAGCTTCATTGCGGTCTGGCGGAACCGCTCGATGTAGTTCCTTGTTAACTCCTTCTCCCCTTGGACGACGTCCGTGAGAGTGGACATAGTGACGTCCTGTCCTACTTCGTAGAACTGCTCCAAGAATAGGCGCTTGAAGTCGGCGAAGGAGTGGATGCAGTTGTCCGGTAGATTGCGGTACCAATCGAAGGCGACCCCTTCTAACGCCCCAATGAACAACCGTGTGAGGATAGCATCATCGTGGGGCAGATGGTCGGTGGTAACCTCAAAGTAAGTGATGTACCGACTTGCTGACGTTTTGCCATCATACTGGTTGATATTGAACGGCTTATATCTTGGTGGGAATGGAACATCCCTCCATTCAGCAGGGTATGGTTGCCGTATTCCGAGATCTTGAGCGTTTTCTCGGGCATGGAACATGGCTCGGAGCTCCTGGACCTCTCTCCTTACTTCTCGGGTCTCATTTGTCGCGGTAGGGGCTATTATTTCGGGAGGATTATTGCCCGGGTTTGGTGCTGCTGAGTTCGAATCTATATTGACCGTGGGGCCCGTGCTTGTATGTCCAAGCGTTCCTCCCTGTAGAGTGGGCAGGGCCGTCTTAATCTCGTCTACAGATTTGACCAAAGCAAGTAATATTGCTTCAAGATTGTCGATGCGCTGGCGATCATTGGAACCTCCTTGATTGTTGTCCGTCATCAAAACCGTCCTTATATGAGGAGGGATGGAAGATCCGGTGGAGGATGTGCCCTCCGAGTCGTACCCATGTACCGAGAAGTCATCGGGATAGGTGGGAATGTTCTCTTCGGGCTCGGACTCGGAGGGAATGGTACCCCCAGCTTCAGAGCTTGCTTCGTCTTGAGAATCATGGATGTCCTCGGGGACATCGGTGTCTGTCGTACCTGAAGGGAGAGTCGTTTCCCCGGGCTCGGCTCCTTAAAACATTGGATTGTTGCGAATATTCGGAGGAGTGCTACCCCCAGCCCCCAGCGATGCGGATGATGAATTTCACACTGCAGCCGATTTCGTCTTTGAACGGGTGTGTTGGAATACTCCGGTGGAAGACAACCGTTTAGACGACAGTTTCGTAGCTGTAGTGGTTGATATCTTGGGACTTGAGATGCTTGTCTTTTTCCTCCTCCTTTCGATGGGGACCTTTTGAGCGGAATTGCAGGAGACAACAGGAGGTGCCTCATCTTCTGAGCTCGGGTGCTGTAGCCTTTGGAAGACGGACGGCCGATCTTCCGTCACTGCCGCGTTGTTGCAGTAGCAATTGACGATGATTTGGGTGCAGCGATGTCCAAGCGAGGACTCTTTGTACGCCGACACTCCTTCTCTTTTCTTGCGTTTGTGGAGGATCGCCTCCCGCAGGTCAAAGGAACCACTCTGTCCATTTGCCGTCGGGGGCTATACTCGAGCGGTTGCATATAACTTCCCATCCGAGGCCCGTATGATAGTCAACGGGATGCCCCGATAGTCAGAGGTTAGGACAGCTGACTGGACCCGATGAGTCTGCGCTGTCCTAGATTTCCTCCTTTTAGCACCTGCGGGTGCGTAATAGGAGGAGTCCAAGTTGAATAACAGAGAGTCTGGCTTATCATCCAGAGAAGTATCAGGGTCAGGACCGCATGAGAGACGGTCGAAGACTGATCGACAGAAGCGTGAAACGGATGCTATGCGGCTAGGTTTGGGTACCGTGCAGGCTGTCTGCATGCGGTTGTCTTCTGTCGTCGGATGAGTTGTTTTTGTGTGGCTAGGAGTCACGACAGTACAGGCTGGCCGCATGCGGTTGGCGATTGTGGCCGTATGGGTTTTTTGCAAGCGGTTGACTCCCATAGCCGTATGAGTTTCATCCGTGTGGTTGGCAACTGTAGCCGCATAAGCTATGCGGCTGACAGATATGGCCGCATGAGTTTTTTTCATGCGGCTGGAGGATGTAGCCGCATGAGCTTTCTCTCTGCGGCTGATACCCTTATGCGGCTCGGATCTCATAGAGTTCCTCTTTGCCCCTGCAAGTCTAGCATCATAATGTTTTCTTCTGCCAGACTTGGGGACAGCAGAGTTGTCTACGATCTGACGTGGGGCCGCAGGGGAATCTTGCTCGCCATTTTGAACAACGGAGGGTATCTCCGTAAGAGCTTCAGTAGGAACGAAGGATCGGGGTCTCCACTCCTTACGGGCCTTCTTCATGCGGGTTCGCTTCTGGACCGGGCCAGTGCTCTTGTCGGAGAGCATGTCTTCGAACGCCTGTTGGTCAAACCGGGCGACCATCTTTTATTGAGTGGAGCCAAGCTTGGCTGCATCCGACTGCGTCACCAACTCCTCAGCCGTGGAGAAGTTTGTCCCCAGCAGAGTCGCCATCGTGTTTGCCATGAAATATAAAAGAACAGAACAATTATCGGAGGACCGGACTTTTACTTCACGTTACAAACTCGCTTGTACAAAGAAAGCCTAGGGACGAAAACCTAGGTACAGCAGTCTAAGTACAATTGTTTATTTTAGATTCTGGGGGGTGACGATAGAGGCTCGGGAAGGCGATGGCAGCCCTGCCTTACTCCTTGGACGATCGGTATGCAGCCTTGGCTACTTGTGAAAAGATGGTAGGCGTTGACGAAGAAATGCTCTTCTTGCTCCTCTGATGCTCCTTTGGCTTCTTTCTCTCTCTCTGTATATATTCTCTCCCGGACTATGGGGGGAAGTCGCTCTGTATATATGTATTTTTTTTCTCTCTGATATTGTATATCTTCCTTTTTTCTTCAAGAGAATGACACCCTACTATTTATAATAGTGGGATGTGATCATTAGGGTTGCCAATGATTAGCTTTTGGAGATGGCGGCGGCTTGGAGATTGGTCCATCTTGGCCATTCGTTTTGATTATGATGGATCTGGGCCATTAGGTGTAGATTACACCAAATCCCATGAGCAATTAATGCTGATTGGAATAAATCTTCCTTATACTGATCTTCTGATATCTGCGAATAAATCAGATCTATTCTTCTGCCACGTGTCCCAGATTTATTGGGATCTGACCCAATCTTTAATGGCAGCAAATCTGAGGAATTAATCGGTTTAGGACACGTGTCCTAGGAGCTGCTGGGGGAAATCTGGACCGCATGACTAGTGAGTCGCATATGAATGTGAGCCCACGTGTCAGGGCTGCGTGGGCAGCGGCCCTCACTTGAGTCCTCTAACCAGAGAGCAGTAATCCTTGTGGGCCGCATAGGTATATATCCGCCTGGGCCGCATGGATATGATCTTCTTTGAACCGCATGAGAAGTCCTCGCTCGAGCCGCATGAGGCTTTCATGGCCTGAGCCGTATAGGATGGATTCACTTTGGAGCCGCATGGGAAGTCCTTTGCTCGAGCCGTATGAGGCTTCTATGGCCTGAGCCGCATAGGATTTATTCTGAGCCGCATGAGAAGCGAGCCGTATACGAACGCCCACGTGGCGAGGCCACGTGGCATTTTTTTATGGCTCTCGGGGGATTTGTGTCAGAGATTTCTTTCCTCTTCCCTAGAGATTCATCATTATGGCAGAGCCATAATTACCAGCCTTTGGTGTCAGGGCTGTCAACTTTTCAGAGGGGTCAGCCGTCATAGTAATTAATGCAGCGTGGGTAGATGGGAGCACTATCAGGCCACGTGTCTTCTGAGCCGCATGGAATGCTTCGGGCCGTATAGCTCCTTGTGCCGCATGATGCCCCGAGCCGCATGGGCTTTCGGAGCCGTATGGGTCTTTCCTGGCTGCATGAGTCATTTTTTTAGTATTTTCTATGCTTCTACAGCTATCAAGGTCCTGACGAGTCCTACCAAAGTGCCATCATCAGGCTCGGTAGGCTGAAATGGCTGGACTGGTGGCTCTCCATCAGAAGGTACGACTCTAGAGGCTACTCCCGAATGCTAGACTTGATCTCCAGGTTGCTGCTGGTTCGCGGGAGGTGCTCTGCCTTGCTGATCGGCAGGTCCAGGAACGATGCCGCTGAAGAAGATGACATGGAGAACAATAAGGAAGGACCAGGACAGATCAACGATACAAGCATATGATCAGGACAAGAATCCAGGGATTCAGAAGATACGAGCAGAGATCAAAGGCGAATACTGATTGAGACATCTATTCGGTAAGCCCTCACATATCTTGATTTACAAGACCTGCATGGGCCACCACTTAAACCATGTCACGCCCCAGAACCAGAATACTGGAGAGCGGGGAAGACATAGCCAGCTACGTATATTGAAATAGATTCCATCTCGCTATACGGTCACGGCTGTCTAGATACATGAGGGTTTACTACAAGCCAACAGTCTCTTAAGGTCATGAACAAGCCTAGTGTCTCAATCACAAGCAAATAAGTAAATGTTACAAGATGCATGATCATTAAATATACAATAATAAGGCGTCCCAAATATTACATATTTAGATGATCATGAAGCTAGTCATTACAAAGTGTTAGGACTAGCAAGAGTTTTAGTCATACATGATCAACCCTAGGATCTGCTAATCATGTTACAGCCCGTAGGCAAACAGTAAGTAAATGCAATCGAGCTAAATAGGTGCTCGTCGGCTAAACGCCTCAAAAGAATATTTTTACAATAAAGTGGGAGAACAAAAATAAACCCACTCGTTGTCAGGGTTCCGTCTAGTGGCCACCATCTGGCTGAAAGGTCGGTAGATCCTCTGGAGCTGCTCCGAAATCTGGCCACACAAAACCAGCTGGGTCAGACCCCAGAAAGAGCACGTGCCACAAAGAAAGCTTCACTTAGGAACTAAAACCAGCAATCAGCACAAGAATATAAATAAAAATGAGAACTAGAAATAAAGAAAATACATCAGGATGATATACGACGAGATAACCATGGAGCTATTCAGATAACTAGGTTATAATTCGTAAACCAAACAAGGACCGGGGTTGTAACCCTTCGTCTGAACAGAACTTGGAATTCTCACCATTTATCGGTAAAATAAATACAAGCATTCTGGTCATGCAGTAATCTAGAACAGGATTAGGACAAGACTAGACTGGTTAGACTCCATCCAATCATTTCACGGCCAAGCAAGAACTACGGCTTGATACTTTAACTAACTAGGGTTATCATAGGCCTAGTTACTAACAAGATGCAGTGAGATTACTCCACAGCCACAAGCCCTGCAGACCATCCAGGTTACCCGGGTTGAAAGATTAGAGTTGAATTCATGTGGGTACATCGTCCAGGAAACGAATGTACCCTTAGGTAGCTTGAAGGGTGCAACACATGACAGTGTGCTGGAAATGTGCCCTACTCGACGGCAGGCTACAGATCCCAAGGCGTGCCCAGGTAACGGGATTGTCTGTAGCTGGGAGATCTCTTTATGACTAGTGTATTAATCTAGTTATTAGACTTAGTCCATTTCAATGGGTACTCCTGACCGTGGTACTCAGGAGTCCCCTCCTAGACATGATGTAAGACAGGACTGGATTATTTGTACAAGCACAATCGCTCACGGTGTCCAGATTAATTATACAGGTCATGTCATGTCAGGTAGCCGTCGCAACAGCTGATCAAGATAATCATGTCAGGTGTACTTGTCAGGAGTGCGCCACAACGGGCCACTATCAGGTCATGTCAGGTTAGTCATGTCAGGAGTGTACCACTACGGGTCACTGTCAGGTCATGCTCAATTATCAGTTCTAAACATATTAAATAAATTTATGATTATTAAGTCCATGACAAAAAGGCATAGGAGAGCCATGCGGAAGCATATACGGCCAGGAATGATCACATGCGGCTGGGAAGGGAACAGCCCATGCGGCTGGATGGTATCAGGCGCATGCGGCTGATAAGGGAAAAGCCCATGCGGCTAAGAAGGAGTTCAGGCCCATGCGACTGGGAAGTGTAGTATCATGCGGCTGGGTATAGAAGGAGGCGCATGCGGCTTAGTAGAAGCCCATACGGCTGGGTCAACATGGCTGCTTATGCGGCAGGGAGTGAAGGGTGCGTATGCGGCTGATAAGGGACTCAGCCTCATGCGGCCAAGAGTGCTGATGCTTATGCGGCACGGAAGCAAGGCCTTATACGGCCAGACCGGTTATACGCCTATGCGGCCAGGATATGAAGGGATCCATGCGGCTTGGTTAGGAGCTCATGCGGCCAGGTCAGTTCAAGAGCTCATGCGGCTAGGAGAACACTTGCCGCATGAAATGTTCATGCGGTCAAGTCAAGAAAATAGTGCATGCGGTTGGAACTGACTTGCCGCATGAATGTTCATGCGGTCAAGTGCTACCATGCGGCTCGGAACTGTGCTTCTTCTCCAAATTTCTGAAAAGAAGTACACCATAAGCCATGGCTTCCAAGCTGCATAACTCTATCATCCGGAGCCCAAATCCGAACTTCCATTGGTCAAAATGGGGTAGAACGAAATGCTCTACAACATAGAACCATCAAAACTCGGAAATAACAAGATTAAGCAGATCAAAACCCAAAAAATCCAAAAATAAAATAAACTTAGATCTACAAAGATCCGGCCATGGAAAGTGAAAATGCCAAGTAATAAAGTATGTTAAAATGCTGTAAGGAAGAGAATGAAGCAATAAAATTCGAGTTCCTCCATGAAACAAGTTGCACTTGCCTAGACCTCTCTCTCCTCTCTCTGGTAGGTGAAGGAGTAAATGGAAGAAGAAGAAGAGTAATGAAGAGAGAGAAAGAAGAATGGGTAATAAATATCAAAGGTGGTGGTAGGTAGGGGGTTCATCCATGGTTCATGATGAGCCAAAAACAATCCCAACCGAACCAAGCCAACCCCGGGCCAAGAATAAACCGAGCCAAGAAGGAAAGCTAAGCCAGGAATTAAGCAATACAGAATAAAATACGTACACGTATTCCAAAAATATGTAATACGGACAACAGGCATTACACATATACATGCTTGCATCATGTATTCTATATTACCATACATGCTATCATTATATATTGCATTACATTATGTATGTATTATGCATTCATATCTATCATTATATGCATACCTTGCATCCTTATCTAGCATTCATTATATACTTTCATGTATACATTGTATATTATTCTTTCATTCATGCATTGCTTACATACATTACATTGATTGCATTCCTACATGCTTGCATTCAACCATATATACATTAATGTAAAGAGGATACATATCATATATATATATAAAATAAATATATATATATATATATATATATATATATATATATATATTATATATATATATATATATATATATATATATATATATATACATATAAAAAAAAAAAAAAATATATATATATATACATATATATATATATATATATATATATATATATATATATATATATATATCATTTTATTTATCTAACATATTATGCTTTACATACTCTACATTCATTTAATATCCATACTACATAGGCTCATAGGTTACACAAAATGTCTATATCGTATAATCACTCTTCTACTTAAAATCAATACTGTACCAATTGGGCCTTTACTAAATTCTAGGATTAAAGTATGTCGTAGTCCTTTGTGTTAGCTTTCCGAAACTTCAAACGGATCGCATTTTTGTGTCCGGAAGCTCATGGAATCGCGAAAACATCTAAACGCGTTTGTCTTTCGGACAGCTGACACTCAAATAATTTTACAAAAAGTTCCAGAACAATTTTGACTTATTAAAATATATATTTGGAAAGCTAACTTCGATACGGTTCTTTTAAAAAAACCAAAAGATTAAACAGAGTTCTAAGCTAAAAGTTATGACATTTCTAAGTTGCTTTGGTTAATAAATACGTGGATGAATATTATGACGAATTTGAGTTGTTTTGGAGAAAAGAAACACATGTAGGCCAAGATACTTGGATACCAACATAGGTATCCAAATGAAACTCATTATAACCATCCTAACTACCACTCTCTAACCATTCTAAAACTAAATTTAAATATCTATTTAAACTATTATCATACATACATACACATGTGGTGTTTTAATTTGGGATCTATCAAATAGGACACAAGACACATATCTAAAATCCTCAAGAGAGCTCCAAATGGCCTCAAATTTGAATCTAAAGGGGACACATGCATGAGGATGGATCCTATGAATTCAAAACTAATTTATATGCAAAGGAAATTGATTTAGAGGATGGATTTTACCTATTGGGAGTGGAATCCCAATAAAATCCTTTAGGACATGGCTCCAATACGAAGATCCCTCAAAGTGGATACTCCTCCTTGCACTTCTCTTCCAATCCTTGGTAGCACCCTTCCCTTATAGAATGGGAATGATTGAGGGAAGATTTGGTGAAGGAATGATTTGATTTGGAGATCAAATCAAAGGGAAGGCTCCCTAAAATTAGGGAAGAACAAAAGGAAGATAAAAGAGTCAAGATTGTAATGAATGAAATGAATCATTCTCCCCTAAAGGTGGCTGCCATAAAGAGTCCATTAGGGCTAATGGAAAATATTCTAATTGCCCCTATCTAGTCTCATATGGTTAAGTCTAAACTAGGTTCAAGTTTGGGATCAAAAGGATCTAGTTTTGAGTCTCTAACTTAACCATTCTAACATGATAAAAATTAGTCTAACTAACTAACTTAAATGTTGGATTTTGTGGGCCATACTTAACTTAATATTGGATCCCATCTAGAGTTTAAACTACCCGGGTCACAATACAAGTCGGAACGAGAAGAAACTCAAACCCGACTAAACAAATCCAATAAAAACAATATTAAAAATATAAAATTTTCCCAAATATTAAAATATGAAAAATGACCAAAATCATAATACATCAATTTAAATATTATTAAAATAATCTAAAATTCACCAATTAATCAAAATTCTAAATAATTCAAAAGTCACAAAATGACCAAAATACCCTTAGCCTAAAAAATTGTAAATAGTTATTCTAATCACATGGTTAGGTCCCCATGGTCATGGTTAGTCTCTAGGCTCAACAGTTCTAGGGTTCACTAGCTCACCAATTTTAAATAATATTAAATTAATTAAAAATTCTCATAAATCATAAATCCTATTATTAAATAATAAACTTTTACAAAAGTTCAAAATTATCCTTATTTTAGAAAAGTAGGTGTTATACTATGCACCAGTGGTAAAAGGTCAGGTTATATCCTACGTATGGTGATGGTGGAGCTATGCACATGTAGTAACCAGTGGGGTATTGATCACATGACCTCTAATAACTCTCCATCCCCGAATAGTATAATGGATCCAGATATGACACATCATGACACAGGATTCAAAAGCAGGAGGGCAACCCACTCCCAAATCTGTGTCTATACAAGTACAAGAAACAAGATCAAACATGTACTCATATACCAGATAAACCAGGAATAACATCTCATGACGAGATCCAACGTATACTAGTCCGTGTATCATCGTGTCAGAAATTAAGTAAAATACTATAACTGAATCAGATATAGTAGATATCAAAGCAATAAAAACTATCAGAGAATGTACTCGCCTGTGGTCCTGAGCTGAGGAATCCATACTACCACTCAAATGAGCCACGAAGGGTCAACTTGTGCAATAGTCTCCTAATGCTGAAACAGACAATACCAATATATTCAGAATGGTCAAATTAGCTCGAATAGCTTATCCTTAAGTCTAATTCTAGACACAAGGGTAAAACGATAATTTTGGGCCAAAATGATGTCCGTCGTTGGACTCGCTTTGCACCGAAAAATGTGCCGGTATCTACGGTCTCTAAAGTTGTCAAACTATATGTCTACGGATTTGTTTTAATGAGATAAATCCAACCGTATATCCAAAGTTGGATTCTGGTAAGCCGTGCACAATTTCGCCCGTTGGATCGGGTCGCGGGTCCGCCAAAATAGCGTTCCAGTCGACCTTCTCAAAATCGGACCAAACTTGGCATACATGACCAAAAAAATGACATGGTCATGTTGGCGCAAGTTTTGTCTCGAGATGACGAACGTGCATGAAGTAATTGACAAATTCAGAAAAGAGTCGATACAGGATATTTCAACGGGTATGCACTGATTTCGTCGCACACACGCAGCAAAATCGGGTTCCATCGAATCCCACATGTCCAAAACATCTGTACACGTATTTTGATGCCTACGGGTTGCGACCACGTCACCCGGTTTGCCGGGACGCATGCCGTATCGGGAAATTTTCCTAAAATTCATGTTTTGAAACACTATTTTTCCTGATTTTGGAAATCTGTTTTCGAGACGCAATGTCTCCGAAATCAGGAATTAAAAGATGGCTCACAGAGCCCTATAGGTTGTCTACAAGTTCCTTCAAACGGATTTTTGAATCGGTCGAAGGATCGGCGAAAAATAGCCTCCAAAAATCGTGATTCGGGTTCCTAAATTTGTCCAGTTTAACATGATTTTTCGACAACTGTTTGTCAATTTTTCAGATAGCAGGGCTAGGTATGAACAAATCTATCTAATAGGCCTCCTAGAGGGTCAAATCGGCTACCCGTAGAAACTTACGGATCTCAATTTGATCGAGCGTGCACAAAAAAATGAGACGGGGAAGATAGGTACCTGAAATGGGTTTCCTGTGACTGTGTGCGCATGTGTGCACGCGGCTGCGACTTCTGGCCGGCGATGGGCGGCACTCCGGCGGTCAACGACGATAAGGAGACACCCACTACTAAAATACAGCAATTTATCGATGACAGATTAGCGACGAATCTTATCCGTCGGCCATAGCGACGGACTAGCGACTACCTTGTGACGGACTACCATAAAAAAGCATTGGATAATTTTTTTAGTTTTTTTTGCATCAAAATCAGTCGGACATCCGTCGCTCATTTGACAAAAATTTAGCGACGGATTGATGTCCGTCGCTAATATGTCGTACATTGTGGTGGCAAAATCTGAAAAATGGCGCGCTAAATTAGCTTCTATCTAGCGACGGACGTTCCGTCGGTAAACTAGTGGGTATTTAGCGACTACCTACCGACGGATATATCCGTCGGTAATCCGTCGCTAAATACCGTAACCTAACTTAAATTGAACCGACGGGGGAGAATTTTTTATTCCGCCCAAAAAGACTCTCTCTTCTTCCCCTCTCTCTCCCTCCGGCGGGCTCTCTCCGACGGGTCATATTCTCCGACGAAGCTCTCTCCGACGGCATATCTCTCTCTCAGGTATGCTCTCTCTCCCTCACTCTCTCTCTCTGTTTAGCATAATATATAGGGTTTCGGGTTGGTGGGGGGTCGGCTGTCGCTGGGGCCTACGGGGTGGGGGGGAGGGAGTGGGTGCGGGGGGTGGGAGGATGTTGATGGCGGGGGGCAGGGTAGGGTTTAGGGTTTCGGGACAGGCGGTGATGGGAGGGTGGGCCGGCTGTCGCGGGGGCCGGCGGTGATGGAGGGAGGGAGGGGGCGGGGGGTGGATGATGTTGGGTACGGGGCGGGAGGCAGGGATAGGGTTTAGGGTTAGCTATCGGAGGGTGAAGGGGAGGGGGTGGTTGTTTGCTATTGGGTGGAGAGGGGGTGGGGTGGGGGTTTGCTGTCGGGGGGTAGGGGAGGTATGGCAGGGGGAGGGGGATTTGTTGTCCGGCGGGATAGGAGAGGGGGTGGAAGGGTATCGGTGGTTTCGTATCAGACTATTCCTTTGAGTATCGGTGGTTTCGAATCAGAGTATCGGATCGGGGGAGGGGGTATATGTGGTTTCGGATCGGACCAATCCTATGAGTATCTGATCGGGGAAGGGGGTATCGGAATCGGTATCGGAATCGGAATCGGTATCGGACCGATACAGTTTGGCATATCCCGCTTCGATACTGACCGATACCCGATACTGACCGATATCGATCCGATACTGTCCGATACTGATACAGTTTGGCATGTCCCGGTATCGGTTTCGGACTATCCCTATGAGTATCGGCATTGGGGGTATCAGTAATATCGGTGGTTTCGGATCGGAGTATCGAATTTTTTCGTATCAAAAAACAAATAGGTATTAATAAATTATTAATATTAATAATTTATTAAATTATCGGCCGATACCGATACCGATCGGAGTATCAGACTATTCTTATGAGGATGGTTTAAAGTATCGGGTTATTCTTATGTTTAGTTTGTCTTACGATACAGATTTTCACATCCAAATCGAGGATGAATTGTTACTTTGTTGATCGTACATGGATGTACAAACGGCAGCACGAGAGCAGAATTGGTGTTAGTGATGATTTTCAGACAGGCGTGGAAGTATTTCTTAAGCATGCCATGATCAAAGCTCAGTACAAGGACAGTAACAAAATCAAGTGTCCATGTGTTAATTGTCACAATAGACGTTACGAAGAAGTGGTGATTGTGGGAGATCATTTGACCCGTAAGGGTTTCGTACGTGATTACGGCTTGTGGTCATCGCAAGGTGAATTATATTCGAAAAGACAGGCGGCGGAAGCTGGTACTTATGTTTTTGATGATAATGCTACAATGGATGTCCTCGAAGACGACGGATGCTCTGTTGATTATGGAGACGTGCAGAACCTTGCGCGAGCTATGGTGTATGATGCGGCAGAGCCTAATTTTGATCCGAAGGATCCTAATCCCGAGGCGAAGGAGTTCTACGATATGTTTCAGGACGCAGATACTCCCCTATATTCTGGTTGTGAGACTCATTCAGATCTGGAAAACAAGAATTTCTTGATCCTCCTGCCAGATTGTCGGGATACGATATTTGGGAAGTTGTAAAGGAATTGTCCACCGTAATGGAAGATCCATCGAACAATCGTGTCGAGGGGTTCGGTCAAAGCCATAACTGGACCAAACGGAGTATTTTCTGGGACTTGCCTTATTGGAAAGATAATATTATAAGGCATAATCTTGATGTCATGCATATCGAAAAGAATGTGTTCGATAATGTCTTCAATACCGTCATGGATATTAAAGGAAAGACGAAGGACAATCCAAAAGCAAGACAAGACATGGCCGGGATATGCAAATGTCATGAACGAAACTTGATAGAAAGGGGAGCTGGTGGACAATTAAGTAAGCCTATAGCGCCATATACATTGAGCAAGGAAGATAGATTAATAATCTGCAAGTGGATATCTACTTTAAGATTTCTCAACGGCTATGTGTCAAATTTGTCTAGATGCGTTGATCTCAATGAACGCAAGCTAACAGGAATGAAAAGTCACGATTGCCACGTGTTTATGGAAAGATTACTGTCCATTGTTTTGAGAGAGTTGTTGCCTTCTACTGTATGGGTTCCATTGGCCGAGCTGTCTACATTCTTTAGGGATATCTGTTCAACTAAGCTGACGATACAATATATGGTACAACTTGAGGAGAAGATTGTCTTAATAATTTATAAGTTAGAGAAAATATTTTCGCCGGGCTTTTTCGACATCATGGAGCATCTACCGATTCATCTACAATACGAAACCCGTGTCGGTGCATCTGTTCATTATCGATGGATGTACCCCTTTGAAAGGTAAATAAAAATTGATATAAATTAAGTGGAATTTTATAATTCATTGTCAATTCTCAAGATAATTTGTCTTTCTAGGTACCTACACCATCTAAAGAAGAAAGTTGGCAACAAGGCTCATATAGAGGCTTCGATATGTGAAGCATATCTTATCGAGGAGGTGTCAAACTTCTGCTCCATTTATTTTGATACTCATGTCGAGACAAATCAAAATAGACCTCAAAGGAATGACGAAGACGTTGAGGATGGAGGTATATTCAATTTAAGGGGCAAGCCTATTAGGGCTAATAAGAATCGGTGGTTGACTGACGATGAGTATGATGCCGCACACCGATATGTATTGTTAAATTGTGACATACAAGAAGTGAGAGATTTGGAGAAGTAAGTGACTACACCTCGTAATAATATCTAATTTGGTGAAGTAAGTGACCACACTTATTTTTATTCTCTTTAACAGTGTATTTAGAGATGAAGTCAAAATAAGGGCACCCGATATTACCGATGAGGGACTTCAAAGAGAGGTTGATTGTACCTTTCCGACCTGGTTTCAAAAATACGTAAGCAACTGAGATAATATGTTATCCGGCTACCATTAAAATATATGCAAGTAAAACATTTAAATTATCATTATTTGTTTACAGCTTTTATTGCCTGAAACAACACTCACAAATGAGAGCATTCGTTATTTGGCATTGGGACCAAAAAAGCATGCGAAGACTTGGCCAGGCTATGTCGTTAATGGCTTTAAGTTTAGGGCAACTCAGCATGCTATAAATATCGAATTTGTCAATGACAACTTTGTAGGAGCGTAAAAAGTACTTCATAGACCAAGTCAAAGAAGTTGAGAACTCTACGCAAGTTAAACTGAATCAAACTCAGACTTTACGCAGAGTAAAACTCTACGCGAGCTACTTTACGCGAGAGATATCCGCTGAACTTTACGCGGAGGACAGGCTGTCAGGCTGCATTTAATGTGTGTGATTCTTGTTCTGACATAATAATTTTCTAACAGCAGGATTGCACAGAAGCCGAGAGAATTTGATTTACACTAAATCCAATACTGTCGTTTAGTGTGCAGATGGGCTACTTTACGCTCAACAGATTGCTTCTTTTGCGCACGAAAGCTATTCGAGCTTTTTAGGCTCAAGGCTGTTGTGCGCGTAAAGTTTATTTGAGCTAATTTTACGCTCAAGGCTATTTTCAGCCACTTTATGCGGAAAGTTTATTTTGGGCTATTTTACGTCCAGTCTGCTACTTTACGCAGGATGTATATTTTGGGTCATTTTTACGCCCGATCTTTTCTGGCTACATAAGAACGTGGTCTGCTTACGTAGCTTTTATGTCGCACTTATCGAGGAACGTATGTACGTGCTCTCTTTATTTTGTTGAAGTAGTGGGACACGTGTCACCATGCGTAGAGATCAAAACTCTACGTGGGACACGTGTCATCACGCGTAAAGGTTGATTCTCATCGTTGGTAACAGTTACCAAACTTTGTTGCTTTTTACGCACAGAGGGTCTAGTCTATAAATAGACTTATTTTTTAACACAAGAGATAATAGAGAGACAGGGAGAGGAGATTCTGAGAGAACTCATACTTTTAGAGTGATATTCCCAGAAGCATTTCTTCAACTTTTTCTCAAGAACAAGATGAAGCAAAGCAGGAAATCATTAGACTGTGCCATCAGTGCCGTTGCTCGATACTTTTCTGGTGACTTAGTTCTTCCGATTGTTCGTCTTCTTCAAGCAGTTTTTTTATCATCATCGTATGGTCCAAGGAACAAAGTGATCGCTCTCAGATCAGACTTCCATAGCAATATTTCCCAGAAACAATTTTGTACTTTTGTATTTTTTCTAGTTTTCTTTTAAAAGCTAATTTTAGGCTTTTTTTAAGTGAAACAAAATGACGACTCTGCTGGGGACGACCTTCTCCTCCGACGAGAAGGCAATTGCTCAATATGATGATGCATTGGTCGGATCGAAAAAAAAAACTCTGGTTGTTCACTTCGACCAGACTGCTTACGAAGAAATGCTCCGAACTGGGGGTAGTACTCGCTGCTCCAATGTTTAGAAATCGCGAAAGACGCAAAAAGTTTGGATTCCTAAGTCCAAAGAATCCTCGGATCTCTCTGATGTCTCTGAAGGCAAAGGAATCCTTCCCACTCCTGTTGTGGAGGCTCCCGTCTGTGACGAGGCAATCTCTACTTCAGTGATATGCCCTAGGTGTAAAAATCAGTCTCCCGTCTGTGACATGGCAGACTCTCAAGTTTTACGCCCTGTGCGTAAAAATTAGTCTTCCGTCTGTGACGTGGCAGACTCTCAAGTTTTATGCTCTGCACGTAAAAATAAGTCTCCCGTTTGTGACGTGGCAGACTCTCAAGTTTTACGTTCTGTGCGTAAAAATTAAGTTTTACACCCTGCACATAAAAATCAAGTTTTACGCTTTGTGCGTAAAAATAAGTCTCCCGTCTGTGACGTGGTAGACACACAAGCTTTACGCTCTACGCATAAAGGAAAATCTTCTGCCTGTGACGTGGCAGATACTCATGTTTTGCACTCTACGCGTAAAGGTAAATCTCTTGTCGGTGACAGTGTAGATAAAGTTCGCAATGATGCCTTTGCATCTAAAGTTGCCTGCACGTATGCAGCATAAAAATATAAATTCTACTGTTGGTAAAACTTCAGTTTTCCACCAACAACCTTCTTATACTGCTTTACGCAAGGTACCAAACCTTCAAATTACGCGTAATATTGATAGAGTCCTTTGTGCAAAAAAATTACAAGATTTACGCACGCAACTCCAAGCGCGTAAAAATATACAATTTGGTTCTACTAATGCAGCCATTAATCTTCTTTAAATACAAAGAACTAAACATTTCTCTGTCCTAAATATAATAAAGAAGACTACTCCCTCTACTCCTTCTGATTTACGCGAGTTGCTCATACAAAAGCGTAAAAGCAAAAAATCTCTTGTGACATTCCTCCAAGAAAATTACTATTGTGAGTGTCACCAGATTGTAATCAAGTGTTGTTGTTCAGCTTCTAAACGGTCAGTTTTTGATCGATTAAGCTACAATGTGCCTCAGCAGCAAATTGATGATGAAGAAATGAGTTGTCATATGCGTCGGTCAACATGGTATCTCATACCAACAGAGGACGCCGCCCAAGACGCAACTCGTCTCAGACTCCTGGTCAACAATAATTCAACCGACTTCTTGATACCTTTGAAGGGGTATATCAGAATACTCGGTCAAGAAGTCAAAAAAATTTGCAATCTTCAGATTCAGAAGCTGGGGGTACCCAGTCTTTAGAGTCTGAAACTGATAGCGTTGATTTATTCTTCTTCACCAATCCCTCTGTATCTTCAAGGAAGGTTGAATCATATGCTATCGGAGATGAACCAGAGACGTCAACTGCTAATAAAGAACAACGTCTCTCTGCAGTTGAGCAATTACTGAAGGATATGCTTGCTATGATGCAAAGTATGCATCAAATAATAATGACTCAGCAAACTGTTCAGCCGGCAGTGATCATACCGGTTCAGGTAGCAGCACAAACTCAAGATAGTCAAGGAGTTGATACACCTTTGAATAATCTTACTCAAGAGACTGCTATCAATCAAAATTCTGCAATTCCAGATCCTCTCATTCTAGAAGATGTACCGCCTCCTGTGGGGGTCACGGTACATCCAACAACTATTCAATCGAATGTGCTTCCTCAAACTAGTGAAGCTATTCAAGTAGTGCGTGAGCTAAAAGCACAGTTTGAAGTTCTGAAGCACAAGGATCAGCTCCAAAGGTTAGGGATTAAGCAACCCTATCCTCCTCTTTGGAATGATGTGCCTTTTTCTAAAAAATTCAAGCCACAATCGATGGTGTTATTTGATGGAAAGGCCTCTCCTAGTCAATATATCAATTACTTTGATATTATGACTGTGCATCTGCAGAAGAATGATGCTCTTCTCACCCAAGTTTTCATTGGGTGTTTGACGGGTTCAGCTTATGACTGGTATCGCAGTCTATCCGACAATTGTATATCGTCTTTTGACGAGTTTAAAGCAATGTTTCTCTCCCGCTTCTATGAAGGAGGCATGGACATGAATATGTCCTCCTTAATAGAAATCAAATAAAAGGAGAAAGAAGATACCCGGACGTTCATTGAACGTTTTCGACAGACAATTTTGAAAATGCCTTCTGGTATGCCAGATTTCGCATTGATTGATACATGCAAGATGAATCTGCGACCAACTATTGCTATTTTTACGGGCTTCCAATTCACAGATTGGGCTTCGTTCATTATAGCAGCAGTTTCAGTCGAGACCAATGGTAGGTTGGCTCGTGAACACGGAATGATCTTTGCCTCAGAAGGAAAAGGAAAGAAAGGCTCTTCAGACAATAATTCCGACAATTGTAATAGAAAAGGGAAAGAAACCCTAGTGGTTAATCTTTCAAAACCCAAAACGACGTCGAATAATCAGGAGTCTTCCAAACCAAAGGAAGAATACTCTTTTGATGACAGTGATATCCCAGGGATATTCCAATGTCTTGCAAAGAGTGGCAAATTCCAGATTCCGGAGCCAAAAAGGCATAATAAGGTGAATCTGACAATCCCAAATATTGTATCTATCATAGATACATAAATCATCCTACCAAGGCTTGCTACGTTTTAAAGAAGAAAATCCAAGAGTTAATAAATGCTAATGCCATCGCTTTAACCAATGATCAGTATACAGTTACAACTAATATGATTTTTCTTCAATTTAGAAGTTTTTCTCAACAGCAAGTTCCATATGGGATTGTCCCAATTCCTAAGGCGACAATAAAAATTGTAAATCTCCCGCCTGCTAGAGAGCAAAATGAAGGATTATTACCTCTCACATTAAAAAATATGAAATCATGTGGGTACATCCTGATTTAGTACCTGAAATGGAGTGAAGGTAAAACTTCAAAATCCAAGAAAGGTAGGAAAGTCAAAACCTGCAATATGATTTCTCACGTTGTAACTCCATATCATGATGATTTGGATCATCTTTGGGATGGCATTCCTTTGGAGGATAGGTTGAGGGGCTTGAATATATGCCCTCCAAGTTTGGCCCCTCCTACCAAACTCAAACTTACTCATCAGCAATGGTTAGCAATGAGTAGTGTCCCCTTATACAGGACACAAGTCTTTGCTGCTTATGAGAAAGCTCCTGTAGGGATTTTTCTCCTGTCCCGAATATTCCTCCTTCTCCTGTGGTTGCAGAGGTTTCTATTCCTCCTTCTCCTGTGGCTACAGAGGTTTCTATTCCTCCTTCTCCTGTGGTTGCAGAGGTTTCTGTTTCTTCTTTCTCTGTTAAACCATCTATCAAAAGTCTGCTACATATTCACATGTATAGTCAACAATCAGTCCATCTCATAAAAAAGATGGGCTATGACTTTCAGAAGGCGGAAGGCTTGAACTATGATAAAGGAATGCGACTTCCTTTACAACTTTAAAGTCAAAAATCTACTGTTGGATTGGGATTTGAAGTCCCTCATAAAAATCCTTGCAAGAAGAAGACTAAGGGAGAGAAGAACAAAACCTGTAATATGGTACTTCATTCTCCTGAGTCTGAAGAAGAAACCTTTGCTGGTACAAGATCTGGAAAATAGTACCACAAAGATTATGAGGGAACTTCGAAAGAAGCGGAGGATGTTGCTGAAACACTACCAGCTCAACCATCTCCTTTTTCTGCTGATGCATGACCTTCTAAACCATCTGTGGTTGAAAAAGGGAAACAGAAAGCAGTATGCTTTGACGTTCCATTAAAATCTGCTTCAAATCAAGGGGTAGTGATAAAACCCTACAAGTTCGATATTCTAGCCCAACTAGCTAATACTCTGGCTAAACTTTCGATCTTTGAGCTGCTTCGCCTTTCTAAAGAAAGCCACGAAACTTTGAGTGAAGCCTTGCTACAAGCTGATTCATGCTTAGCTCAACTCAAGAGTCCTGACAATATACCAGTGTCGTGTCCACAATGTCATAGTGTGATAGAAGCAATTCCTAACATTTCCTTCACACTAGAAGATATGCTGTTGAAGCATAATAAGCACGACAGACCTCTGTGCTACACAGGGTATATTGAATATACTGAAATTGACAGGATTTATATTGATCCTGGGTCTTCTATTATAATTATTCTTCAAAGTATGCTACGACCCTTAAGGATTCCTACTAGTGATCGGACTTACACTAGTACAACAATAGTTGGTTTCAACTCTGGAAAGAGTAAACCATTGGGGAAGATTCGTCTGAAGATTCAGATAGGTGATCTTCGAACTATGGTAACTTTTTATGTTATTAACTCCGATGTATCTTACAACATCCTTATTGGAAGACCGTGGATACATGAGCATAACATTGTGCCTTCAACTCTCCACCAATGCTTCAAGTACGTAGATTCTCAAGGGATTGTGAAGACTGAATTTGCAGATATCAATCCTTTTAAGGGTGTTGAAGCCTATTTCTCTGATTCAATACTCTACAAGCAGGAGCATGTGAAGGAGATATCGGATATGGCTGAAGATCGATCACCTGTCGAAGATCAATCTGTCAATAAAGATCCTCTGGAAGAGCAACCTTTGAAGATTAAAGTCAAAGGCCGAATACAACCCCAACCTGTCAATGACCAACCTTTGGTGATCAAGGTTAAAGGAAGAACTCGAGCTTCGTCTGAGGAATCAGTGAGTATTCCAGCTAAGAGCCAAGTTCAACCTCTCATGATCAAGGTCAAGAGACGTACTTCTCGTACGAATGATCCATAACCACCATTGATTATCAACCTTGGCAAGCCTACGCAAAAGACGGATGACGGTCCATTAATGATCAATCCAAAGCGTAGTAGTCAATTTGTAAATGATATAAATGTTGATCATTCTGTACTTTCTAATATCAATAAAGATTTCTTTTTGGAGTATATGGTTGTCAAATTTGTTGAAAGAATGACTTTATCTGCTGATGATCAAAGTCATCAATATAAAAATAACATAAATACAGAGGAAACCTTATACATTAACCATAAGGAAAATTTCTTTCCTCCTCATGTCGATGTTGGAACTTATGCTAAAAGGTTCTTAACATCTTCTCCATATTTTCTTTCCGTAGCCTCATCATCACAAGCTTGTGTAACTTATAGACGTCACGAAGAATCTTATTTCGTGATTCCGTCTGATAAGAAAAACAAGCACCAAATATTATTTGGTCTAGCTAGAAATATTCATGTTATTCAGACATATGATCTTAGAGATAAAGATAAAGAAAGAATCCGAATTGAAAAATATAGTCAACAATCTCTCAAGATTATCCAGAATATGGGATATGATTTAAAGACTATGCAAGTGTAGAAGCATGGAAAACAGAAAAAGTCCATACGACTTAAAACAGAAGGAGCCTCATACGGCTCAGGAATCTATCGGAGTCTCATGTGGCTCAGAAACTCTCCAATAGCCTCATGCGGCTCAGGAAAGAATCACGTGGCCCTACGCAGCTTAATTTTTACAGCTGGTCATAAAGTGACTGCTCCCATTAAATGCTCTGACATAAAGTGATAACTCTGACATTAAAGCTGAAATGATGAACTCGGACACGATGGCATGTTCTTCGAGAAACAGAAAAAATCTCCTATACAGCTGGCACGATCCACCAACTTCAAAGCTCTCTATGCGGCTGCCACACCCCTCATGCGGCTGATGCTCTCATGCGGCTCGGATCATGGAGACTATCGTCATGCGGCTCAAATCCTAAGAAGCCACCCCATGTGGCCGCTATCCTCATGCGGCCCAGATCATGGAGATTATCTCTATACGGCTCAAATGCTGAGAAGCCATACCCATGCTGGCTTATGCGACTCAATTGGAAACTACCCTTATGCGGCTCAGATTTCAGAGGCAACATCTATGTGGCTGCCACATTCACGCGGTTCAAAACCTAAGAAGCTATCCTCATGCGGCTGTGGCTCGCGGTTATGACACGTGGTAGAAGATTAGTTTCTCCGTAATGATGGTTAGATACGTAGCATTGAATCAATTAAGATTTATCAACAGATCCTAACAACCAGATTTGTTACAATCATCATAATTACCCCAAATCAAATCAGATCAGAAAAATCGAACACGTGGCAGGAGATCCGAGTCTATCAAAATTCATGGCAATCAACATTAATTGTCCATAAGATTTGGTGCAATCCACATTAATTGTCCAGATTTATTGAAATCAAAATCAATGGTTCAGATGATTGGCTGCCGACTTTTTAAGGAGGGAATCATTGTAAACCCTAATGATCATACCCCCACTCCTATAAAGAGCAAGGTGCCATTCCCTTGCAAACCACCTGGAGATAGCTGGACACCTGGAGAGACCTGAAGACTTGGAGACCCCCGACGGGATACACATAGAGACAAAGGAACACGCAGAAGAGTCTCCCTACACATTCCGAGAGCATTTCTTCATCAGAGTCAAGGCCACGTCCGATCGTCCAAGAAGTAAGGCAGAGCTGCCGTCACTTTTCCGAGCCTCTACCGTCACCTCCCAGAATCAAAAATAAACAATTGTACTTAGATTGCTGAACCCAGGTTTTCGTTCCTAGGCTTTCTTTGTACGAGCGAGTTTGTATTATGAGTCAAAGTTTAGTCCTCCTATATAACTATTCTGTACTTCTATAATCAATGGCAAACACGTTGGCGACTCTGCTGGGGACAAACTTCTCCACGCCTGAGGAGTTGGTGACGCAATCGGACGCAGCCAAACTTGGCTCCACTCAACAAATACTGGTCGCCCGGTTCGACTAGCAGGCGTTTGAAGAAATGCCCTCCGACGGGAGCGCTGGCCCGGTCCAGCGGAGCGCCCGTACGAAGAAGGCTCGCAGGGAGTGGAGCCCAAGTCATTTGCTCCTCCCCAAGCCCCGGACGAAGTACTCTCTGCTGTACAAGACGGCGAAAAAGACTCTCATACGGCTCCACTTCAGGCCATAGAGGACTCCGCTGTCCCCAAGTCCGGCAGAGGAAAATACTACGATGTTGGACTTGCAGGGACAAAGAGGGACTCTATGTGGTCCAGGAAGAAGCCGAATAAAGGCACCAGCGGCATGCATGATGCCCATACGGCCAAGATTGCCAGCCGCATACATGATGCTCATGCGGCCAAAACTGTCAGCCGTATGCAGAATGCCCATGCGGTCAAGACTTCCAGCCGCATGAAGGAGACTAATACGGTCGAGACTTCCCGCCGCATGAAGAAGGCCTATACGGCTACGATTGCCCGCCGCATGAAGACTGCTGATTCCAGCCGCATATTATCCACTCCACGCGGCTCGAACTCTGTCTTCGACCGCCTCTCCTATAGCCCTGATCTCTCATGCTCCCAAGAACATATGCCAGACTCTCTGTGACACCATTTGGACTCTTCCTACTATGTACCCTCGGGTGCTGGAGTGAAGAAGTTCAGGACAGCGCGGGCTCGGCGAGCTCAGTCAGCTGTCCCAACCTCTGACCATCCGAGCGCTCCGTTTACTATTATGCGGGCCTCCGATGGAAAGTTGTACCGAACCACTCGAGTCCAGCCCCCGGCGGTAAACGGACAGAGTGATTCCCAAAAGTCTTCCAACCATCAGGGAGCAAACATGGTGTCAATACACTCGGATGCTCGGGTTTCTCAGGTTGCTCGAGACCCATCTCACTTGCGTGACATGATCCTTGACAAACGTAAGGAAAGAAAAGGGGACTCAGTGTGTAAAGAGTCCTCCCACGGACATAACTGCACCCAAGTTATTGTCAACTGTTGCTGCAACAACGCAGTAGTACGAGAAGACCGGCGGTCCGTCTTTCAAAGACTGCAACAACCAAGTTCAGAGGATGAGGCGCTTCCCGTCGTCTCCTGCAACTCTGCTCAGAGAATCCCCGCCAGCGGGAGAGGAAAGAAAACAAATATCTCCAGCCCGAAGATTTCAACCATTGTGACCAAGAAACTATCATCTAAGTGGTTGCCTACCACCGAAATTTTTCAAGGTACCCGTTCGAAGAGGAAATCTGCTACATCGGGAGATTCATCATCCATATCACTGGGAGTCGCTAAAACCGGGGGTAGCATTCCTCCGAACATCCATAACATTCCGATATTCCAATAAGATGAGCCCGGGGAAACGACTCTTCCAACAGATACAACAGGTGCCGACGTCCCCGAGGATGTTCGCGACTCTCAAGACGAGGCAAGCTCTGAAGCTGGGGGTACTATTCTTTCTGAGTCCGAACCAGAGGAAAACATTCCCACATACCCCGACGACTTCTCTGTCCAGGGGTATGATTCAGAGGACACGTCGTCCACCGTCCCTTCTACTTCTGCTCGTGTGAGGACGACATTCATGAAAAATGACGATCAAGACGGTCCCAGTGATCGCCAACGCATCGAAACTCTGGAGGCCATACTGCATACCTTGGTCAAATCCGTGGACGAAATCAAAGCGGCGCTTCCAACTTTGCAAGGAAGGACGCCTAGCCAAATAAGCTTGGGTCCCGCGGTCAATACGGACTCGAACTCAGCGACACCAAACCCGGGCGACAATCCTCCTGAAATATCAGCTTCCACCGCTGCGGATGAGGCCAGGGAGACAAGAAGAGAAGTCCAGGAGCTCCGGTCCATGTTTTACGCCCGAAAAACCTCCCAAGACCTCAGAATATGGCAACCATACCCTGCTGCATGGAGGGATGTCCCTTTCCCACCAAGATATAAGCCATTCAACATCAATCCCTATGATGGCAAAACATCCGCAAGTCGGTACATTACTTACTTCGAGGTCATAACCGACCATCTGCCCCATGACGGCGCCATCCTTACACGATTGTTCATCGGAGCATTGGAAGGGGTCGCCTTCGACTGGTACCGCAACCTGCCAGACAACTGCATCCATTCCTTTGCCAGCTTCAAGCATATGTTCTTGGAGAGGTTCTACGAAGTAGGACAAGACGTGACGATGTCCACCCTCATGGATGTTGCTCAAGGGGAGAAGGAACTGACAAGGAACTATATTGAGCGGTTTCGCCAAACCGCAATGAAGTTGCCATCTAAAAATTTGAATTCCTTCTTAATTAAAATTTGCCAAAAGAGACTGCTCCCAACAATCAGCCTCTGGATGGGTGAAAGTCAATTTAAGGACTGGAAGACATTCATCAACAGTGCCACTAGCGCCGAAGATAAATTGAAGAAGGCTCACCAACTGGGATTATACATCTCGGAGGGAGAGGACAAGGGCAAACACCCTAATGCTAACACCAACAACGGAGGTAATTCTTCCAATAACCGAGACAACAAGGGCAAACAGGCTATGGTGGCCGACGTAACCCAGATGCCTGAATCGAAGCCAGCTGAAAAGCAGTGGCCGCAGGTGACTTACGCCTTTGAAGACGGTCATGGCAAGTCCATCTTGGACATGCTCATACAAGGAGGTAGAATCTAGCTTCCTCCACCTAGACGGGAACCTCGGCCGGCCGAGATGGAAAGCCCCAAGTACTGCCATTACCATCGTTACGTCCACCACGCCACGCAGGACTGCATCCAATTAAAGCGATATATTCAGCATCTCATCGATTCGAAGGCTCTGGCCATCGATTTCGAGGAGGTAACCGTGGCAGCCAACCTGGTCTCGGTACAGTTCGGCAGCTTCCCTCCGACAGAGACTCAAGATGGCGTAATACCCGTCCCTCGGGCAACAATGGAGATTGCTAATCTCCCACCTCCTCGAGATCAGGCCGCTGGTCTAGTGCTCCTTACCACATCACGAGGGAAGGTCATGTGGGTCCACCCGGACCTGGTACCGGAAGCAACTCAGTCTGCACCACCCGCTTCCAACAAAAAGAAGAACGGAAAAGTCAAGTCATGTCGCACAATCTCAGCAGAGGTCGAAAAAGCTACTGCTGTTGTTACCCGATCCGGCGCACAAACCCAACCTCCACCGGTCAACTCGACTGAAGATCATCAGCCGATAGCTGCTGATGCCCCAGGACCTTCTCAGCCTTCGACAACCGACAAACCTAGGCCGAAGGAGACTCGCTTTGATAAGCCGCTCTGAAAAGAGGTGCCTCAGGGGCTGGAGAGGCCCTATAACTTGGACATCTTGGCACAATTGGCCAATACACCGGCCAAATTATCAGTATATGAGCTCTTGAGACTCTCCAAAGATGCTTGCGTCGCACTAAACGATGCACTCCAGAATGCCGACGCATATCTGGCTCAGGTCAACCTCACGGAAGAAAGCTTGCCTGCAAATCTCCATAACAGCGTTTGTACAGGTACAATGCCCAACATTGTCTTCACTCCGCAGGATATTCTCATTAAAACCAACTTACACGATCGTCCGTTGTATTACAATGGATACATCGGTGACGTAAAGGTGGATCAGATGCACATTTACCCCGATTCTTCCATAAGCATTATCCCCAAGAGTCTGTTGCACCATCTTCGCATCCCCATGCATCGCCCGACGCCGACAAGCACTGCCATCAGTGATTTTAATTCGGCCAGGAGCTACCCGATCGAAAAGATTCGCTTGAAGTTCCAAATCGGTAATCTGCAATCAGAAGTGACTTCTTATGTCATAGATGCGGACACTTCCTATAATATTCTCCTGGGACCTCCTTGGATAATTACATGATCGTGCCTTCTACGCTGCACCAGTGCTTCAAGTATGTCGACAAGCACAGCTTCGTGAGAACAGAATTTGTCGACATCGATCCCTTTAAAGGGGTCGAGTCTTATTACTCGGACTCCTGCTTGTACGAGAAGTCGAAAAGGCACCTTGTCGAAGGAGATATACAAGCTCAAACTGAGATGGCAACGGAATCAGAAGAACCTCTGACGATCCACCTTCAAGCTCGTAAACCTGGCAAGACCGTACCCCTTACGGCCGCTCTGCGTAAGGATACAATCAGTCTCTCGGCACAAGAGGGGCAAATGATAATCTGACTGCCAAGGTCTGGCCAAGCGCCAAAACCCACAACGGAGCCACTGACCATCAGGCTACCAAGAGCCGGCCAGCCACAAACAGAGAAGCTCAAGCCCTCTGATAAGTCAATAACGATACGTCTTTCCAAGATGAATCGTCAGCCCAATGCGAAGTTGGGAACTCCTAGCGAGCCAACAACTCCCCGCTTAGCATCAAGCGCCAAACAGGGAGTAGCTAGTTCGCCAACAACTCCACGTTCTGCCCCTCCAGCGGAATCCTTGATGATTAAGCTGCCCAAGTCATCCTCTCAGCCTTCGTTTATTCAGGGGGTGTCACGACCCGCACCCTAGAGTAAGGGCACGAGACGTGAATACGTCCAGCCTACGCCACAGTGTCGGCGGTAGAACGCTGTCCTAGGTCTCAACATCTAACAGTTTATCTCTAAGCAGTTTATACACCCCGAACGGGGCAACATAGTAATAACAAATTCAATCACAGCTAAGGAAGAGATAGCACGATATGAAATAGAACTCAAGAGAATAAAGAGATGAAATAGTCTAAGATAATCCCAACAATATCCAGAGTAAACAAACTCAGCTACAGTATGAAAGAATATACAAACTGATCTCCAAGAAGAGTCTAGCTAAAACATGTCCAACTACATAAAGATAAAAACCTAACTATCTAGTCTAGGCAGTCGGGGGAAAATCCTCAGCTACTGTTGGATCCTCTAGAGGGTCCAGCTCACAGGTGTCATCTAGGGCTGCCCCGTAGTAGGTGTCCAGGCCAGCCTCCTCCTCGTCCTCTGTAATATTTTCAACAGGTCCAGTCAGGACAGGAGCGAGCACAGTACATCTCAACAATTCATAGCAGGTTAGAAAATATAAACTTGCAGTAAAGTAAGATACAAGTACTGAAGAAATGCGGTATATAAACAGGAAGAGAACTGTAATGTAAATATCTACTATACATAGAGAACTAACAGTGGCTAGTGAGTCAGAGTACGAGATAGCACATATGAACAGGACAGATTTGTACAGGATGTTGAGGTGCACAGGAATCTACACTACAAGGAATTGTTCACACGACTACTAGCACTCCCCCGTATCCCCAATCAATACACAAGGATCTAAACAGGTTATGTTATTGCACAGGATATCACATGGGGGCCCATATAGGGTGCACATGATAGTATACATGGGGCTCCGTGAATATGAGAGTACAAGATTCACAGGAGTGCACATGTAATGAAAGCACAGGAGTACATGATGTAAGTGAAACGCACAAGCACAATGTACCCGATGCTCCCGAGGGGGATAACATCACATGTAGAGATCCATATAGTACCAATCCGTGTGACCAACGTGACAGTACAAGTAAAGTAATCTACTGCAGGTAATAATTCTAAGCAGGATATGAAATGATCAGAGAATGTACTCGCCTGTAACTGAGTGTCCGGTATGAAACGTACTGCCAAGGAGTGGTGTCTGGCTCCTAATCAGAACAGCACAAGTCACAACAAATCCAGAATATCAAAATGGAGTCCTATTATGCATTCTATATGATTCTAAGTCATTCTAGGCCAAAGTCAACTCTTGGTCAACTTTGGTCAACCCTAGAAGTCAAACTAGGTCCACCAAGTCTAATTTGATCTAAACTAGGCTATCTAGGTCTAACAAGACATGCTAGCCTCTAACAATTCTATACTAGACTACACACAACATTTCAAGCACTCATACCCTATGCATATACAACACTATATATATATATACACAATCTAGGTTAAAGAAAAGCCTACATCACTAGCTAACAAGGAATATATATATATATATATATATATATATATATATATATATATATATATATATATATATATATATATATATATATACTCACACAATCATACATATAGACATTGAATGCCTAAAACAACTTAGCCTACAACAACAAGGCCTAAGTAAAACTTAGAACATAGAGAAAGGAGAGAGGTGCTTGTGTGTGTGAGTGCAATAGTGTATGAGGGTAATGTGTGTGTGCAAAACTCAAGCCAACAGTGTAGGGTGCAATGTGTTCAGTGTGTCTAAAATTGCAGGAAAACAGGGAAGAATGCTGTGCAGGAAATAACAGACTTGTGTGTGTACCCAAGTGTAGGAAAATAATGTGGCAGTAACAAGTGTAGGCCTGTGTGTGTATGTGATCATGTGTCCTGTGTACAGGGACAAGTAGTGGAGGGAAGGTAATGTGATATGAAACTGAAATTACTAAATCTGTAAAGAAAAACATGAAAACTGTGTGTGTAAATGAGGTGCCTGTGTTAAGAATGAAACCTGGGACTAACATTAGTCCTAAACAGTGCAACACACAGGAAAATCAGTGGAGAAGGAATGTGTGTGTGTGTGGATATGCTACAAATGTGTTGGTGAGGCAAGAGTGAAATAATGAAGGAAGTGTCTAGGTGTGTGTGTATACAACAGTGATCACATATTCATGCAGGAATTGAAATCAGTGAAGAAGAGATAGGAGTGTGTAATGCAGTAACAGTTAAACTTCTACTCCCAATCAATACTTTGAATTCCTTCTTCTCATTGAAAACCAGTTTTGAATCATAACAGGAAGTAGCATGAATTAACAGTGATAACATATTCTCAGTTTTACATCAAAGTTAACATATCAAGTTATCTCAGTTAAGAAAAAAAGAAAAAAGGAATCAATCTATTGTCCCATAAATCCCAGTTTCACATATATCCAAGATCACAGATTTCTAAATCAAAAAAACTCAGTTTTGCAAACTAACTTAACCCAACACATCACTAATCATGAACTCATCCTCAAATTCATGAATAACCAGTTGACAGTAACCTGTCCCCTGATTGACATTAATCTGGAGTTAACCACACAGTGTAATACATTGAACAAAATCAAAGTAACAGTCCAAACCCCATCAATTTGAGCCCAGTTAGATAACACATAGGATAACCATATTAGGGACTTAAATCAATAACTAACCTTAGTTAAATATATCAATTTACTGCCAAATTTCAAATTACAAAAACTGGAAAAAATGCAGGAAGCATGTATCAGGAAATGGCAAATTCGAGAATTCACAAGCCAAAACAATATAAAATACAAAAACAGAGGTTGGTAGTGTATATATAGCATGTACACGTGTCATAGGATGTGTTTGTGTCCCAGCAATAGGACACAAACGTGTCCAACAAAAGAACACATGAAAACAGTGCACAACACACTGTGCAGTGTGCACAGGCTCGTGCACGTGTGTACGAGTGTCGTGCACACGACACGACACGAATGGGGACTCGTGGTCGTGTCCCCAACTAGCCCAGGTATAGGACTAGGTGCTCAACATCCTGAATCGTGTCATACAGTGTCGTGTCCAAAGCTATGAAGCCGTGTCAGTGGCAAAAAGAGACAGTGCACAGAACAGTGTCAACCCAGTACGTGGATGATAACTCGCCAACCAAAGCACGAAGTCCCACGAAATTTGGGGAGCATGGTGACAGTGGGTGCCCCATTGCCCCCACGAAATTTCGTGTCACGACACGCTGTGTCGTGTCCAATAGAGACCCCGAGATGCAGGGGATCACTGTTCCCACGCGCGTGCGTGTCCAAATACGCGTGCACGAGAGCCCCAGCGACACGACACAAGCACGAGGTTGGCTCAGTGCTCCAGAAATGGTTAAGCGACCCTAAAATATAAATTTCCATTCAATTACAATTCAAAAAGTCACACAAAAAGTCCTCTGTGACATTTCATCAAACACATAGCATAGGGACTGATACGTGTCCTGAACGGACACGAAACGAATCCGAACCCTAGGTTTAGCTTATCCTACAGTAGGGGTAGGGCTAGGGCCTTCCTAAAATGGATTCAAACATTAAATTAATGGAGTAAAGAGGGTTATACCTATTGATGCACAATGAAGAGAAAAGTCCTCAAATGGAAGAAACTCCTCAATCCTCCAAGCTCCACAAATTGTTATTTCCCTACAAATAAAATATACCAGCAGCAAGGGGAAGAAATTTAGGTCCTAATGGAATTGGTTTGAAGGAAAAAGGATTTGAAATGGATTTTTAAGGATTTTAGGAAGATGGGACTCACCTCTTTCCTTAGAACTTTGCTAGAACCCTAAAAGAGGCTAGCCCTAAAAACTAGGAGGGATTAAATAGGGGGGGAATCCCTAGGTTCAGCTAGGGTGGCTGACCACTTGGCCTTGGGTTAGGGTTGAGCTAGGCTTGGCTAGTCCTAACTAGTTTAGTCACAAAATGACTTGTGTAATCACAAGCCATTTATCAAATAACTAGATTTCTAAAATCCTAATTCAAGTTCTAATAAATCACTAACCACTAACTTGAGTCACACTAGGTTAGACTAGGGTCACTTGACCTAACCAATCCCAACTAACTATGGTTAGTTTCTAGATTGGTCTACATGAGTCAAAACTGCCAAAAATCAAACTGGTCCAAATAAATCCAAAATAAATTCTAAAAATTTCCATAAATTCTAATTAATAATAATAAATCTAAATAATAATTAATAATCTCAAATAATTCTTAAAATTATAAAAATGACTAAAATACCCCTCAGTCTGGAAATGAACACTAGCAAGACACCAAATCATAAGTCATGAATTTAAATAGTTTAAAAATAATTAAAAATCACTAAAAATCATAACATGAAATAAATACTATTAAATAATAATTATAATTACAAAATTTCAAAATTACCCTCTTCTGAAAAACTGGGTGTTACAATCCTACCCACCTTACAAAAATTTCGTCCTCGAAATTAAAATGGTAGTAGTCCTTCTAGGTCATACACCCCACAATCAAAGTCTCAAACATACCGTCAGATAGTCATATGCATCTGTCCAAAATCATGATACTCAGAATTTTCGTCGTGCTAGTGAGCATGGCTACGATAATCACAGAGTCCTTGACTAAGGTACGTATCCTTAGGTTCATGGTATTTAAAATTTTCGCATTGCCGCATGCGATGGCGAAAATCTTAAATTCCCATACCCGAAAAATACATCCAAAATCTGACTATATGTCCTCACTATGCCAACTAACACGACCATCAAGATTCTAGATCCCATAACTGAGGTGACCTAGCCCATATGATTTTCTCAGAAGAAAACAAACATAACGAATCACCAGATCAAACTTATCAACAATGAGGAAGCAGATATAAATAGATGGAATAGAATTTCAGGATAGGTATAATGAGACAAGGTAGAACGGAATCGAGAAGATCAGAACCTGCTAGCACCTCTCCTACTGCCTGAGCATCCTCAAGTGTCATGGCGTAAGCTCGTCCTTGCTGGCCTCCCCTGGCCTGCTGCTGGTGCTGGACAAACCTCTGCTGCTGAGTCGGCAGGGCTGGTCCCCGCTGCTGGCCTGCTGCTGCTCTGGCTCCTTCTTCCTGAGCTGTTCGTCCCACAGACCTAGGACAATCCCTCATCTGGTGATCTGCTGCTCCGCAGAAAAGGCACTTCCCGAGCCTCTTCCTGCACTCATTCCATCCATGCCCTGGCTTCTTGCAGAAGGGGCAACTAACTGTCTGCCTGGGTGCCTGATGCTGGAACTGCTGCTGAATCGGCAGCGGCTGAAACTGTCTCGGCTGCTGGTGCTGAAAGTGAGGCCTCTTGGCCTGGCCTCCGCTGCTGCTGCTGCCCCCAGCTGGGTCTCTCCCTCTCTTGAGCCTAAGCTCAAGGTCATCCTCTGCAGCTAGTGCGTCCACCAGTATCTCCTCAAATGTAGTACTGCGGGCGTTCTTGGTGTAGGACTTGACCTCCTTTACCAAGCCCTTCCGGAACCTCCGGGCCTTCGTCGCCTCCGACAAATCCTCTATAAATCTGCCCAGGCGGCAGAACTCTCCTGCATACTCCTCCACAGACTGACTCCCCTGGACTAGGGCTTCGAACTGTGTCTCGAGGGCTCCCAGCGATGCCTCTGGGAAGAACTTCTCCTTGAACAGCTTCTTGAATGCTACCCAAGTCTGTCCTGCTGTGCCGACCCTCGGGTCGGTCTGGTACCATGTCCGAGCCAGATCCTGTATCATGCTGGCTGCTGCCTCTATCTGGAGCCTCGTCGGAATCTCGGCCAGCCTGAAGATCTCCTCCATATGCTCGATCCACTCATCGGCATACAGGATCCCCTCTGTCCCGCGAAAATCCCTCGGGTGCATCTTTTGGAAGTCCTGGATGCCTTTCTCCCGTGGCTGGTGCGGCTGCTGGACTGCTGCTGGCTGAGCCGCTACTCTCTCCACTGCTGTCACTGCCAGCTCAATGCCTCGAGTGAGCTCTGCCGTCTGCCTCTGCTGCTGCCCCTGCTGACCCTCCATGTACTGCCTGAAGAAGGCTAGCAGCTGCACTGCGTCTATCGTCCCTGGAGGTGGCTGCTGGTAAGGATCCTCTGGGATAACCGGGTCCTGCCTCCCAGTCGGTGGATGCATATCCCCTGCTGCGACTACCGAAGTCTCAACACGAGCTGAGGTGACAAGAGCTGCAGTCTCCTGGCCTCGCCGTGCTGGCTGAGAGGTAGCAGTCCCCTCTATAGCATCCTCATGGGTGGCACGCTGCAATCGAGTCTCTACCATCCTGAAGATAGACAAACAAGGGTATAAATTTCTGAGAAAGAAGCGAAATAACAAAGGCGGACAATTATAATTCAAAGGATCAGCTGACAAAAGGATTTAGATGGCAATAAAAGGAATTTTCCTAAAGTGATTGAGTAACCTTAAAATTTATATCCTATATCCTATAGCAGGCTGCAGCGATACTCTAGTTCGAGTACCACTACACTTCTAGTCGAGACCTGCATGGGCCACCACTAAAAACGTGTCACGACCCGCACCCTAGAGTACGGGCACGAGACGTGAATACATCCAGTCTACGCCGCAGTGTCGGCGGTAGAACGCTGTCCTAGGTCTCAACATCTAACAGTTTATCTCTAAGCAGTTTATACACCCCGAACGGGGCAACATAGTAATAACAAACTCAATCACAGCTAAGGAAGAGATAGCACGATATGAAATAGAACTCAAGAGAATAAAGAGATGAAATAGTCTAAGATAATCCCAACAATATCCAGAGTAAACAAACTCAGCTACAGTATGAAAGAATATACAAACTGATCTCCAAGAAGAGTCTAGCTAAAACATGTCCAACTACATAAAGATAAAAACCTAACTATCTAGTCTAGGCAGTCGGGGAAAAATCCTCAGCTACTGTTGGATCCTCCAGAGGGTCCAGCTCACAGGTGTCATCTAGGGCTGCCCCGTAGTAGGTGTCCAGGCCAGCCTCCTCCTCGTCCTCTGTAATATTTTCAACAGGTCCAGTCAGGACAGGAGCGAGCATAGTACATCTCAACAATTCATAGCAGGTTAGAAAATATAAACTTGCAGTAAAGTAAGATACAAGTACTAAAGAAATGCGGTATGTAAACAGGAAGAGAACTGTAATGTAAATATCTACTATACATAGAGAACTAACAGTGGCTAGTGAGTCAGAGTACGAGATAGCACATGTGAACAGGACAGATTTGCACAGGATGTCGAGGTGCACAGGAATCTACACTACAAGGAATTGTTCACACGACTACTAGCACTCCCCCGTATCCCCAATCAATACACAAGGATCTAAACAGGTTATGTTATTGCACAGGATATCACATGGGGGCCCATATAGGGTGCACATGATAGTATACATGGGGCTCCGTGAACATGAGAGTACAAGATTCACAGGAGTGCACATGTATAATGAAAGCACAGGAGTACATGATGTAAGTGAAACACACAAGCACAATGTACCCGATGCTCCCGAGGGGGATAACATCGCATGTAGCGATCCATATAGTACCAATCCGTGTGACCAACGTGACAGTACAAGTAAAGTAATCTACTGCAGGTAATAATTCTAAGCAGGATATGAAATGATCAGAGAATGTACTCGCCTGTAACTGAGTGTCCGGTATGAAACGTACTGTCCAAGGAGTGGTGTCTGGCTCCTAATCAGAACAGCACAAGTCACAACAAATCCAGAATATCAAAATGGAGTCCTATTATGCATTCTATATGATTCTAAGTCATTCTAGGCCAAAGTCAACTCTTGGTCAACTTTGGTCAACCCTAGAAGTCAAACTAGGTCCACCAAGTCTAATTTGATCTAAACTAGGCTATCTAGGTCTAACAAGACATGCTAGCCTCTAACAAGTCTATACTAGACTACACACAACATTTCAAGCACTCATACCCTATGCATATACAACACTATATATATACACAATCTAGGTTAAAGAAAAGCCTACATCACTAGCTAACAAGGAATATATATATATATATATACTCACACAATCATACACATAGACATTGAATGCCTAAAACAACTTAGCCTACAACAATAAGGCCTAAGTAAAACTTAGAACATAGAGAAAGGAGAGAGGTGCTTGTGTGTGTGAGTGCAATAGTGTATGAGGGTAATGTGTGTGTGCAAAACTCAAGCCAACAGTGTAGGGTGCAATGTGTTTAGTGTGTCTAAAATTGCAGGAAAACAGGGAAGAATGCTGTGCAGGAAATAACAGACTTGTGTGTGTACCCAAGTGTAGGAAAATAATGTGGCAGTAACAAGTGTAGGCCTGTGTGTGTATGTGATCATGTGTCCTGTGTACAGGGACAAGTAGTGGAGGGAAGGTAATGTGATATGAAACTGAAATTACTAAATCTGTGAAGAAAAACATGAAAACTGTGTGTGTAAATGAGGTGCCTGTGTTAAGAATGAAACCTGGGACTTACATTAGTCCTAAACAGTGCAACACACAGAAAAATCAGTGGAGAAGGAATGTGTGTGTGTGTGGATATGCTACAAATGTGTTGGTGAGGCAAGAGTGAAATAATGAAGGAAGTGTCTAGGTGTGTGTGTATAAAACAGTGATCACATATTCATGCAGGAATTGAAATCAGTGAAGAAGAGATAGGAGTGTGTAATACAGTAACAGTTAAACTTCTACTCCCAATCAATACTTTGAATTCCTTCTTCTCATTGAAAACCAGTTTTGAATCATAACAGGAAGTAGCATGAATTAACAGTGATAACACATTCTCAGTTTTACATCAAAGTTAACATATCAAGTTACCTCAGTTAAGAAAAAAAGAAAAAAGGAATCAATCTATTGTCCCATAAATCCCAGTTTCACACATATCCAAGATCACAGATTTCTAAATCAAGAAAACTCAGTTTTGCAAACTAACTTAACCCAACACATCACTAATCATGAACTCATCCTCAGATTCATGAATAACCAGTTGACAGTAACCTGTCCCCTGATTGACATTAATCTGGAGTTAACCACACAGTGTAATACATTGAACAAAATCAAAGTAACAGTCCAAACCCCATCAATTTGAGCCCAGTTAGATAACACATAGGATAACCATATTAGGGACTTAAATCAATAACTAACCTTAGTTAAATATATCAATTTACTGCCAAAGTTCAAATTACAAAAACTAGAAAAAATGCAGGAAGCATGTATCAGGAAATGGCAAATTCGAGAATTTACAAGCCAAAACAATATAAAATACAAAAACAGAGGTTGGTAGTGTATATATAGCATGTACACGTGTCATAGGATGTGTTTGTGTCCCAGCAATAGGACAAAAACGTGTCCAACAAAAGAAAACATGAAAACAGTGCACAACACACTGTGCAGTGTGCACAGGCTCGTGCACGTGTGCACGAGTGTCGTGCACACGACACGACACGAATGGGGACTCGTGGTCGTGTCCCCAACTAGCCCAGGTATAGGACTAGGTGCTCAACATCCTGAATCGTGTCATACAGTGTCGTGTCCAAAGCTATGAAGCCGTGTCAGTGGTAAAAAGAGACAGTGCACAGAACAGTGTCAACCCAGTGCGTGGATGATAACTCGCCAACCAAAGCACGAAGTCCCACAAAATTTGGGGAGCATGGTGACAGTGGGTGCCCCATTGCCCCCACGAAGTTTCGTGTCACGACACGCTGTGTCGTGTCCAACAGAGACCCCGAGATGCAGGGGATCACTGTTCCCACGCGCACACGTGTCCAAATGCGCGTGCACGAGAGCCCCAGCGACACGACACAAGCACGAGGTTGGCTCAGTGCTCCAGAAATGGTTAAGCGACCCTAAAATACAAATTTCCATTCAATTACAATTCAAAAAGTCACACAAAAAGTCCTCTGTGACATTTCATCAAACATATAGCATAGGGACTGATACGTGTCCTGAACGGACACGAAACGAATCCGAACCCTAGGTTTAGCTTATCCTACAGTAGGGGTAGGGCTAGGGCCTTCATAAAATGGATTCAAACAGTAAATTAATGGAGTAAAGAGGGTTATACCTATTGATGCACAATGAAGAGAAAAGTCCTCAAATGGAAGAAACTCTTCAAGCCTCCAAGCTCCACAAATTGTTATTTCCCTACAAATAAAATATCCCAGCAGCAAGGGGAAGAAATTTAGGTCCTAATGGAATTGGTTTGAAGGAAAAAGGATTTGAAATGGATTTTTAAGGATTTTAGGAAGATGGGACTCACCTCTTTCCTTAGAACTTTGCTAGAACCCTAAAAGAGGCTAGCCCTAAAAACTAGGAGGGATTAAATAGGGGGGGGAATCCCTAGGTTCAGCTAGGGTGGCTGACCACTTGGCCTTGGGTTAGGGTTGAGCTAGGCTTGGCTAGTCCTAACTAGTTTAGTCACAAAATGACTTGTGTAATCACAAGCCATTTATCAAATAACTAGATTTCTAAAATCCTAATTCAAGTTCTAATAAATCACTAACCACTAACTAGAGTCACACTAGGTTAGACTAGGGTCACTTGACCTAACCAAGCCCAACTAACTATGGTTAGTTTCTAGATTGGTCTACATGAGTCAAAACTGGCCAAAAATCAAACTGGTCCAAATAAATCAAAAATAAATTCTAAAAATTTCCATAAATTCTAATTAATAATAATAAATCTAAATAATAATTAATAATCCCAAATAATTCTTAAAATTATAAAAATGACTAAAATATCCCTCAGTCTGGAAATGAACACTAGCAAGACACCAAATCATAAGTCATGAATTTAAATAGTTTAAAAATAATTAAAAATCACTAAAAATCATAACATGAAATAAATACCATTAAATAATAATTATAATTACAAAATTTCAAAATTACCCTCTTCTGAAAAACTGGGTGTTACAGGGGTGGCCGAAGAAGAACCAGAATTGGCCAAATATGTGGCTGCTCATACTGACGTTCCATCCACAGATGATGTAATCCCTCTAGAAAAGATACCTTACTTCATCAATAAAGGACTGTCTTTGAACTACCTCGAGCTTGATAAGCTTTGTACAATGTACGCTATAGAATATGGTATAGGCACTCACCTACACACGCAAGTGACAAATGTTTACACTGCAAATCAGCTTACTCCTGTGGAAGGTGCCTACTTTATTATCGAGAGAGAAGACCATCCAATCATCTTCGGCCGGAAGAATGATCCACAACCCTTCGCAATAGAGGAAGTCGATCTCGACTCGGACGCCGGAAGACTGCCCCTTTATCTGTATAGCTTCCAATCCAAGTACCTCATGCAAAGACAGGGGTATGATCTGGAGACTGCACCATGCTTAAACTACGGCACTGGTCGACGGTTACCTTTATAGTTGCCAGTCCCGGCCGAAAAACCACGAGATTACTACAACAAGACCCGATGTGGACTGGGGTATGTTACGCCTGCAATGACCCCTGAAAGCTCAGATGAGGAGTGCGACTGACATTCACACTCAACTGGATCACCAACTTCTGATTCAGATGTCAGCATTGGGGATATGCTCAGGCAAGTCTGGTCCGTCAATATGGCATTGGCTGACACCTACGAAGAGGATGAAGACATTCCTGAACTCCTTGAATTAGAGCCGTAGGCCCAACAGCTGGATGCACAATGGGAAAAGCGGTTCGAACAAAGAGAGCCTCCCACCGAAGATGAGGTTATGCAAGTTGATCTCGGTAATGAGTCCTCTCCCAGGCCCATCTTTGTTAGCAAGAATCTGACAAACGAAGAGCGAGAATCGCTACTGCAGCTCGTCAGAGAATACATCGACGTGTTCGCCTGGAGCTACGAAGACATGCCAGGACTGAACCCAAAGGTTGCACTTCACAAACTCAACATTCAGCCGGATGCAAAGCCGATCAAGCAACAGCAACGAAGGTTCCACCCCAGCGTCATGAATGCCATTGAAGCTGAGGTCAATAAACTGATAACCAGTGGCTTCATCCGCAAGGAACAACATCCAGACTGGGTTGCCAACATAGTACCAGTCCTCAAGAAGAAAGAAAAGATTCGAATCTACATCGACTTTCGTAATCTAAACGAGGCGTGTCCTAAAGATGATTCCCCCTCCCTATCACAGACATCATAATTGACAACACCTGCGGCTTCGAGCGTATGTCGTTCATGGATGGTTTCTCGAGATACAACCAAATCAAGATGTCCCTCGACGACGAGAAGCACACATCATTTCGAACACCGATGGGCACATACTGCTACAGATTTATGTCGTTTGGCTTAAAGAATGCTGGCGCTACGTATCAAAGAGCCATGAGTGTCATCTTCAGAGACCACTTACGTAAGACAGTGGAATGCTACGTCGACGACATCGCTGTAAAAAGCTGATCTAAGGAAGATCATCTGCATGATCTGAGGACAGCATTCGACCTTATACGAGCGCACAACTTGAAGATGAATCCCACAAAATCATTATTGGGCGTATCCAGCGAGAAGTTCTCGGTTTTCATCATTACTTCCCAGGATATCCACATAGACCCTGAGAAGACGAAAGCAATCATGGAGATGGGTCCCCCGAGAAATCTTCGTGAACTCCGAGGCCTTCAAGGAAGGCTGGCCTACATCAGGAGGTTCATCTCTAACCTCTCCGGGCGATGTTAGCCATTCACCTACCTCATGAAGAAAGGTGTCTCCTTCGTATGGGATGAAGAATGTCAGCGCGCCTTCGACAGCATCAAGGAATATCTGACGAACCCTCCGGTTCTGGTGGCTCCGGTTGCTGGAAAACCATTCCTGCTCTATATGCGAGCTATGGAGCATTCTCTCGGTGCTCTGTTAGCACAAAACAATGATGCAGGTCATGAACAAGCTATATATTACCTCAGCCGAATGATGATGGGGCCGAAACATCGATACACTGCCGTGGAAAAGGAGTGCCTTGCTCTGGTGTTTGCCATTCAGAAAATACGACACTACGTTATGGGACAAACCATCCATGTCATATCAAGGGTTAACCCCCTCCGGGTCCTCATGACTAAGCCAGGCACACTCAGCTCTCGCCTCGCTACCTGGGCGATATTACTATCCTCCTACCACATGATCTTCGTTCCACAGAAAGCGATTAATGGTCAAGCTCTGGCAGACTTTTTAGCGGCTCATCCAGGTTCGAAGTCAACCAGAATAGACGAAGAGATTCCAGATGAGGTTGCCAATTCAAATATGGCCTCTCATGATACCATATTGCGAATATTCTTCGACGGTGCTTCCAAAACTGGGCCCAAGGGCAACATCGTCGTTGGAGTCGGAGTGGTGCTGATTTCTCCTTCCGGGTTGGTGATCAATCGGGATTATTCCCTCATGGAGCCCTGTTCAAACAATGTGGCCGAGTACAATGCTTTGGTCATTGGCCTCTGACTTGCAAAGGAACTGGGAGTAGAATACCTCGAAGCATATGGCAATTCGCTGCTAATCGTCAATCAGATTCGGGGTTCATACGAGGTTCGCCATGAAGATATGATCCCCTATCGCCAAATAGCGATCGACATCATCTCGTCCTTGACAGGGTTCTTCATAGAACACGTTCCCAGGCTCCAGAACATCGAAGTCGATGCCCTAGCAGGTCTCGCCGCTTCCTTAGCAGTGTCGAATTATGCTCGTCATCTGGTTGACATAATAGGCCGTGAGTTGGTCTGTCCCAAGAATAATATTTAATGTGTTGAGAGTTACTCCGCACTTATGATGCCCCAGGACTAGAATACTGGAGAGCGGGGGCGTACATAGCCAGCTACGTATATTAAAATGGAATCCACCTCGCTATATGGTCACAGCTGTCTAGATATGAGGGTTTACTACAAGCCAACGGTCTCTTAAGGTCAAGCCTATTGTCTAAATCTCCAGTAAGTAATATAATTACAAGATGTTAGACCACCAAATATACAATAAAAGGCGTCCCAAATATTACATATTCAGCTGATTATGAAGCTAGTCATACAAAATGCGAGGACTAGCAAGAGTTAAGTCATACATGATCAACCCTAGGATTTGTTAACCATGTTACAGCCCGTAGGCAGACAGTAAGTAAAGATGCATCGAGCTAACAGGTGCTCGTCGGCGAAATGCCTCGAAAGAATAAATTTACAATGCAGTGGGTGAAACAAAATGGAAAACCCACTCGTAGCCCGGATTCCTTTTAGTCGCCACCATTGGACTGGAAGTTCGGTAGATCCTCGGGTTCTGCTCCGAAATCTGGCCACACAAAACCAGCTGGGTCAAACCCAGAAAGAGCAAGTGCCACAAAGGAGGCCACGAAATAAAAACAAAAGACAGCATATCAGAACATAAGAAAATGGAAGAAAAGTACAAGTAATAAAGAGTATTGCAGGACAATGAATGACTAGGGACGTGGAACAGTTCCGGGAGCCAGGTTACAACCCGTAAACCAAACAAGGACCGGGGTTGTAACCCTTCGCCTGAATAGCACTTTGTCTCTACCCATTTATTGTTAAAGATAAGTAAAATAATCATGTACAGGAGTACCAGGTACAGGGACTTAGACGAGACTTAGACCAGGCTGGGCACCATCCATTCACAAACGGCCAAGCAAATACTACGGCTTACTACTTAACTAAATAGGGTTATCACAAGCCTAATTACTAACAACATGCAAATAAGAAATTTCCAGTCCCAAGCCCTGCAGACTATCCAGTTATCCTTCCTCGGGTTGAGAGTATGGTTAGGTACATCGCCCTGGAGATGATATACCCTTAGGTGACTTAGAGGGTACAACACGTAACAGTGTGCTGAAAATGTGCCCTACTCGTCGGCAGGCTACAAGTCCGTTTAAAGCGCCCAGATAACGAGATCGCTTGTGACTGGAAGTTCTCCATGAACTATAGTTTGATCTAGTCATTAACCTAATCATTTTCAGTATGAATCCCTGACCGTAGTAAACAGGGAGTCACGTCCTAGACATGATGCAAGACATGACAAGTGGATTTCACAAGGCAGCAAGAATGAACACCCACGGAGTGAGAGTTAGTTATACGAGTCAAGTTACAAGTTACAGGTTACGAGTTACAAGTCTGGAGTGTGCCGCCATGGGCCACTATCAAGTTATCCAGTTACAAAGATTAATCATGAATCACAGGTCACAAGTTAAGAACGCACCCCATCGGGTCACTATCAAGTAGATCAGAAGGTACTAAAATCATACTTCACAGAAATCATAAAAATCGTACTAGTCCTAAACAAAACACCAAAACCGTGCCAGGTCATGCTGGATCGAGACAGTCGTGTTGTGTGGAACAAGATCTCAAACTGCAATCCACAAAAGAGAAGCCAAGTCCAAGAAATAAAACCAAATCATCATGGGCAAGTGGGTTGCGCAGGGGATCAGATTGCACTGGGGAAAAGAATTGCGCAGGGGAATGGATGGCGTAGGGAAATAGATTGTGCAGGGGATGAACTGCGCTGGATCGGATTGCGGTGGGAGCGGATTGCGCTGGAGCCGAGCCATACTGGAGCGAGCGACGTAGCAGTTAAGTGCGCCAAGGGAAGAAAGGCGCTGGAGCTAAGCAGCGCCTGCGCAAGTCAGCTCAGCACAAAGCGCTGGCCGAGGGGATGCGCAAGTGAATGGACTGCGCTAAAGAGCGCAGGCCGAGAGTCATCTTCTCCATCATACCGAGAGGAAGACTCCAAGAACCCTAAACTTCAAATCTTCATAACTTGGCCAAATCAAAACGAAATTTGGATTTTCAAAGTTCTATCTTGTGTAAAATTGAATTTTCTTCCACATGGAAGCCTCAAAACGAGGAAAAATCTAAGTTTAATAGATCAAAACTAAGAAAATCCAAAAATGGTTAAAACTTAGATCTAGAAAAATGGAAGCTCCAAATCAAAAAATGCCAAGTTCTAATATTGTTCACCATGGCCTAATATAGCTAATGGACAAATAAATTTGGGTTCTTATGTGGTGGCAAGGTGCACTTGCCTATGGTGTTGGTGTTGTATGGAAGAAGAAGAAGATGAAGAAAATTAATGAGGAAAATAATGAGAAGAGAGAATGGTTGGTGGAGATTTTAATGAGGGTGGGTTGTGGTGGAATGAAGGTGGAGTATAGGTTAAGGTGTTCCATTGGGTTTAAAATCAAACCAAACCAAACCAACTAAAACCGAGCCGAGCCGAAATCCAAAATACGAGAAAACCCAAAATTTTGCAAGTTAAACCAAAACACAATTACAGGCCAGAATCTGAGAAAATAAAATACAGGTCCGAAATACATATAAGCCTAATCAAAATACGTATTCCGAAATACGGGCATTACAACTCTGCCCACCTTAAAAGAATTCCGTCCTCGGAATTTAAATCAAGATGCTTAGAGATGTAAGAGCCAGCTATACTATCCATAATTAAGCTACACTAAGCAAACAATCAAACAATCACGCATGCAAACAAGGGACGGAAGCATAAGGCATAAGGAAGACATTATACCTTATGAGTCAAACAAGTCGGGATATCGCGATCGGATGTCATCCTCACGCTCCTATGTTGACTCACCTAGAGAGTGATGACCCCAAGCAACACGGATTAAGCTAATAGTCTTGTTCTTGATTATCTTTTTTCTCCGGTCCAATATAGACACGGGCCTCTCCTCATACGAAAGGTCGGTACCAACAACCAATTCCGAATGGTCTAGGATATGGCTCGGGTCCGGGATATACCGCCGTAATTGGGACACATGGAATACATCATGTACCTCACTTAGCGACGACAGAAGAGCGAGATGATAGGATACATCTCCTACTCGCTCCAGGATATCGAACGACCCTATATACCTAGGACTAAGCTTTTTTCGTATGCCAAAGCGAATGACGTCGCGGTTAGGCGAGATCCTAAGTAATACATGGTCACCGATAGCAAACTCTAATGGACGTCTATGAGCATCGGCCCAATGCCGCTGGCGATCTTGGGCCACTCGAAGACGATCTATGATTCTTCTGACCACTTCAACTGTCTGGACAATCATTTCTGGACCGAGCATCTGCCTCTCTCCAATATCATCCCAGGTTAACGGGGATCTGCACTTTCCTACCATACAGTGCCTCAAACGGAGCCATCTGAATACTGGCCTGGAAACTATTATTGTACGAGAATTCCACCAGGTGCAGGTGATCCTCCTATGAACTACTGAAGTCAAGGGCACAAGACCTCAACATATCTTCAAGAGTCTGGATTGTGCGTTCCGACTGGCCATCTGTTTGCGGATGATAAGCTGAGCTAAACTGGAGGTGAGTTCCCAAACTCTCTTGCAGGCTATGCCAAAAGTGTGATGTGAATCTTGAATCCCTGTCCGAGGTGATACTGACCGGCACCCCATAAAGCCTGATAATCTACCTGAGGTACATCTCTGCCAACTGGGCCGTAGACTAACCAACTCTGAATAGAAGAAAATGAGCCACCTTCGTGAGCCTGTCAACTATAACCCAAATAGCATCCCTACCAGCTGGGGATCTAGGCAATCCAGTCACAAAATCTATGGTCATAAGTTCCCACTTCCATTCTAGAATCGACAAGGGCTGAAGAAGTCCAGCTGGACTCTGATGTTTAGCTTTAACCTGCTGGCAAACCAAACATCGAGAGACAAACCGGGCTATCTTCCTCTTCATGCCATTCCACTAGAAATATTGACGAATATCACGGTACATCTTCGTACCACCGGGATGAATAGAATACTGCGAATTGTGAGCTTCTGTCATGACCTCCTGTCTGATATCTCTACTGGGTACACAAAGACGAGTGTCGTGCCAAAGTGTACCATCTTCATAAATGCACAACTCTGGCCTTCTCTCTGCCTCACACTCTGCTCTGAGTCGCTGAATCGTGGAATCTGTAGATTGCGCCATCCGGATCCTCTCAACTATGCTGGACTGAACCTATAGACTGGCCATTAATGCCACGTTGGTAGAAAGAACCACTTCAATTTCCATATTCTGAAGATCTGCCAATAATTCTGGTTGCGTTGTTAGGAAGTAAACTCCAGCTCTCATGTTCAATGCATCTGCTATAATGTTGGCCTTCCCTGGGTGATACTGCAAATCCATATCGTAGTCCACCAATAGCTCAAGCCATCTTCTCTGCCGCATATTAAGGTCCTTCTGTGTGAAAACATACTTCAGGCTCTTGTGATCAGTAAATATCTCCACTCTATCTTCGTACAAGTAGTACCTCCACAACATAAGTGCAAATACTACTGCTGTCAATTCCAAGGTCATGGGTCGGGTAATTCTTCTCATGATCACGAAGTTCACGTGATGCATAAGATATTACCTTTCCATGCTGTATCAAGACACACCCCAATCCTCTGCCTGAAGCATCGCAATAAACTGTGAATCCTTCGCTCCCATCTGGAAGTGTGAGAATGGAAGCTGTTACCAAACCTCGCTTCAACTTCTCAAATGATTCCTGGCACTCTGCTGTCCAAGCAAACTATACATCCTTGTGGGTCAACTGAGTATCGGCGCTGAAATCCTTGCAAAATCTGAAACGAATCGCTGGTAGTAGCCGGCTAATCCAAGGAAGCTGCGACCCTCTGCTACTGAGCTAGGTACTGGCCACGTCTCGATAGCCATAATCTTCTGGGGATCCACTTCCACTCCTCCTCGGGCAATGATGTGACCTAAGTACGAAATATGATCGAGCCAGAACTCGTATTTACTAAACTTGGCGTACAACTGATGCTCTCTAAGTGTCTGAAGGACGATTCTGAGATGCTGCTCATGCTCTGCTTCGCTCTGGCTGTAGACCAGGATATAATCTAGGAACACGATCATGAACTGATCCAAATAAGGCATAAAAATACGATTCATGTGGTCCATGAATACGGTTGGGCGTTGGTTGCTCCAAAGGGCATAACAAGGAACTCCCAATGTCCATAACTCGATCTAAACGTTGTCTTCGGGATGTCCTGCTCTCTTGACTCTGATCTGGTGGTATCCTGACCGCAAGTCTATTTTCGAAAATATTGAAGCCCCTTTGAGTTGATCAAACAAGTCATCTATCCTCGGGAGAGGATATCTGTTCTTGATTGTCACTGAATTCAAGGTACGATAATCTATACATAATCTGGACGTACCATCCTTCTTTTTCATAAGAAGCATCGGGGCTCCCCAAGGCGATCCACTTGCACGAATAAATCCCTTGGTCCTCAGTTCTTCAATCATCTTGTACAAAATCTCAAACTCTGAAGGTGCCATCCTGTAGACTCGCTCTGATACTGGTGCTGTCCCGGGGATCAAGTCTATAGTGAACTCAATCTCCCGCTCTAGCGACATCCCTGGAAGTTCTTCTGGGAAGACATCTGAAAACTATTCAACTATTCGGGGTAACTGCACTGCTGCTACTGCCATCTGCAATACTGGAAAAGATGGTTCTACAGCGCCTCTGGAAAATGAAAACTCTGGCTCGCCTGGAATACTAAAGACAACCCTGCCAACATGGCAGTCTATCCTAGCATACTGGTTCTTCAACCAATCCATGCCTAAGACTACATCATAGTCTGCAATAGGAAATTCTATAAATCTAGAGGAAAACTCTCTACCGCTAACTACGATCCGACACGAGGCAAATACTCGATCTACTCCCACAAGACCATTACCAGTAAGTATATTGAGCCTCACTGATAATGACTCGGGCTCCAATCCTATCCGTGTCACGAATCGTGCAGACATGAATGAATGCGATACACCAGAATCAAATAATACCATTGCTGGAGAGGAGTTGACGAGAATAGTACCTGCCACTACCTCACCTGGTGCAACTTTTTCTTCCATAGCCATCATCATGGCCTGACCTTGTCCTCTATCTGCGGGTCCCCTCTACTGGAAACCGTTCTGCCTGCTCTGCACTTGGGCTTGGGTATACTGCTGCTGGTTTTGCTGATAAAATGTCTGGGCCTGAGGCAACAAGGGCCTCGGGTACTGCTGCTTCTGCATAGGTGCTGGTCTCCTAACCGATGGGCTGGTTAGGTTGGAAGAGGACGAACTACCCCTATTTGGACAGGCTCCTATCTTGTGATCTACCGCTCCACAAGACAGGCACAATCCCTGCGCCCTACGACAATCCGCCACTACATGGCCTGGCTTCCTGCAATGAGAATATCCCATCGCGGAAGTCTGCTTCTGTTTCTGTTGCTGCGGGTACGTTGGGGTTGAATGCTGAACCGACGTTACTGAGGCCGCCCGCCTCGGAGTTCCAATGGTCAAATCTCTTGCTGCCGGGGCTGGAGCTGATGATTGGTGCATCTGATTGTGGAACCGCTTCCTACCTCCGCTCCTATCCACGATCCTCTGGGAGGTGTACTCGTGCCTCCTAGCTGCCCTTAATACTGCATCGAACGTCTGGTGCTCGAACTGCTCGACTGCCAATAAGATCTCCAAATGCAGTCCCTGCTGGAACCGCTGTGACCTATCAAACTCGGTCGCCACCAAGGTGGGGGCAAACCTTCTGAGTCTAGAAAACTCAGATGCATAACCGTCGATCGTTCTGCCTCCTTGCTTCAAGTTGGTAAATCTCGTATGTAGGTCGTACCGAGCTACAACATAAAAATACTTCGTCTGGAATCTTTCTCTAAACACCGTCCAAGTGACCGACGCCGCTAATCCCACGGCCTGCGTCGCCCACCAACTGCGAGCCAAGTCTAGCAACTGTAGGTGTACCACCGCCACCTTCTCATTCTCAGGTGTCCTAACTGCTTCCAGAACCACCTCGGTATCCTGAAGCCAAGCGTCCACGGCAATCGCATCTTTGCTGCCGTCGAAGAATGTAGGGTTCAAGTGCTTGAAGCTGTTGGCCGAGTTGTTCCCTGGATGACCGCCTCTGGTCAAAGCATCTACTACTATCTGGTGCAAGGCGTCTCCTCTATGATCCTGGGAAGCTATCAAGGTCCTGATGAGACCTACCAAGGTGCCATCGTCAGGTTCGGTGGGCTGGACGGGCCGGACTGGTTCTCCTCCAGTAGGTACAACTCTGGAGACTACTCCGAAATGCTGGGCTTGATCTCCGGGTTGCTGGTCCACGGGAAGTGCTCCACCTTGCTGATCGGCGGGGTCAGGTACAGTGCCGCTGAAGAAGATGACACAGGGAAACAATAAGGAAGGACCAGGACAGATCAACGATACAAGCACATGATAAGGGCAAGAATCCAGAGATTCAGAGGATATGAACGGAGATCAAGGACGAGTACTGATTGAGACATCTATTTGGTAAACCCTCACATTCTTGAATGCCAAGACCTGCATGGGCCACCACTTAAACCATGTGATACCCCAGGACCAGAATACTGGAGAGCGGGGGCGTACATAGCCAGCTACGTATATTGAAATGGAATCCACCTCGCTATACAGTCACGGCTGTCTAGATATGAGGGTTTACTAAAAGCCAACGGTCTCTTAAGGTCAAGCCTATTGTCTCAATCTCCAGCAAGTAATATAATTACAAGATGTTAGACCACCAAATATACAATAAAAGGCGTCCCAAATATTACATATTCAGCTGATCATGAAGCTATTCATACAAAATACGAGGACTAGCAAGAGTTAAGTCATATACGATCAACCTAGGATTTGTTAATCATGTTATAGCCCGTAGACAGACAGTAAGTAAAGATGCATCGAGCTAACAGGTGCTCGTCGGCTAAACGCCTCAAAAGAATAAATTTACAATGTAGTGGGTGAAATAAAATAGAAAACTCACTCGTAGCCCGGGTTCCTTGTAGTCGCCACAATTACGCTGGAAGTTCGATAGATCCTCGGGTGCTGCTCCAAAATATGGCCACACAAAACCAGCTGGGTCAAACCCCAGAAAGAGCAAGTGCCACAAAGGAGGCCACGAAATAAGAACAAAAGCCAGCATATCAGAACATAAAAAAATAAAAGAAAAGTACAAGTAATAAAGAGTATAGCAGGACAATGAACGACTAGGAACGTGGAACCGTTTCGGGAGCTGGGTTACAACCCGTAAACCAAACAAGGACCGGGGTTGTAACCCTTCGCCTGAATAGCACTTTGTCTCTACCCATTTATTGTTAAAGATAAGTAAAACAATCATGTACAAGAGTACCAGGTACAGGGACTTAGACGAGACTTAGACCAAGCTGGGCACCATCCATTCACAAACGGCCAAGCAAATACTACGGCTTACTACTTAAATAACTAGGGTTATCACAAGCCCAATTACTAACAAGTTGCAAATGAGAAATTTCCAGTCCCAAGCCCTGCAGACTATCCAGTTATCCTTCCGCGGGTTGAGAGTATGGTTGGGTACATCGTCCTGGAGACGATATACCCTTAGGTGACTTGGAAGGTGCAACACATAACAGTGTGCTGGAAATGTACCCTACTCGTCGGCAGGCAACAAGTCCGTTTAAAGCACCCAGATAACGAGATTGCCTGTGACTGGAAGTTCTCCATGAAATATAGTTTGATCTAGTCATTAGCCTTATCCATTTTCAGTGTGAATCCCTAACCGTGGTAACCAGGGAGTCACGTCCTAGACATGATGCAAGACAAGACAACTGGATTTCACAAGACAGGAAGAATGAACACCCACGGAGTGAGAGTTAGTTATACGAGTCAAGTTATAAGTTACAGGTTACGAGTTACAAGTCAGGAGTGCGCCGCCAAGGGCCACTATCAAGTTATCCAGTTGCAAAGATTAATCGTGAATCACAGGTCACAAGTTAAGAATGCACCCCATCGGGTCACTATCAAGAAGATCAGAAGGTACTAAAATCATACTTCACAGAAATCATGAAAACCATACTAGTCCTAAACAAAACACCAAAAACCGTGCCAGGTCGTGCTGGGTCGAGACAGTCGTGTTGTGTGGAACAAGATCTCAAACTCCATTCCACAAAAAAGAAGCCAAGTCCAAGAAATAAAACCAAATCATCATGGGCAAGTGGGTTGCGCAGGGGATCAGATTGCGCTGGAGAAAAGGATTGCACAGGGGAATGGACGGCACAGGGAAATAGATTGCGCAGGGGATGAACTTTGCTGGATCGGATTGCGCTGGAAGCGGATTGCGCTGGAGACGAGCCGCACTAGAGCGAGCGGCGCAGCAGTTAAGTGCGCCAAGGGAAGGAAGGCGCTGGAGCCGAGCCACACTGGAGCGAGCGGCGCAGCAGTTAAGTGCGCCAAGGAGAAGAAGGCGCTGGAGCTAAGCAGCGCCAGCGCAAGTCAGCTCAGCGCAAAGCACTGGCCGAGGGGCTGCGCAAGTGAATGGACTGCGCTAAAGAGCGCAGGCCGAGAGTCATCTTCTCCATCAGACCGAGAGAAAGACTCCAAGAACCCTAAACTTCAAATCTTCATAACTTGGCCAAATCAAAACAAAATTTGGATTTTCAAAGTTCTAACTTGTGTAAAATTGAATTCTCTTCCACATGGAAGCCTCAAAACAAGGAAAAATCTAAGTTTAATAGATCAAAACCAAAAAAATCCAAAAATGGTTAAAACTTAGATCTAGAAAAATGGAAGCTCCAAATCATAAAATGCCAAGTTCTATTGTTGTTCACCATGGCCTAATCTAGCTAATGGACAAATAAAATTGGGTTCTTTGTGGTGGCAAGGTGCACTTGCCTATGGTGTTGGTGTTGTGTGGAAGAAGAAGAAGATGAAGAAAATTAATGGAGGAAATAATGAGGAGAGAGAATGGTTGGTGGGAATTTTAATGAGGGTGGGTTGTGGTGGAATGAGGGTGGAGTATAGGTTAAGGTGTTCCATTGGGTTTAAAATCAAACCAAACCAAACCAACTAAAATTGAGCCGAGCCGAAACCCAAAATACGAGAAAACCCAAAATTTCGTAGGTTAAACCAAAACACAATTACATGCCAGAATCTGAGAAAATAAAATACAGGTCCGAAATACATATAAGCCTAATCAAAATATGTATTCCGAAATACGGGCATTACAGCACTGGCAGTCGACGAAGCACCAGACTGGAGACAATCATTCATTGACTTCGTAGTCTACGATATCCTGCCAGAGAATCCGAAGGAAGCCACTTCTATCAGAAGACGTTCTCTCAGATTCTTCTACGATACAGAGACGAAAATACTGTATCGGCGATCATATGATGGATTACTGCTTCGGTGTCTGTCAAGTACAGAAGCCAAAAAAGCCGTGCACGAAGCTCATGACGGCGTCTGCGGGGCCTATCAGCCTGGCCCAAAATTACAGGATCGCCTTCGATGAATGGGCTATTATTGGCCCATGATGGTGGCAGATGTAATAGACTATGCACGAAAATGCAAAGCCTGTCAAGTCCACGCGGATTTCATCCATCAGCCATCTGAGTTTCTACACCCGACGGTGGCATCCTGGCCATTCGAAGCATGAAGAATGGACATCATTGGTCCGATTACTCCACCTTCGTCCAGAGGCCATCGCTTCATACTCGTAATCACTGATTACTTCTCCAAATGGGTGGAGACTATTCCGTTGGCAGAAGTCAAGACTTCAAACGGGATCAGCTTTCTTATGCATCACGTCATCTATCGCTTTGGACTGTCCCTTAGGATCATCTACGACAACGGTCCGTAGTTCGTAAGGCATGCCTTCTATCGATTCTGTGACAAAAACCGGATCCAGAATATTGCTTCAACACCATATAATCCAGCGGCTAATGATCTGGCTGAAGCATTCAACAAAATAATCATCAAGCTTCTCAAGAAGTTCGTATCGTCAAACAAACACGACTAGAATGAAAAGCTCGCCGAATGCTTATGGACGTACCGTACTACAGTACGAACGGCCACCGGGAACACACTATTCTCCTTGGTATACGGAAGTGAGGCAGTTCTTCCCTTGGAGACCCAAATCCTCTCACTCCGCGTCGTCCTCACCTACCGATTGACAACAGATGACAATCACCATCGCCGACTACAAGAGTTGGAGGCCTTAGATGAGAAGTGCCTGTTAGCTCAACAACGAATTGAGCTGTATCAAGACCGAATCTCTGGAGCTTTCAACAAGAAGGTCAAAATCAGAACGTTTCAAGTGGGCGATCTCGTTCTGGCAGTTCGGAGGCCGATGGTTATGACTTATAAAACTGTCGGCAAATTTCAGCCAAAGTGGGAAGGTCCATTTGTCATTGAGGCTGTCTTCTCTAACGGTGCTTACCGCCTCGCGAAACAAAATGGAGACTTGCTCATGTTGCCCATTAGAGGCAAGTTCCTGAAGAAGTATTATGTCTGAAACGACATACCGCAAATATTCCAGATTGTAGAGTTACGTACCCTCTAGTACCGCTGAACTCACATTCTGCCTCCAAATCCTCCAGGTTGACGAGTTATGTACCCGCAGGTACCGCTAAACTCCCATCCTGGTCAATCTGTATCGCATCTTTTGGGTAGTAAGTCACGTATGATCACACCTCTGAACTTTCTCCTTAAAAGAAGCTCCTTCCTCATGATCCACTACCCGCACTTCCAGTGCACAAAAAAGGGTAACAGATCCAAAAATTTTCCAAAACAACCACGTCGATTTTACCTCTGAGTTGTTTCACTTTCGCCAAAAATAAATCACCCCCTTACATAGAACTTCCACGTCCTCATTACCACTGAGTCGTTCTATGTACCCTTTATAGAGCCCACTCCTGCCATGTCCTCATTATCTCTGAGTAGTAAGGCTCCATCGAAGAAACCTTTATGCTTGCCACGTCCTCATTACCTCTGAGTAAGTATGTTGGTTCCCTTTCGACTTATTATCCGTACCTAAAATCGGAGTAAGCCAAGGATAATAGGCCCACAAATGTCCAATGTTGACCACAATATCCCCTGCGGAGTCCACTCCTGCCACGTCCTCATTACCTCTGAGTAGGAAGACCCCGCGGTAAAACCCCCATACTTACCACGTCCTCATTACCTCTGAGCAAGTATGTTAGTTTTCTCTCGTCTTATTATCCGTATTCCGAACCGGGATACGCCAAGGATAATAGGTCCACAAATGTCTTCCGACGACCACAAATGTCCTCTGTTGACCGCCAATGTCCTCGGTTGACCACAAATATTCGTAGTCGACCATAAATGTTGTACTAGGTTTTCTAGTACATGCCGCTCTTTTTTTATCATGTCTTGGAAGCCCAGCTGCTCCCTGGCATTCTTTCAATACCAAGAACTTCTACAACGCCCTCATCGCAAAGTTGTTCTAGGTATCCCTCTCAAACTTGTTATCCGTACCTAAAACCAAGGTATGCCCAGGGTAACAGGTCCACAAATAGTCCTCCAGTGGGACAAAATACCACAAAATACAACAAGTACAAGAAATGGAGGATGATTCGAAACATGCTCATTTATTCAGAATCCAAGGTACTATATTATCTGGGACTATGTCCCTATTACAAGATGAAAAGAGAAAAAAAGAGCATAAACAAAAAAAGGAAAAAGCCAACTATTGTTCGATGACACACAATGCCATGAGACGGTCCCTCAACAGGGTAGTTGACCGCTGAAACCTCTGTTTGGTCCGGCACTAGGCCTCCTGATTCAGCAGTGCCGCATCTTTCAGGTGCCCATGAGCCTGACAGCCATCCTCAAACTTCTTCAGAGCACGCTCCAGGTTAGCAGAAGCTCGAAAAACCCTTTCGGCATCTTGATTGATCAACTCTTTATCCACACGGGAAGCTTCAAGCTCAGACTCCAAGAAGGCCAGCTTCTTCTGAAGTTCGAGGATCTGCTCCCTTGTATCAGTTACTCCATGGGGGGCGGCCGCTTCCCGAGCTCTGCAAATCTCGCTCCGGCGGCTCAGCTAATCGTACAAGAGAGATAGGCCGCCAAGGTCCTTTATTATGATCGGTATGGAAGTATCTCGCGCAAGCCTTATCTTCTCCAAGGCAGTGGTGAGGAAGCCCCGCTCCTGATCTATTGCTACAGACAAATCAGCTGGCCACAATGTTCGAAATTGAGCTACAAGTTGATCAGCCTCTAACAACTTTGGCTCCAGAAGCGCAGCTATCCCCTTCCCGCCAGGAAGGGTTTTAAGAATCTCAATTTGCCCATGAGCACATTGTCGGGCCAGGGCAAAGGGAGTCCCCCGCTCTACAGCAGCATCGACTCCTCTTTTCAAATGACGATAGAAGCTGTCAACCACATCCTGTGAAACCTCATCCAAAACTTCCGAAGAGGATGGCGTCAAAGAAAGTGTGGCTGGCAGTGTCAAAGAAGACGCAACAGAACTTGCTGCCCCTGCCACAAGAGAGATAAATTCTGAGCGAAAGGACGCTTGAACAGCGGCCAATTCTTCCTCCGCGGCCCAAAGAACTTGGACACTCGGTAAAGCTGAGAGGTCAACCCCCAAAGTCATACAAGCAGAGGAGGATGAAGTGACCATTGCTCCCTGTCTAGGCTGTGCCACCATCTGATCTCCCGAACTCGATCCGACGGGAGGCCACTCGAGATAAATCAGGAGAGGAGAAGGCACGCTCCCTTTCACCAGATCCCTGCTAGCAGATCCTTCCCTGACAATATCCGTCATCGACAGCGAAGAGGCAGGACCTGTATGTCCAGAGCAACTATCAATCATCTTAACCCGAAGAATGTGATGATAGAGCGAATAAACCTCCTCACTAGTCAAGATCTGACTTAGCTTACCAGGTGACGGTTGCGAAAGTTGATGCTCGATCTCAGTAATCGTGCCCTCCTCACCGGCAACATTCGAGACGAATGCCGTGGGTTCCTCCGCTCCAGCAGACCCGGAGGTAGACGCAGTGGGGTCCACATCACCCGGTTGGAATCCAGCACCCTCGGTGATTGGCTCGGAAGGGCCCATATCGCCCAGAATAGGGACCTCCATGACCGGAGGAACTTCAGCCGTTGCCGGGAGGGCCCCGACAGCAACGATCTCGGTATACATGTCTCTAACCAGAATGGTTATGACCGGATCAGCTTCAGGAATATCAGCTGGTTCTGAAAAATCTCTTTCTTCTGACGCCTACAGAGAGAAGAAAAAATAATTAATCAACAGTTCAGGGAAAAGAAGGACCAAAGGAAAGGATGGCTGTAGTTCAATTCACCTCCGAAGCAGCATCATCACCTTCACCTCTCTGTGTAATAAACAGCACGAGGTGTCTTACCGTAGCCCATTTCGTAGAGTAGGTTCTGCCACCATCAGTAGACATGCGCCTGCTCCGCTTGTGCGAAGGACTAGACCCGACGGGCGGCTGATTCGCCACCATCTCATCAGGCACATCAGGCGGCTGATCCGCCACCACTTCATCGGACATAATGGGCGGCTGATCTGCCGCCACCTCGTCTAGAGGAGGAAGAGAGTCATCGGTACCCTGTTCGCCATCCTCTTCATTCGCAGTGGTGGACTCCGAGTCTGACACAGAAACTGTGTTCGCCCTCTGCTTCCTCGTCTTCGACCACTGGGGCTTCTCCGCCAAGCCGGTACCAACAATAAAATTGGTACGAGGGGCAAAGTTAACAGAAAACCTGCTCGCAGTGACGTGGTAGAGAGCCGCTAAATATAAATTCTCCTTTTGCATCTCAGCGTCAAGGACCGAGAAACTGGCACGAGTATGAGCAATATCATAGTAGTGCCAGGCCCTGATGCCATCTAGAACGCTGCCTTTAAAACCTAGTCAAGAGCTGAGACTCTCTTGGAACAGCTGGCTGCACCCAAATTAGCGGAAGAACCGGCTGGGCAAGTAAGGTTCCTGGTAGACGGTATTGCGGTTGCTATATACTAAGTACGAGGGATAAATATTATGCAACCAAAGAAGCATCCTCCCAGGTAAGAGGAGAGGAGGCCTGGTACCGTCAACGTGTACACTCCATACCTCTTCAGCAGAAAAGTGGGGAACATACACGAAGAAGTTATATCCATCCACCCTCGCCAGTGCCCTCCGACAGGCGGGCATAGTGTTATACTCCCAGGTCTCATCAAAGACCGGTAGTGCATTAATAGCCATCCCATCAAATAATGGTAGGGCAGCTCGATTCGTTCAAAGTTCATCGCCGTGTCATAGGCAATAACCTTGGACGAAAAAGTACGGAGGCTATGGTGTATACTACACACCATGGCCGGAAGAAGAGCCAGTCTGACCCCGAAGGCCAGCTTCACGGCAGGAAAGATAAAATTTTGGCTGATCCTCTCAATGGACCTAACTCCTCCTAAGACTACGCAATTTTGTAGCCATACCATCAAGAACCCCGCCAGGATTGCCTTCTCCGACAGCGGCTGGGTATCCTGATAAAAATAACCGAAGGAATCAGTTTGACTCCCGAACGTGTCGCTCAAGGCCCTCGATTTCATGGCGGTTGACACCAGATCCTGTACTCGCTCTAGGGTCAGAGGATTTTAGGGAGTAACCCGGCCTGAGGTACCTTGCTGAAAAAGGTGGGAGAGCCAAGCCCTAGTATACGGAAGGTTCCCTTCCGAGCTACCATCCTTCTTGGTCGTCTGCTGACAATAACTGTGGTGACACAGTAACTCCTGGTAGATAGCAATGAAACTCGGATATCGTTGCTCCAAATCTTCGAACTCTTCGTTCATTGGAGTATATACTTCAAACACTTCATTGCCCCAAGGCAGCTATCATGACCCGCACCCACTGTGAGGGTACGAGTAGTTAACAGTGCCCAGCCTACACCGCAGTGTCGACGGTAGAACACAGTTCTAGGTCATGAACTATAACTAACATAACATGAAATACTCTCCATAAGGAGGCCAACACAGAGATACAACTCAATCACAGTCTATAGATAGAATATGGCACGATGAAATAGATAAAGAAATCCTCAACTGAGGTATAACAGAATGAAATAACAAGTTAACAACTACTAGTCTCAACATCTCTAAATATACAACTCTAAAAATAAGGACAATAGCTAAACGTGAAAAAAGAAACAATCTAGACTATCTAAACTATGCAATGGATATCATCCTCAGCAGCTGCCTGAACCTCCACAGGGGTCCAGGTCGCGAGTGTCATCTAGGCAAGCTCCATAGTAAGGGGTGCAGGGTTCCTCATCATCCTCTGTAAAATTTTCAACAGGTTCAGTCAGGATGGGAGCGAGCACAATACATCTCAACAAGTCATAGTAGAAAAGGAAATATAATCATGCTAGAGAATAAAATACAAGAAACTGGAGAATAGCATAATGTAAGAGAGAGACATTAAGTAAATATCTATGATATATATAAAAGAGAGACAGTGCTAGTGATTCAGAGTACAGGATAAACATGTGAATGGCTAAGGACTGATTCATAATTACACTACGGAATTGATTCATGATAACACTACTTGGAATTATCCACATGTTCATTTATACTCCCCCATCCCCAATCAATACACCAGGATCCAGTCAAGTTACGTTAAGATTCATGATAATACTACATTGCCCATAAAGGGTAATTCATGAATTAATTCGTGAAGGCTCGGTGATCATGAGGGTACATGAGTAACTAGCTGATTCCCAAAGATTTATGATAATAGAAGCAAGAGGTACATAATGTAAGTGAAACACACGAGACAAGAGTATCTGATGCTCCTGAGAGGGATAACATCTCATGAAGGGATCCATATAGTACCAATCCGTGTTACCAACGTGTCAGCATCGAGTAAGATAATCTAAAGCAGGAAATATAATCCTAAGCAAGATATAAAATGATCAGAGAATGTACTCGCCTGGTATCCTGAATATCTGAAGAGAATATACTATCCGAGGAGTGGTGTCTGTCTCCTATAGAATAGTACAAGTCACTACATGTCTAAAATAATAAAATAGACTGCTACAATGCATCTACATGATGTTTGGGGTCAATATAGGCTAAAGTCAACCTTTGGTCAACTCTAGTCAACTCTGACAGTCAAACTAGGTCAACACTAGTCTAGTTAGGTCAAACAAGGTCAGACAAGGTCAAACTAGTCTAGATTGGTCTAACCTAGGCTTAACAAGGCCATCTAAGTCACTAACCAAAACTATCCTAGCAAGCACACACTATTCAAGTCACACAAGTTTATAATATACTAAAGTCATGTGGATACAATCCATATACACAAAACTTCCTCATTAGGATACCATAGGCTAACTACATAGGCCATGAGCCATACACACATGTTAGGCATTGCACATAGCAATTTCCATATTTACGTACCAATTTCCCACATGTCTATATACATACTATTTATATAGGCAGAAGTAATATTCGTGTCACATTACATTCTCACATTAGTATATATATATATATATATATATATATATATATATATATATATATATATATATATATATATATTTTTTTTTTTTTTTACATTACATTCTCACATTAGTATATATATATATATATATATATATATATATATATATATATATATATATATATATATATATATATATATATATATATTTACATTACATTCTCACATTAGTATATATATATATATATATATTTTTTTTTTTTTTTTTTTCTCACATTAGTATATATATATATATATATATATATATATATATATATATTTACATTACATTCTCACATTAGTATATATATATATATATATATATATATATATATATATATATATATATATATATATATTACACTCACATTTATACATATATGTAAATATGCATATACATAGGGTAGCTATATAGGCAAATGCCATATCTATTTCACATCACCCAATCACATGCACATATCACATTAGGCTATACATATATCACACTCACTTTACATATTCACATATATATATATTGGCAAATGTGTGTGTTGGCATGTGTGTGTGTGTTGTTCCTGTGTGTGACAGAAATTGAGTGTGTGTGTGAGTTTAAGGGTCATATTGGTGTACCATTAGTGCCAATCCCATTTAGAAGGGTGAGTGAATGAGCTATGGACATTAGTTCTCAGTTTTTACCAATGTGTGAATGATCTACATGAGAGGAACACCCATTTCTCAAAATTTAGAATGAGGTGACAGTGGATATATGTGTGTGTGAATCCTGAGTGCTTGTGTGTGTGTAGAAGGGCTGAACAGTGTAGGCATGTGTGTGTTAGTGAGTGTGTGAGTGACAGAAATGTGAGAGTGTGTGTAAAGTGTGTAATCAGTTGTAGGAATGTGTGTAGGTAAGGCATTAGATCACAGGTTCAGTTTATAATACAAATCATAGGTTCAGTAAGCAACAGTGTACACAACAGTCCAACCAATTCAACCCAATTCTTTCGTTAACATGAAGTCTAACATATATACAATCACTTAGACATATAGGGGGTTAAATAATATTGCAATTAATCATGGAAAATTGGTTAAAATGATACTTACATCTCAAAAATCAGGAATCAGTATATTGTATCAGAAAAAATGGAAAAAACTTCATTCGAAACCAATTTCTCGAACACCCATCATAATCCAGCATTTTATTAACCTAATACATATGTTGGTGAACCTATTTAATCATTTACATCATTAAAATCAGTTGAAAATGCAAATTAAACAAAACAAAACACATTCCAGCTATGCGTATCAGTGAGTATCAGAACATTGGGGGATTCCATAATTTCGAATCCAATTAAACATCTAATTTACAATTATTGAGTTGGTAATAGATGTAGCATATGTTTACGTGTCTTGTGAGTCGTTTAGTATCCAAAAATCATGACACAACGTGTCCAGCACATTACAAACACGTGGGGTGCACCTAGTGTTGCATAACATCGTGCACGAGTGCACCTGCGTGTAGGACACGACATATGACACTTCGTGTCACATGCACACACCCACGTGGTCGCCTAGGATAGGACTACACGTTGGCATGCCTGACACGTGTCTACGACGTGTCCACAGTGGACACGAGCATGTGTTTGTGCGTGTCTGTACGTGTTTCAGCAGCCAGCGCGCGACCGCGCACGGCCAGTGCGGGCGCGATTGCTCCGCGTGTGTTCAACCATCTGCTTCCAAATTTTGGGAGCATGATGTCAGTCATTGCCCCTCACTTTCAACAAAAATTGTGTCCCGAAATGTCCTGTGTCGTGAGTTATAGACCCCGATAGGCAGGACACAGGCGTGGGGTTCGTGCACGTATCCAAGGCTAAAAACTCGACACAAACCGACACAAAATACATAACACCCTTCACAAAAGTTCATACACACACCTAGATCTACATATCTATGTAATTAGAATTTCAAAATTGGAAAATAAAATCTTCAGAGGCATTTAATCAAACACCTACACAACACTTATGACACGTGTCCGATACGACAACAAACGGACACGAAATCGAGCCAAACTTCAGGGACAGCTAGGGGACTCCTAGATCTAGCCCTAAATGCAAAGAAAATGAAATATTAATTCAATTTGTGGAGTTTTACCTATTGGTGCAAAAAGCTTGAAAAAGCTCCAAACGGGGGATTCCTCCTTGCAAGCCAAATGCTCCCAAATTGTCCCAAAGCTGGGATTATCCTTAAATAACAGCAAGTATAGATGAATTAGGATCTAATGCAACTTGTTTGGATTAAAAAGGAATTAAAATGGATTTTCTATGAATTTCTAAAGATGGGATTTACCTCTTTTTTCCAAATGTGAACTTTCTAAAGGGGGCTAACCTAATGGAATAAAGTATAAATAGGGGGATGATCCCTAGGTGGCCAGCCATGATGATTAGGGTTAGGGTTTCTAGTAATGGGCTATGGGCTTTGGGCCTCTATGGCTTAAGTTGATAATCATTGGTTTCAAAACCATAAGTCATGGCTTATGACTAAAAGCCTTCTATTCTAACTTGAGTCTAAATGACCAAATCATGGGTTGATCTAGGTTAGACTAAGGTTACATACTAAACCAAGTCACCGTAGTTAGGTTTAGCTTCTAGGTTAGGCTCCAAAGTCAACACTAGTCAAGTCTAGATTAACCCTTAATTAAATTATACCAAAAATCATATAAATCCTAATAAATCTCAATAATTCATAATAATTCCAAATAATTGCCAAAAGTTCAAAATGACCAAAATACTCCCATGCTCAAAAGTAAAAATAATTATCCTAATGCCATATCACTAGTCTTTAAATTGGTAAATCACAAGTCATGGTTTTAATAATTTTTAAAATAATCAAAAATTACCGAAAATTCATATCATGATTTAAATATCATTAATAAAAGATTAAAATTAAAAAAAATTCAAAATTACCCTCATTTAGAAAATTGGGTGTTACAGCAGCCTAGAAACTGCATGCATCATATGAAGAGCAAGACAATCTCCCCTCCAGGTGCGAAGAAAGTCCCCGTCCGCCGGTTGTACATCTCCAAGAGAGTCGTGAACAACTCCTTGTTGATCGGCAGTCCGTGACATGTACACCGGATGGCGTGGTAGAGACCAACCTCACACAGGAAAGTTTCATATTCTCACAAAATCCATCCGATCAACTTGGCCCACGAAGGGATGGGGTGTATCCAGTTCAAAAACGAGAGCCGGCCAACGAGATAAGACCCTTTCCGAGTAAGTTGATTCAGGAAGGTGTCGGCTTGAGAAAATGAGAAATTGGGACCTTGCACATTTAAGAAGGTACCAGGGGCCAGCCCCATCACGTAGCAGTTGACCGGTTTCCTACCCGCGTACGCTGATCCAATATACTTATTGTAGTGGATGTTACCCACAATCATCCCCGACCGGCTCGGGGTCAAGGATTCTGGCATCTTCCTGTCCATCGGTAACATATTGAACCACGCCAATAGGAAATAACGCTCCATCCGGGGGATGTGGATCGCCCTTCCAGTAGAAATAAAATTTCAATTCTTAGATATATCCAATAACTGAGAGTTCTTCACAGTCAGGGCGTCCCCGAAGAAGAACGCCGTCTTCAGGTACTTCCCATCCAATCGCCCTGAGTTCAGCATAGCACAGAGAAAGCGAAAGGGCTGGTTCTTGATAAGATTCAGCCTCTCCTCGGGCTCGTTCTGGGGCAATTGTTCCACCACCTGCTAGACTATATGGTCAAACCGAACCCCTATAGCAAAATGGGCCTGACCCACTAGGGGTTCTCCTGCAGCATTGACTGGCAGATTTACTAAAAGGAGACAAAAGAAACAAAGTCAGAAGACGGCCAGAAAACATTTAGAGTTCATGCGGCTCTGATTAAACGAGCTCTTATACGGCTCAGATTTTATAGAGTACATGCGGCTCTGTTTAGATGAGTCTTTATGCTGCTCGATTTTTTCACAAAGTTCATGCGGCTCGGTTTAGACGAGTCCTCATGCGGCTCTGTTTAGGTGGATTCATATACGGTTCTGATTCCTGGAACGCTATGCGGCTCAGTCCATTAGAAGCTCACGTGATTTTGTTCAGAGGGGCTTCAAACGGTTCAGTTCTAAAGGTGTTTATGCGGCTCAGACGTTCTCATGCGGCTCAAACATAGGGCATACCCCATACGGCTCGGATATGAGAAGTTCATGCGGCCCATACAACATATGAGGCTTTATCGTACCGAACTTTAGGCAGTCCAATAAAGACGAAGAATGCATTGAATGCTGAAGGGAAGAAGGCTTGTGCATAAAAACATGCAACAGAGCCATTGTGTTAGGGTTTAAAGTGTTCGATCTTCCACATAGTCCTTTTCCTTGATGGTAGGGTGGACGTCAGGATAGACTGGGGGCGCTACAGTCGGCGATGAGGCCGCCACCTTCTTGCCTTTCGCCGCAGCAGAGTCCTTGGGAGCTTTGGAAGCTTTGGAAGCTTTGGGGGCCATCGTCGATTGATGATCGAAGAAGGAAAACAAAGACAGTGGCTTAGGACAAGAAAAGAGGAAGACAAAAGAAAGCAAAGAAGCTTCTCTGTCCTAAAAGTACCCCTATTTATAGGCAGACATAGGGGGGGCACGTGGAACGATAACCGCTTCGGGTCGTGTGCTGCAAGCAAAATCGACTCCTCGAATTTTTCCCCCTTTCATAAAGGAGATTCACCCAGGACATAAAATCCAAATATTTAATGAACCAACTCTTGGGATTCCCCCAAAAAGACGGCTCTAAATCATAAATGAATCAAGAGCAATTAATACCGCCAATGTGGCAGAGAGGACAGTATGCGGCCAGAAACGATCCATGCGGCTAGGGAGCCTATGCGGCCAGACAGGTCATGCGGCCAAGAAGTCCATGCGGCCAAAACATCCCATGCAGCCAGTGGAGCTCATATAGCCATACTTCTTATTCAAAGTATTTCAATTTTTTCAAATTGAAAACTTTGAAGGGGGTCTTGTAGAAGCATAGAAAACAGAAGAAATCCATGCGGCTTAAAACAGAATGAGCCTCATGCGGCTTAGGAATCTATCAGAGTCTCATGCGGCTCAGAAACTCTCCAATAGCCTCATGCGGCTCAGGAAAGAATCACGTGGCCCTATGCAGCTTGCTTTTTACAGCTGGCCATAAAGTGACTGCTCCCATTAAATGCTCTGACATAAAGTGATAACTCTGACATTAAAGCTGAAATAACGAACTCTGAAACGACGGCATGTTCTTCGGGAAACGGAGAAAATCTCCTATACAGCTGGCACGATCCACCAACTTTAAAGCTCTCTATGCGGCTGCCACCCCCCTCATGCGGCTGATGCTCTCATGCGGCTCGGATCATGGAGACTATCGTCATGCGGCTCAAATCCTAAGAAGCCACCCCATGCGGCCGCTGTCCTCATGCGGCCCAGATCATGGGGATTATCTCCATGCGGCTCAAATGCTGAGAAGCCATACCTATGCAGTCTTATGCGACTCAATTGGAAATCGTCCTTATGCGGCTCAGATTTCAGAGGCAACATTTATGCGGCTACCACATTCACGCGGTTCAAAACCTAAGAAGCTACCCTCATGCGGCTGTGGCTCGCGGTTATGACACGTGGCAGAAGATCAGTTTCCCCATAATGATGGTCAGATACTTGGCATTGAATTAATTAAGATTTATAAATAGATCCTAACAACCAGATTTGTTACAATCATCATAATTACCCCAAATCAAATCAGATCAGACAAATCGAACACATGGCAGGAGATCCGTGTCTATCAAAATTCATGGCAATCAGCATTAATTGCCCATAAGATTTGGTATAATCTACATTAATTGCCCAGATTCATTACAATCAAAATCAATGGTTCAGATGATTGGTCGCCGACTTTTTAAGGAAAGAATCATTGTAAACCCTAATGATCATACCCCCACTCCTATAAATAGTAAGGTACCATTTCCTTGCAAACCACCTGGAGATAGCTGGACACCTGGAGAGACCTGAAGACTTGGAGACCCCCGGCAGGATACACAGAGAGACAAAGGCACACGCAGAAGAGTCTTCCCACACATTCCGAGAGCATTTTTTTATCAGAGTCAAGGCTACGTCCGATCGTCCAAGGAGTAAAGCAGAGCTGCCGTCGCTTTTTCGAGCCTCTACCGTCACCCCGCATAATCAAAAATAAACAATTGTACTTAGACTGCTGTACCTAGGTTTTCGTCCCTAGGCTTTTTTGTACGAGCGAATTTGTATTGTGAGTCTAAGTTCAGTCCTCCTATATAACTGTTCTGTACTTCTACAATCAATGGCAAACATCAAGGTCTCAATTAAGGCAAAGGTAGATGGTTACCATTATGTGATGATCTAGTTTACCAGAAAACTCGGCATGGGTTGGAATACGATCCTTCCCACATGTTTAATGAAAATATACAAGAAGATTTTTCTTTCAGTTCTTCACAATCCTCAAATTCTGAAGAAATCCAATTCATCGAATCGGATACACTCCGCATGTGCAAGGAAGATATGGAAGAAGAATGTTCTTCCAGTTTTTTACAATCCTCATATTCTGGAGGAGACTATTATGATGAATCTGAGTGTGTATTCTCAGTTAATATGGTTCAAACTGATGGTAAATCTGAGCCACTTGAAAATGACCATTGGGCACAACAAATGGATACTCAGTGGGAGATTCATTTTGAACAGCGACAGCCACCTACGGAAGATAAAATCGTCCAGATTGACGTAGGAGACGGAACTACATCTAAGCCGATATTCATCAGTAAAAACCTTTCTAAAGATGAAAAAAAAGTATTGATAAAACTAATTAAAGAATATATTGATATCTTTGCATGGAGTTATGAGGATATGCCGGGTCTAGATCCTAAAGTAGCTACTCATAAACTCAATATTCTTTCTAATGCCAAGCCTGCAAAACAACAGCAGCAGCATTTTCAACCAGATATGATGGATACAATTGAAGCAGAAGTCAAAAAGCTGATCACATGTGGCTTTGTTCGTGAAGAACAACACCCAGACTGGGTTGCCAATATTGTTCCTGTTATGAAGAAGAACGGAAAAGTCCAAGTTTGCATTGATTTTTGAGATCTTAATGCAGCTTGTCCAAAGGACGAATTTCTACTTCCGATTACCGATGTCATGATAGACAATACATGTGATTTTGAGCGCATGTCTTTTATGGACGGATTTTCTGGATATAATCAAAAGAATTGGACATTGAGTTCCTGGAAGCTTATGGAGACTCTCAGCTGATTGTTAATCAGGTCAGAGGGACATATGAAGTCAGAAATCCTGACCCCATTCCTTATCATCAAGTGGTAATCTAATTGGTCCTTTCGTTCAAAGGGTTCTTTATCGAATTCGTACCACGTTCTCAAAATTTGGAAGCTGATGCTCTTGCTAGTTTAGCAGCAGACTTAGCTGTTCCAATTAGAAGACAAAATACCATCACTTTGTTGGATCGAGTCTTATTTTGTGTAAAGAATAACTTGCATATTGAACAGAGTTATACTACAGAATCAAGTTTTCAACAAAGGGATTGGAGAAATCCATTCATTGATTATGCAGTCCATGGAATTTTACCTGAAGATCCAAAAGAAGCTGCATCAATCAAGAGACGATCATTTCGATTCTACTATGATTCTTCTTTACATATGTTATATCGTCGTTCTTATGACGGACTCTTGCTACGTTGTCTCTCTGAGAATGAAGCCAAAAAATACTCCATGAAGCTCATGATGGTGTCTACAGTGCCCATCAACCGGGTCTAAAATTACAGGACCGTATCCAAAGAATAGGATATTATTGGCCTTCTATGATAGCAGATGCTGTGGATTATGCCAGACGGTGTAAAGCGTGTCAGATTCATGCTAATTTTATTCATCAACCATCTGAATTCTTATATCCTACAGCAGCTTCTTGGCCTTTTGAAGCTTGGAACATGGATATTATTGGTCCGATTAACCCTCCTTCTGTCAAGGGACATCAGTTTATACTGGCTATAACCGATTACTTTTCTAAATGGACAGAAGCAATTCCCCTTGTTGAAGTAAAAATATCAAATATGGTTAGTTTCATTAAACACCATGTCATTTATTGTTTTGGAATTTTTCGACGGATAATTCATGACAATGGACCACAATTTGCCAGTCAGGCATTTTATCAGTTCTGCGATAAGAATCGGATCCAAAATATGGCTTCTACGGCTTATAACCCAGCTGTTAATGGTTTGGCCGAAGCTTTCAACAAGACAATCATTAAACTTCTTAAAAAGTTCGTCTCTTCTAATAAACGTGATTGGAATGAGAAACTTGGAGAATATTTATGGGCTTACCGAACGATAGTCCGAACTCCTACTGGTTTTATACCATTATTACTGGTTTATGGATATGAGGCTGTTTTTCTACTGGGAATTCAGATTCTATCTCTTAGAATAGCCATTGCTAATGAGCTAACTATAGAGAATAACGATCGGTTGAGACTTCAGAAACTTGAAGGTCTAGACGAGAAGCGTCTTCAAGCGCAACAGCACATTGAGCTATATCAAGCTCGCATATCTCGAACTTTCAATCGTAAAGTTAAAGAGAGGGTATTTAAAGTCGAAAAGCTAGTTCTAGCTGTTTGAAGACCGATGGTGATGACTCATAAGAGAAAGGGAAATTCTAAGAGAAATGGGAAGGTCCTTATGTAGTCGAGACAGTCTTCTCTAATGGTGCCTATAGGTTGTCTAAACCTAATGGAGATTTACTCAAGATGCCGATCAATGGCAAATTCTTGAAGAAATATTATGTTTGAATTTCTTCTTTATTTCCTAGCTACCAATGTTTGGTTAAGCTGATTGCTTGTCTCCTAAAAGAGAATTTTTGATCTTCTGTCTTACCAGCTGATTAAAAAGAGAGATTTATTATTTATCATGTTATTATGACCTCTGAATAAATATTAAGTTTACTTTTTTTCCTATCTATCATGTCAATTTGACCTCTGAATAAATATTAAGTCTACTTTTTTTCCTATCTCTCATGTCCATTTGGCCTCTGAATAGATATCGTAATAGGTAGGGCACTCCTCCTCATCATCTGTAATATTTTCAACAGGTCCAATTATGACGAAAATGAGTACAAAATCTCAAACAATAGTTCTAGTTAGACAATATTAAAAATATAGCAGTAGATAGAGAGAATATACTAGGTAAAGCAGAGCGTACATGCATCCTGGCAGGGTATATCAAAACTGTAAATAAGAAGGATAAGAGAACAATATATAATATGTACAGTAAATCTGGAACAACTATCTATGTGAGTTTAGCACTAGTTACAAGATGTGATCGGCTTAGAACTTGATACAATATTTGGCCTGGCCAATCATACGTGAGTGTATGACTAACACTATACAGTGATCATACAATGGTAATACAATAATGATACAATACTGGTACTGTAGGGTATTGATCACATATCTATGCTAACACCCCCATTCCTGACTAATATAGTGGATCCAGTCATGACACGTCATGGCACGTATTCTCTGTGAAGTAGCTCTCCTTCACAGGAATCGTGTCTATACAATGAACAAGAAACAAGGAAGAGTTACACAAGGCATACCATATATAAGAGGAATAACATCTTTTGATGGGATCCAGACAAATACCAATCCGTGTGAACAATGTGTCAAGAGAACGAGGATATCTACACTAAATACTCGAAACAAAGACAATATCACAAAACAGAAATATTATCAGAGAATGTACTCACCTGGTACCCTGAACGACTAATAAAAATAAATGTCTGAACTGGAGTCTCAGAATCCTAGTTAAGGCAATACAGGTTATGATGTATTCAGAAATAAGGTAAATGAAGTATACGATGCAATCTACATGATTTCTAAGTCCATCTAGGCCAAAATCAACTCTAAGTCAACCCTGTTCAACTGTCTAGGTCAAAGTAGGTCAACAAGTCAAACTAGGTTACACTAAGTCAAAAGTTGATCATCAGGTGACTTTTAGTCAACTGGTCAACCATAGTCAACCCCCAATCCAATCTAGGTCAACAAGTCAAGATTGGTCAAACTAGGTCATCCTCTAACCTATCTAGGTTTTACCCTATACCACATCTATATATCTACCACATAACGTATATACATACATCTCAATACTTATAAAACATTATTCCTATATATCATTATAATATATATGAGAGTAAACCCTCAACCTAATCCAGCCCTCACTCTATACTCATAACCCCCACACAACCTTAACCTCATTTTATTCTCACACCCTAACATAACATACATGACCCTCACAAACTAACTTACATTCTAACTCATCAACTCTGACCCTCACCATTATAATAATATCTTGCATCATGATACAACATGTATCAGTTGATGCATGTCTCAATAATCACAAACACCCTTTCTCTCTCTAAATCACAACTCCTTCCTTCAACTATACTAACTTATACAATAGCCAAAAGTGCATGAATCCTAAACTAGCCTATACCTTTCCTGATCACAACAATACCCATTCCTAAACTTCAACTCATTATCTAACTATCTCAATTTCAACTCAATCAAACCAAGCTAGACCTAAATAGGGCTTGGCAATCTCAGGCAAGGTAGTAAGCTGCCAAGGCCAAGTCAGGCCAAATAACCTACTGCCATATGCATACTGTTCACATTTTTCATACATTCATAACTCTTGATTCAAACTGAAATGATCTCCTTCCTCCTCTCAACCTGAAAAATCCTCACAGGCCCAAAAATTTAAACTCACACATTAGCTCACTGCATTACTGTTGTTGCTCTCGTCCCTTGCTGTGAAACCCGCTTTCTAGAATTTAGATTAATTGCTGCATCCTATGTTTGCGGCTTAGTTTAGTTATTATTATTACTATAATTATTATTACTATTATATTTATTATTATTATTATTCTTGTAGTCGGATCAGGAAAATTGTATTTTCAAAATTAATTATCGGATCTTTGATTGCATCCTGTACCGATCCCGTGCCCGGGGTCCGACCCCGAGTCCGAACACCAGATCCCGTTTTTCGAGCCCATCTTTGGATTTTCTATTAAACCTGAAATTATATAAAATGCATTACTCATTATATATATATATATATATATATATATATATATATATATATATATATATATATATATATATATATTGTGAGAAACACAACTTTATTAATTTACTGAAACCAAATACAATCAGAACAAAAGCAGTTTACTGCAAAAACCTAGGTACAACTGGTGAATGCCGACACCTACTCAGGACTTTCTGGATTTGCCTCCTAACCTCGAAGAGCATTTGGTCTCGATCGTAGGAATATGATTCGTACCGCCACTTGTTTCTATTTTTCCAGGTAACCCAACACACCGCACCGACTACAATTTACTTGAGATGCATATTCTTCCGAGTCCACCATAATTTGAAGAAACCTAGTAAGGATCGCCTTTGTCCATGTATATCCAAAGCAGTACATAATTTCATCCATATACCTTCTATAAGTTGGCCCTCTTTGAATATGTGAAGAAGGGATTCTTGAGCCGGATCTTGACAGCAGTGACACTTTGATGCCAAATGAAACCCTAATGTTTGGATCTTATCATCTGTTGGTAGTTTATCCTGAAGAATACGCCACAGAAGGATAGACCATTTCAGTGGAATACAAGTACCCCATATATGTTTAAAATGAGGATGTTGCGTAAACTGGGTACGAGTATGTTTCCAGGCCGAAGATAAACTGAAAGAGCCTGTCGGAGATGGAGACCAACGCCAATTGACCAAGACCAACCCCCTAACCTGCTGGATCTACCTCTTCTCCCCATGTTTTCCTCTCCCTCTCCTTTTATTCCTTATTCACCTCCATCTCTCACCTTCCCTCCTCTTCCGTAACCGTCGGCCCCTTGACTTTTCGTAACCCCCGAGCCCTCTCTCCCTATAAAACCCTACCCCATCTCCTTCCCCATTACTCATCCTCACCAACCTAACCCGCGTTCGCCTCTGACCCGAGCCCCGCCCGTGCGCCGTTTCCTGTGGTCACCCGCCCGGCCAGCACATCACCAACGTACCCCCGAGCTTCCGTCCGACCCCCGAGCCCGGCCAGCTCTGCCCCAGCGGCTGCCTTGAGTCCCGTAGCTCTCCGTCCCCACGCCAAAGCCATGCGCCGCCCCTGTCCCAGATCTTCGGTTTCCGATCTGTTGTTATGCATTCCCGTACGTGTTGTCCCGAGCCAATCCCGCTGTCCGTGCGGATTCTTTCCTCTATTTTTACATCCGAGAGCTCTAGCTGAGCAACTGAGGTATAATTCAGTGTCCCTGTGTCCCTTTCGTAGTTAGTCGGTGATGACGTGGTCCCGGCCCCGATGCGGGGATCGATTTTACTAGTTGCACTAGGGATACTTTTTTCGAGTTTGGCTCGGATTAGTTATGTGGATTGTTCCTAGTTGGTATGCTTGGCTAATATTTTCCTATTGGTTAGTGATTATTTGAGTATTATGTGGTTTGGATAGTAGTCGCTGGTTGCGTATATTTTTTTGGTTTCATATCTTAGTATATTGTATCGATTATCTACCTTAGTAGGATATTTTGCTTTTGCCTTTGACTTATTATTCTTTAAAATTGGATATTACCTTTGTATTGTGATTTTGTGTTCTCCCTAGTTTGGGATCGACCGGTTGGGTGTGGTTCAGTACTGCCTCGTGGCTAGGTTGTCCTAGTTACAGAGGAGGTGCTGCCCAAATTTTTCAGTAAAATCTTTCAAATTATTATTATTAATTAAGTTCATTAAATTAAAACCTATTTTCATACCCGATCTTTGCAAGTGATTTCCAAAATTGGTTTTGTTGGTTTGGTTTTGTGGATTTTGTGAGTTTTGTATCCCCTGTTAGGCGACGACCGTATCGGTTGGATGAGCCTCGACGAAACGCAAACGCTACAGGATTTCCTGTACGTTGAGGCGTAAGCCAGCAACGTGAGATTGTATAACCAAGTCTGAGACTTACCTTATTTTATACTTTTATAATTAAATTATTATTTAGAACTTATTACTGGCCTATAGTATTTTGGGTGCAGGACCTTGGCCTTTTTGATTGGACCGTTTCACGACACTCAAAGCTCGCCTCAGTCTTATTTAATTTAATTTTTGTAATAAATTGTAAGGGCATAAGCCTACCTTTTATTTTATTCTCTGTGACCATGTATTTGTGTAGTATAGATTTTCTATTTCTTTTCTGGTTTTGCTGATTTCGTAATTAGACGCATAATTAATGGAGTATTATTTTATATGAAAATTAATAAGAGTTTTTCTCACATTAAATAAAAGGGTAAAATTATAAGTTTTGTTAACTAAACCAAATTCACATTTTCTCATTTAAAAACCTAGTTATATATATATATATATATATATATATATATATATATATATATATATATATATATATATATATATATATATATATATATATATATATATATGTTACCAAACTACAAAATTTTGCCAATTAACTTGTAAATGCTATTTTTCCCAATAAATATTGAATTGACTTTACTTCGTTAATTAATGATTGTAGTTCGCAACGGTAAATGTGTTCCCGTAGTATAATTTTAAACAACTTAAAACTGGACTAGGATCTGCTTTTAGAGATTATAACTAGCACACCTAGAGATGGTTTTATTTTCAGTTCTAAGTCAGAGTTCTCAAACTGTTGGGTTTCGAGGACATATTTGATCTTCTTTTCCGGTATTAACATTCCAATCCAGTCAATCAAACAAAGGCAAGTACGGTTATGTTATCTCGTAATTTATTTAGTAATTATTATCTTGCATGCTTAAACCACATTGCTACACGGAACTCACTCCCAGAGTTCAAATATTGATTGTGGGATATTGGGAGAGTAGTGTAGTGCTTATGACCAATACCTTCATATTGCATAATTGTACAAGCTTACCCCTCTTACACATGGGGATAAGTCGTATTGCATCGCTAGGATGCTATTGTACAACCCAAGCCGGTCATATACATTACCTATTCAAATAACATTGTTTTCAAATATTGAATTGCTGGAAAATTGCTGGAAAATATTGTTCAAGTATTTCAAACTGTTTAAAATTGCAAATTTTTATTACTATTTGAACTGTTAGATATATGTAATTGTACTTTACTCCTTTCCTGACTAGATCCCCCTATAGGTAACATTGTTGATGCTGAGCTATTGTTTAATAACTATTATGATCCCGTGCTGTATCCTGCGGTGCTTCCAGAGTCTCACTTAGAAGACGCTGATCCCGAGGCCAATGAGCCGAACATTTAGCTAGTTGATTTTTATTTTTTCTCTATGTTAGAGTTGCAGACTTTTCATTTCAGTATTTCAATTTCAGTTGTACATTCAATTGTTGAACAAAAGTTTTAAATGTTCGTAATAATAAAGTTGTGAGAAATATAATTGTTGTTGAGATTACCTGCATTTAGAAACAGCTTACTGCCGCCGTCTCACAATGGTGCAGGCTGGACATGATCTGATTCGACCCAACAATTTGGGATTGGGTCATGACATGTTTTTAGTGGTGGCCCATGCAAGTCTGATCAACAACTTAGGTAAACATATCTAGAAACAATTAGAACACTAGAACATTAATTTGTCACAACATAGGACCAAAATATATAAATAAATATTTTTGTTTGTTATAGACTGGTAGGCTACCTTGCTTATGTTTTGCATCCTAAACCTTCCAGAGTATAGCTACAGACAAAACCAACACTGCTGGCGATGGGGTGTCATCACCCGATCACACCCTACCTCCCCAAGCAAGTCCGGATCCTACACCTCGACAGCTGACCGATCGTCCCCATAATACACCAGCACCCCGTAGAATTTATACTACTACAACTCAAGTGATAGATCCTACATCTTCCCTGATTGAATAGCAATCCCCTGCGATAGTGCCCGATCCAGCTGTCCCACCAGTGCCCGTAGACCCCACAGACCTCGTAGGCCTATTACGAGGAGTGCTTGAGGCCTAGAGAGCCCAAGCTGAAGCTCATCGTGAATAGACTACGATTATGAGAGAAGGCATGGAGAATGCCCACAACGTGGCTATTGCTGCCCTCGAGAGAGGAGAAGCAGCACAATCAGAACCAAGGCCTGCTAAGGTTGGAGATATTGAGAAATTCAAGAAGTTGGGCCCTCGACCCTTCAAGGGAACTGAAAGAATCATCTATGCCGATGAATGGCTCGACAGCATGGAACGTCTCCTCAGCATCGCTCGACTTTTAGACGACCTCCAGGTCGAAGCTGTAGGACTCCAACAACTAGATGTAGCAAGCACCTGGTATCGGAATGAACTCCGACCCCAGGACCGGCAGCTTGACTGGAACACCTTGAAGAGGTTGTTCCGTAGGAAGTTCTTCCCAACATTAGCATTGCGGGAGATGGAAAGACAGTTCCAGGATCTGAAGCAAAGAAACATGACGGTTGGAGAGTATGCTGCAGAATTCAGCCAACTTAGCCGTTTTGCTAAGAACTTGGTTGCTGACCCCGCAGATCGTGCTGAAAGATTCATATATGGACTGAGAAAAGATATTTGTACCCCTGTGATCGCAGGCAGCGCCAAGACGTATGAGAGGATACTGATACGAGCTCAGGATGTGGAGAAGAGTCAGCATGCTCGTTCTAAAAGGGAGTATTCTGGAACTATCAACTTCCAGAGTAACCAGAAGAGGCCCAACCACAACAACCACAATAGGCCTCCTCACTACCAGTAGCAGCATCTTCAGGCAAAGACCAATGACAGGGCGCCTTAGAAGCAGATCCATTTTTGCGATTTCTGCAAAAGGCCAGGACGTCAGGCGAACGTTTCCCACCCACCAAGTGAGGGACTGCCCACGACATTCAACCGGACCGGAACAACACAGCATAAAGCTCCCCTACCCACTCAGTAACAACAGTTTGGGCAACACCAACAGAAGGCTGGGCGAGCTTTTGTCCTAACACTAGACGAGCAAGAGCCAGAGCAGGAACCCACCGCTGATGTCATCACAGGTTCTATTTATGTGCATTCACGTCCTATTTTAGCATTATTTGATTCGGCTGCATCACATAGTTTTATATCATCAAAGTTTATTTCTGCACACCACCTAGTTACGGGATTTAGCAAGATGATATGTAGAGTTATGACCGGTGGTGGACCTATACCCATCATCGAGACCTGTAACTGCCCTATAACAATCTCAGGCCACAAATTCTTAGCACCCTTACTTGTGATGCCCTTACCCAACTATAATATAGTCTTAGGGATGGACTGGCTAAGTAAGCAGCATGCACTGATAGATTGTCACAGAGGATGTGTAGTTTTCAGCCCACCAGGAGAACCGAAGTTTGAAATATCTCGAACTCTGAAAGATATGGAGAGTATTATCTACTCCTCTATCACCGAAGACCCCGAACCTCCGCACCTATCATAGCGGAATTCATGGACGTTTTTGTTTGCCATTAAAATTTTTTTATTGTAATTTCAATTACAAACAGAATAGTGTTACAATGTAGGACTTAGATGTAGTCCTAGAAGAACACTTTTATTTATCGGGGTCCCCGTGTCGATGGAGCAAGTGGTAATGCTTTGACTCTGTTGACGATCTGACGACAGTTCTCAATTCTCTGAAGGTCTGAGTTGCTCTGGGTGCTGGAGTTTGCAGATGGAAAAAAGATGTTGAGTGTCTCTTTCGATCTTGCTAGATGATAACTATGATGCCTTTTTCTGTCTGTATACATATATATATTACGTGGTCCGTAAGAAGGAAATGATCCCTCTATTTATAGTTTGCAGGCTGGCTTCTCATGCGCATATATATAGGATACGCCTATACGTGGGGACGCCACGTGGTTTGAGCTGTGGGAGACGCATGGGTTGAATCCTTCATGCTATTTTTGTGAGCTGGCACATAGCAGGGAGAGGATCTTTCTGTTGCTGAGATCTTGGGTGATTACCACCCCTTCATAGGCTGAATTGAGTCAAATGACACATGGCGCATGCCCGTTGCTCAAAGATCTCAGATTTTGTGGAGAGGGATCTGACAGGATGCGCCTAGGATTGGGCGTATGAGAAGACTTTGGCTCACAACCTTCAGGAGTCACGAACCAGTCTGGTCGCACGGCTTTTGAGGCGCATGCAAGTCTTCAGGCACATGGCCACTGAGGCGTATGCGAGTGGGTGGTCGGCCACGTGGGTGGTAACCGTTGGAGGAAAGTAATGATGATGCTGATGTCAGCTGTGCTTCGTCTTTTGAAAAAGCTGCTAACTGTCCAGTCCTCGGGGGACGTGCTGCCAACTCTGTCACTTGAGCATTAATTGCTTGATGGATGACGAGCCAAAATGGGTACATGGGCCCATGTTGATTAGGACGCATGGATCTGTGCTCTATTGGGCGCATCCATACGGGACACTTTGGAAGAGCCGCAGATCGAAATTGTGGTGCTCCCATCTTCCTTGGACTTTAAAGAGCTCTTCCTCCTACAATAGTGGGGTGTTGCCCATTCTGGTTGTGTTGAAAGCTGCTCCTTTAGCCTCAAAATTACGGTGCTCTTCTCTTCCTTGGGCTTTGGAGAGCTCTTCCTCCAGCTAGGGTAGGGTTTATCGCCCACTCCTGTTCTGCTCAATAAATGTTTCATTAGTCGAAGCATTTGATCGGGTCGAAGTAAGGCGCATATGCTGAGACTTCATGATACGCATAACTGAGACGCTGAAGAGATGCGCCTGACTAAAATACTGAAGGCTGTGCCTGACTAAGACGCTGAAGAGACACGCCTGACTAAGACGCTGAAGTGATGCGTCTGACTGATAATGCGCCTGGTGGGAGGCGCATGGCAGTTTGTTGCGCCTGGCTGTAGTTTTAGGATATTTCTTTTTGTAGAAGTTCTCCTTTGTAAAGCCTTTCTTTAGACATGTAATAGAGTTTTATATGAAAATAAAAATCTTCTTTTGCTGTCTATACTTTTGCTATCTTTTGTGCCAAGTACTTCGTTTGACTTCCCTGGCACATGTTCTGAGTAGTATTTGAGCGCATAGAAATTCTGGCACATAAATGCGTCCTGAAATTCTATGCTTCTACAAGACCCCCTTCAAAGTTTTCAAAACTTTTTGTTAAGTTTTAGAATACTTTGAATAAGAAGCATGGTGGTATCTTCAATGGGGCGCATGACTGTTCAGGCGCATGATTACTCCGTACATCAGTGATGGGGCGCATGCTCCTCTCAGTTAATGTAAATAATAACGCTTCGAAGTAATAAAAAAGATTAATGGTGATATTTGCAGTTATCATTTCGCAGAACCCCAAGCGGTGGCTGACGTCACTCTTCATCGGTTTTCGCATATGCCCAAGCCTATAAATAGGCGTTTGATGGAGAGAGCGTTCTTCTTCTTTTTTGTTTTCTTTTTTTTAGAGTTATTCTTTTAAAAAAATCTAACCTCTTTTTCTTTTACGAGATTACCCCCAAAACTTCTCACGGTGGTGTTGGCCGAGGACGAGGCAAAGGAAAAGAGCCTGTGGAGGCTGCTGTGGATGATGTCCCCCGGACGCCCGTCGATGTTCGGCCGGCGGTGATTGATTGGTTTTATCATTCCTTACCTGATGATGTGCTAAAGTTTTTCTGCCGACGCGCATGGGTTTAGGCCCTGATTATGCGCCGAGGTTTCACTGCTGACGCGCATGGGTTTAGACCCTGATGATGCACCGAAGCTTCTACTGCTGACACGTATGGGTTTAGACCCTGATGATACACCAAAGCTTCACTGCTGACGTGCATGGGTTCAGACCCTCATGATGAACCGAAGCTTCACTGCTGACGTGCATGGGTTTAGCCCCTGATGATGCGCCGAAGCTTCACTGCTAACGTGCATGGGTTTAGACCCTGATGATGCGTCGAAGTTTCACTGCTGATGCGCATGGGTTTAGACACTGATGATGCACCGAAGCTTCTTTTTAGATGCGCCTGAGCCTTGGTTCAGGGTATGCGCTTCTGATGAGAACGTGGCTCAGATTCTTTTGTTGTTTCTAACGTATCTAAGTCTTTGCTTATTTTGCTGACCACCAGTGTCGATGACCGTCCCGCTCTTGAATGAAGTGTTTCTGGATGCTGCCCTATGTCAGATGGAAGTAGACTATAACGAGGAGGTGATAAATCCTGCCCAAGCTGCTATTATGCTGGATCAGCCTCTCGAGAGAATGACCCAAATATAGGAACAATAATATGGGTTCCTCCAACGGATAATGGAGCGTGGCATTTTGAAATCTGCCATTTCTGATAATATGACTTTCTTGAAGCCTGAGTTCCTGTTCGGGGATCGCCTCACTTCTACTGAAGCGAAGGGGCTGAGGATCAAGTAAGATTGGTTCCTCTCAGCCAAAAGAGTGCACATATTCATGAATCAGCTCGAGCATCACTGGCCTTTGACGGCTTTCTTCCGTCTTGCTTCCAAAAGGAGGATGTCATGGGAGTTAACCCCGTCTCAGGGGGGAGCGGTGGCGGGCACCATCAGAATCGATGCTACCTTGAACCAGAGGGATACTTTGGCCGCCACGCGGGCTGGGTCTTCTTTTACCTGGCGAACTCTACGTTCCGGGAGTATTTTCAGTGACGTCCCTGCCGACACTTTCGCCTTTGGTGCTTCGACTTTCGTAAACCGCATGCTGTCATCGAAGCGGTCATACCCGAAGGGTAATTTTCGGGTAGAGGGTTGGTGTCATTATGTATCCAAATGGGACAAGGTGACACTCTAGGTTTTGATGCAGTTTCGAACCGAACTCCGATAGATTGGGCTGACTGTCACTATTCGTGCTACCTAGGGGGCGTCGACATTAATAGGCACATGTTTTTTGCGCTTTTGGAGATGTTTAACACCCAGACTGGGACCTTCTTCACCCCGGTGGGGGAACTAGGGCTTGTACTTCATGAAATGTATGAGGTGTCGAGGCTTACTTAGGTATCAGAACCCGATAAGGAGTACTTCCCGACCAACGAGGAGTTCCAAGTCCTGGGGGACAAGGAAGAAGAGATGATGGCTGTCTTCAAAGAAGTGGCAACCCATCATTATTATATGCAGAAGACGGATCAGGGCAGGGCGCAGCCCCACGTGACTGCTTGGAGGGATTACGTCTTTGAGCAAGACAAGGAGGATCCTTTTCAGTTCACGACTCCGCCAGCTCTTTACAGTACCAAGGTGCTCTCTAAAATGAGCGGATTGAATGAAAAGGGTCCCTAAGAAAATGAGGACCGGGAATCGGACGAACGCTCCTATAGCTGTTTCTGGCACCTCACTCACCGGATGTCGTCGAAAGCAGTGTTGGCTGCTTATCTGATGATCTGACGCCGAGATTATATCTTTTCGGGCGGGTCAGGCTCGGTGGAGAGGGTGACCCGGAACCTGATCCTGCCAGCTGTGAAGTTGGTTTTTGGCCATCCCTTGGCTCTACTCCCTGTGATGGTATGCAACCTGCTGCGAGGTCAACGAGAATTCGCAAGTGATGTTGTTCACGAACGAGGTAAGAACGAAAACTTTTCTCGTGCCGAGCTGCCGTTTCATTATCTGATGGGGTGGTTGATTTTGTACCATCCAAATGTGATGAGTCCGGGCCAGGAGGAAGACCACGTAGCCGGCGACGCATTCCTTCGCCGCTTCTACCAGAGGAAGTGGCTGTATACAGGCATTACTGTTTGTAAAAAGGTTTTCTCCTACCTTCAAGGATGGGAGATCACGAAAGTTGGTCCCATTTTCACCGGCTTCGAAGCAAATGAAGATTTAGCTGATTGATGCAACAACTCTGTCTCCATAGAGATTTCGTTGGTTGCAAAGCATCCGGCCATCCCATTTGGTGTACATGAATAAGAACCATTGTTACCTGGAATCATACTTGCCGAGCCATTTCGTACGCCAATTCGGCTATGCCCAGTTGATGTTGGAAAACCCCAGCACCAGCCTGAGTTATATCGGGAGTCTACTGGACGGGGCACGAGCTTGGCATTATTACAACACCGGATGTACCGGAGCCCGTTTTACCATGCCAGTTCTAAATCCACGGCTCGCCGATTCTTTTCTCAGCTGCCAAATTTTACTGTGCGATGAATGCTGTATCCCCTGGGTAAGATAGGGAGACCAGTTTCATCGTTGGTACCCAGTTGGAGGCAACCAGGAATATGCTGGCGAAGGCTCAATCGTACCGCCCGCCAGAGGTTGGTTATCGAGACACCCTTATCGTATCCTCGGAAGGTACTCAAGCAGAACCCTCGGTCGATCGTCCGAAGAGATATGCCGGCACTGAGACCGGTTCTTCTGTGCCAAAGAGGCAAAGGAAAGTGATGTCACCGGAGGTGTCAACAGAATCGGCTCTTGTGGAGGTAAAGACGTCCCACATAGTCTGGTTAGTTTTGTCAATTTTTTTTGTGACATATGCTTTTTTTGTAAGAGCCATTGAAAAGGAGACCCCAAACTCCGAGATCGGGTATTCACAGACCAGAGTGGGTGGCGGGCCCATCTGATGAGCGCATTCTGCCGATTGTACTGTCTCCCGTGGAGGAGAACCCGGATGAGGTGACTTCTGTGGAGATACAGGCTGCCGTGAGGGCTTCTCGTATTGAGGTCCTAGTAGAAGCTGTTCTTTCAGATGAGAAAGAGGAATGGAGTTCGTCCTCTTCGGACGACGTTCCTCCAGAGGTCTCTGAGCCTGTAGGAGCAACAGACACGGTTGTAACAGAGGAGAAGGCTGATTCCCCTCCTTGTCATGATGAAGGAAGGTCGGCTACACCATTGCCGAGCCCTACCCCGGACCCAGCAGCGAATGTCCAGCTGGCTGCCGATCGGGAGGTGCCGACAGATTCTATTCCAGTGGGGGGATTCGATGAGAAAGGTGAGACTCGTCTTCCAAGCCTGGCTCCAGGGGAATCGAGTCAGGAAGTAGGTACTGATCTTGCTGTATCGCCAGAGAAGGAGGGTCCTGTGCGACCTGCTGATAGTGTTTTGGAGACAGAGGAGACAGCCCTAGATGTCGGTGGTCCCTCCGGAATCAAAAAGGGTAAGGGTTTGCTGGTTGAACCCTCTGTTGCTCCTTCCACTTGGGGGACAATATCGACGCCCCATCCGGCTCCTTCCGTCCACTTGGCACCTCGGGCTAGTGATGTCACGCCCCGAGTCGGCAACGTTCGTCCCCGATATTAATTTTGCCGATTCGATCGTCCTCGCTAAGGCGTGATGCCGCATGAGCCTGGAGTTGCGCTCGTGCAAGGCAAGATGACAAGTTCTCAAACGGTTATCTTTTGATATAAAATACGCCAAGTTGAAACTTCACAAATCACATCAGAATTTAAGACGCAGTATAGGAAGATAGAAATGCTTTTCATTCATAGCTTGCAATGAAGTGCAAGTCGTAATTACATTGGATGCCGTTGCGGCTACATTGATTGAAAACATAAAGAAAATACATTCGACAAGTTGCCTGAACTACGCTTGCCGTCCCATACATTCGCCCCTTTATACATAAGCCGTCGACTTGAATTGGCTTCAAAATACTTCAGTATAGGAAGAGCTTCAAAATGCCTCTCCGCACTTCAGCTTCGTTTTAGGTTGGAGCGCCCGCCGCACCTGGGGAAATTGGGGGAGGGGATTAGCACACTTGCTAAGTGGACGAGACGAACCAACTCGTCTAAACCGACTCTGATTGTTAGGATAGGCATGCTTTAGAGTTGTCTTTCTATTAGAACTAAATGAATTCAGTTCATATTCGATAGCCGTCTTTGAGTATTAAGCATACAACATAACATCGCAGTTTATCATATTTCTTACCACGGTCGTGCTCGTCCCTGCATGAAAACATAGATAATATTTACCCTGCATAAGACAATAGATGAGCATGAAACTATCTTATATGCGGTCATTGGTGCTACGCACCACGAGGGACTTAATCGAAGTTGGCATACGACGCTACCCTTTCAGCCTTGGTTGCAAGCCTTACTGAAGGTCCCGCATGCATCGCGTCGAAGCACGATAAATTATTCCCCCTAGGTCGAATCGGTTCCGATGCCCCGGATACCGTTTCGAGGAATCGATCTTGTGCACAAGCTGTCCATGACCATGCCTATGTGCGAACAGTTTAATGCATGCAAACCGTTTTGTATAGCGCGGACAGTATTCAACGACATTATCATTTATGGCAACTTATGCATCGATTCATTTTCTCCGAAGCCATACACTCGATTTAGCGTCCCGTAGGCACCAAATTGTCCGAGGCATCAAAACCCATGTTCAATATTTCATAATATTTTGCAGTACTTGAAATAGTCTATCTTTTTCTGTAAACCTTAAACTTTTTGGTTTATGTGAAAAACTTGTATTTGTAAATCGATACATTTTTCCCGAGTTCTTGACTTAGTGGATTGGCATGCAATTAACTTGGCATCGTTCGATTTGAATGGATTCGAAGCAAGGAATAAGTTTGCGGGACAGAATAGAAAAGAAGGCCGAATCACCCACCGATTACTTGGCTTCGTGCAGGTCGTCGAAGCGCTACGCAACGTCAATCCTTAGTTACGCGAGCTCCTGCAATGCATCAACACTTTGTTAGATTTCCTTCTTTTCCCTTGCATCGAAATTTGTAATTGCATCCTTGAAAACGACGCGAAAGCACTTCAATCAAGCCAAGCGGCAAAGCTCCAAGAAAACCATACAGCGGTCCGGTCCCGTCGAAGGGACTCTTATAGAGAGCTCGCGCGCCGAGACGCAGCCCGCTGCATCTAGGACTTGTTCCAACAGAATTCGTTCCATTAGTTGGATCGATTCTCATATCTTCCGTCCAAATTGAATTGAATCAATGCCGCAAGGCGTTAACGTTTACCAAGCTTAGCGATCGAGTCAGATGGCCATCTGAGTTCCCGGCCGATCTGACTCGGCGCTAGCATATTATGAAGTTCCGTCGCCTATCGAAAACGGGGCGCTACATAATATACCACTAAGAAAAAGTTTCGTCCCGAAACTTAAGAACAAGGGTCGGACCTTAATTTAGACGAACAACGCAGGGTACTTCTCCTTCATCTCTGCCTCCATCTCCCACGTCGACTCCACGACTGTATAGTTCTGCCAAAGCACGCGGACCAAGGACATCGACCGATTTCGTAGCACCTTTTCCTTGCGGTCCAAAATTTGAATAGGCTCCTCCGAGTAAGACAAGTCAGTACGTAGCTCCAACTGATCGAAGCTAACCACATGACTTGGATCGTGCACGTATTTTCGAAGTTGTGAAACGTGGAAAACATCGTGTACATCGGCTAAGGCAGGAGGTAGCGCGATCCGATAAGCAACCGTCGCAACTCGTTCAATGATCTCGAAGGGGCCTACAAATCTCGGGCTCAATTTGCCTTTAACGCCGAACCGCATCACTCCGCGCATGGGTGTTACTTTCAGAAACACATGGTCCCCGGCCAAGAACTCTAGTGGTCGTCGACGAAGATCTGCGTAGCTCTTTTGTCGACTTTGCGCGATGCGGAGTCTATCTTGAATCAGGCGGACCTTTTCGACGGCCTGCTCCACCAGTTCTGGTTCCAGCACTTGTCGCTCTCCGACGTCATCCCAGCATATCGGCGAACGGCACTTCCTCCCGTAGAGCGCTTCGTATGGATCCATCTGAATACTCGACTGATAACTGTTGTTATACGCAAACTCCGCAAGCGGCAAATGCGTATCCCAACTAGTCTTTAGGTCGATCGCACACAGACGCAGCATGTCTTCTAGGATTTGATTCACCCTCTCCGTCTGTCCGTCTGTTTGGGGATGGTACGCCGAACTAAAGTTCAGTTTGGTTCCCATCGCCGCTTGGAGGCTCGTCCAGAAATACGATAGGAATCGCCCGTCTCTGTCCGAAATTATTGAGGCCGGCACCCCGTGCAGTCGAACAATCTCATCGACGTAGATTTGCGCTAACCTATCGACGCTCCATCCTACTTTAATTGCGATGAAGTGAGCTGACTTGGTCAATCTATCAACAATGACCCAAATCGCGTCATTCCCCCGCGGCGTCTTCGGAAATCCCACAATGAAATCCATCGAGATATTGTCCCACTTCCACTCGGGAATGGGGATGTTCTGCAGCTCTCCGCCGGGCCTCTGGTGTTCCGCCTTCACCTGCTGACACGCCATGCATTGCGATACGAACGTAGCCACGTCTTTCTTCATGCCGTGCCACCAAAAGTTTGTGCGCAAGTCCTTGTACATCTTGGTTCTCCCAGGATGTAACGAGTACTTCGCATAATGCGCCTCCGTCAGAATTTTTTTTCTGAGTTCGGCAGTTTCAGGAATGCAGAGCCTTCCCTTTAGTCGCATCGTCCCGTCTCCGTCTTCCGCAAAGTCAGTCGCCCTTCCCGTTGAAATCAGCTCGCGCATCTTCTTCAGGAATGAGTCGTCCTCCTGTGCGGTGTTTATCTTGCTAAGCAGGCTCGATCCTAACTTCAGTTGAGCTAGGTGCAGGTGTCGATACTCAATTCCGAGTTCGATACCCATTGCTTCAAGGTCTCGCTTTATCTCCTTGTTTATGGCCAGTGTTCCCATAAACATTCTGCTGAGTGCGTCAGCCACCACGTTTCCCTTGCCCAGCGTGTACTCAATCGTTAGCTCGTAATCTTTTATGAGTTCGAGCTATCGTCGCTGTCGTAGGTTGAGTTCCCGTTGCGTGAACAAGTACTTCAGGCTTTTATGATCTGTGTAGATTCTGCATGCTACACCATAGAGATAGTGCCGCCATAACTTCAATGCAAAGACGATCGCCGCCAATTCTAAGTCGTGCGTCGGGTAATTTTTCTCGTGCTGCTTCAACTGCCGTGAAGCGTAGGAGATGAATTTGTCTCTCTACATGAGTACGCACCCGAGGCCAGTTCCTGACGCGTCGCTGAATATCTGAAAGCCTTCGGGACCGTCTGGAAGTGCAAGGATTGGAGCTGAGACGAGCCGTTGCTTCAACTCTTGAAAGCTGAATTCACAGTCGTCGCTCCATTCGAATACTACTCCCTTCTGGGTGAGGCGAGTCAGAGGCGACGCTAGTTTTGAGAAGCTTTGCACGAATCTACGATAGTAGCCCGCTAAGCCCAGGAAGCTCCGAATGTCGCTAGCCGAGGCAGGTCGTTTCCAATCCACCACCGCATCAATCTTTTTTGGGTCCACCGCGACACCTTCGGCAGAGATTACGTGCCCAAGGAATGTCACGCTACTCATCCAGAACTCGTACTTACTCTGCTTGGCGTACAATTTGTTTTCACGTAGAATCTGCAGTACCGTCTTCAAATGTTCCGCGTGCTCTTCCCGATTCTTTGAGTAGACAAGGATATCGTCGATGAATACGACTACAAATTTATCTATTTGAAGTCGGAAGACTCGGTTCATCAGATCCATGAAAGCGACAGGGGCATTCGTCAAACCGAACGGCATGACGAGGAATTCGTAATGACCATATCAAGTGCGGAAGGCAGACTTCGATATGTCGTCGGACTTGATCTTCAACTGATGATAGCCTGAACGAAGATCGATTTTTGAAAATATTGTCGCGCCTTGCAGTTGGTCAAACAAGTCGTCGATTCGCGGCAAAGGATACTTGTTCCGCACGGTCGCCTTGTTGAGTTCTCGATAGTCGATGCATAGCCGCAACGACCCATCTTTCTTCTTCACGAACAGTACGGGAGCTCCCCACGGAGAGACGCTAGGGCGAATAAATCCGCGGTCTAGCAACTCTTGTAATTGCACCTTCAGCTCCTTCAGTTCTGCTGGAGCCATTCGGTAAGGCACCTTTGATATCGGCCGCGTATCCGGAAAGGTGTCGATGCCGAATTCAATTTCTCGATCCGGCGGCATCCCGAGCATCTCGTCAGGAAAGACGTCAAGAAAATCTGCCACAACATCAGTCTGTATTGTGTTTGTATTATCCGTCCGCGTGTCTCGAACTGATGCCAAGTATCCCGCATAGCCGGAACGCAGCATACGCCTTGCCGAGATTGTCGACACCATCATCGCCGTCTTCGAGGCCGTACCGCACGAATATGAGAACTCTGTCTCGCCAGGAAGGCGAAACACCACTCTCTTCTCCGCGCACTCGATCGTTGCACGACAAGCGCCCAACCAATCCATGCCCAGGCTTATGTCGTAATCTTTGATGTCTAGCACGACGGCATCCAAGGATAGATATCTTCCTCCGACGCAAATGTGGCCATCCCTACAAATAAAGTTCGCAGGCATATCGACTCCCGACGGAGTGCTAACGCTAATATTTATATCTAGTGATTGCATGGTTATTTTATTTTCTTTCGCAAAATCAGTAGATATAAAGCTGTACGTCGCACCCGAATCGAATAGGACTCGTGCAGGTATACTTTTGTAGAGTAATATACCTGTTACAACAGTATCGGACGCGTGCGCCTTGTCCCGAGTTAAGGCATAAACTCGTCCTTAAGCTCCGTGGCGTTGGTTCTGCTGGTTGACGGGCACTGCATTTGCGCCTTGCAATATCGGCGCTTTATGCGGATTCGGAACGTTCCTCGGCGGGTTATGTTGATTCTGGACTCTCAGCGGGCAAAACGTTGCAACGTGGCCTAGTTCGCCACACTTGAAACATGTTCTCAGTTTACAATCGGGATCTCGATGCCCGTTCTTACCGCATCTATAGCAGTGTGGTCCGCCATGGCCTCGGTTATCAATTGTGTTTGGACGTTTTGATACTCCCGATCCCCCGGCGTCGTTAGGACGCTTGTTGAAGTTGTTGCGAACGACAGGCACGGCCCTTTGTGACATACGGCCAAAGATTCGCTCGCTATCAAGTGCGGCTTCGTAGGATTCACGATAAGTTTGGCACCGTTGGTTCATGATGTCCCTACGCAGTTCTTCGTTGAGGCCTTGCTGAAAACGCTCGCACCATTCTTCTTTGTTGGGCAGGAAGGCGCCTAAAATTTTACAAGTTTCGAGAAGCTTGCATCATAATCTTCGACACTCATATTCCCCTGTTTCAACATCATGAACTCATCCGCCTTCTGTCGGCGGATGGCGCGAGGAACGTACTGCTCAAGGAAGGCCGTCTTGAACATTTCCCAAGAGATCTTTTTGTTGGAATCGGCTTCACAGATCCCTTGTTTCTTCGCCGCCCACCAGTCATGTGCTCGTAGTTGTAACTGTAGCGCCGCATAGGCCACCCTCTGGGACCCTTCGATGCAGAGAAGATCGAACAAGTCCTCCATCTCTGCGAGCCATCCTACAATCACGTCGGGCTCTGCTCGGCCGTTGAACTTCGGCGGATTCATTTTGCGGAACTCCTTCACTTTGAACATGGAAGGAGAGTTCATCATTTGCGGGGAGCCATCTTCCTCCTCATCTTCTTCTTGGTCGCCTTGCTTTTCCTCGGGCTCTTCGTCCGTCGTCTTGCTATTGCCCGCCATTCTGCTCACTATCTGAGTCAGGGCATTCATCTGTCTTTGTTGCGCCTCAAATTGAGCTTTGAATTGTGTCTGAAGCTGCTGCTGCTGCAGTTCCATCAACTGTAGCATCTTCTGCATAGTCGTCTCGCTAGGCTCGGTGCTTTTTGTGCTTGACGTACTATCTACAGTTTGGGTTGTTGGGCCGGCGATTTTCTTATCTCGCTTAGTCATTCCTACAAACAGTGTAAACCCGTTAGTATTTTTCAAAATATCTACGGGCTTACCTGTATGGAACTCGTATTTCACGCAGCATGCCGACAAGCATTCAATCAAACCATCGCAACGGACATTCCAACAATGAAACATATTTCGAAAATCCGAGGAAACATAACTGTGCTCTGATACCAATTTGTCACGCCCCGAGTCGGCAACGTTCGTCCCCGATGTTAATTTTGCCGATTCGATCATCCTCGCTAAGGCGTGATGCCGCACGAGCCTGGAGTTGCGCTCGTGCAAGGCAAGATGACAAGTTCTCAAACGGTTATCTTTTGATATAAAATACGCCAAGTTGAAACTTCACAAATCACATCAGAATTTAAGACGCAGTATAGGAAGATAGAAATGCTTTTCATTCATAGCTTGCAACGAAGTGCAAGTCGTAATTACATTAGATGCCGTTGCGGCTATATTGATTGAAAACATAAAGAAAATACATTCGACAAGTTGCCTAAACTACGCTTGCCGTCCCATACATTCGCCCCTTTATACATAAGCCGTCGACTTGAATTGGCTTCAAAATACTTCAGTATAGGAAGAGCTTCAAAATGCCTCTCCGCACTTCAGCTTCGTTTTAGGTTGGAGCGCCCGCCGCACCTGGGGAAATTGGGGGAGGGGATTAGCACACTTGCTAAGTGGACGAGACGAACCAACTCGTCTAAACCGACTCTGATTGTTAGGATAGGCATGCTTTAGAGTTGTCTTTCTATTAGAACTAAATGAATTCAGTTCATATTCGATAGCCGTCTTTGAGTATTAAGCATATAACATAACATCGCAGTTTATCATATTTCTTACCACGGCCGTGCTCGTCCCTGCATGAAAACATAGATAATATTTACCCTGCATAAGACAATAGATGAGCATGAAACTATCTTATATGCGGTCATTGGTGCTACGCACCACGAGGGACTTAATCGAAGTTGGCATGCGACGCTACCCTTTCAGCCTAGGTTGCAAGCCTTACTGAAGGTCCCGCATGCATCGCGCTGAAGCACGATAAATTATTCCCCCTAGGTCGAATCGGTTCCGATGCCCCGGATACCGTTTCGAGGAATCGATCTTGTGCACAAGCTGTCCATGACCATGCCTATGTGCGAACAGTTTAATGCATGCAAACCGTTTTGTATAGCGCGGACAGTATTCAACGACATTATCATTTATGGCAACTTATGTATCGATTCATTTTCTCCGAAGCCATACACTCGATTTAGCGTCCCGTAGGCACCAAATTGTCCGAGGCATCAAAACCCATGTTCAATGTTTCATAATATTTTGCAGCACTTGAAATAGTCTATCTTTTTCTGTAAACCTTAAACTTTTTGGTTTATGTGAAAAACTTGTATTTGTAAATCGATACATTTTTCCCGAGTTCTTGACTTAGTGGATTGGCATACAATTAACTTGGCATCGTTCGATTTGAATGGATTCGAAGCAAGGAATAAGTTTGCGGGACAGAATAGAAAAGAAAGCCGAATCACCCACCGATTACTTGGCTTCGTGCAGGTCGTCGAAGCGCTACGCAACGTCAATCCTTAGTTACGCGAGCTCCTGCAATGTATCAACACTTTGTTAGATTTCCTTCTTTTCCCTTGCATCGAAATTTGTAATTGCATCCTTGAAAACGACGCGAAAGCACTTCAATCAAGCCAAGCGGCAAAGCTCCAAGAAAACCATACAGCGGTCCGGTCCCGTCGAAGGGACTCTTATAGAGAGCTCGCGTGCCGAGACGCAGCCCGCTGCATCTAGGACTTGTTCCAACAGAAGTCGTTCCATTAGTTGGATCGATTCTCGTATCTTCCGTCCAAATCGAATTGAATCGATGCCGCAAGGCGTTAACGTTTACCAAGCTTAGCGATCGAGTCAGATGGCCATCTGAGTTCCCGGCCGATCTGACCCGGCGCTAGCATATTATGAAGTTCCATCGCCTATCGAAAGCGGGGCGCTACAAGTGACGGAGTGCAGGTCCTTGACGAGCGCTGAGGTTGAGGTTGCAGCCTCGCAAATTAAGGTCGGTGGGTCTTCTGCAGGTCCGCTGTCCGGAGTAGCTCCTCCAAGTCCTGCTATGACGCCTCAGGTGTTGGCCGACGCGGACGAGTATGTACAGTTTGTTATTGAAGCAGTGTACAAGATGCTGCTGAAAGGCGTATCAACTGTGCTGAATGCGAATGGGAGTTTCGTGATGGCAAAAGCCATGGTGCTTCCCTCCATTGATTTGATACGTTCGTACCAGGACCACGATCATATGGCCGAGATTCTGGAGGCATCGGTGGCCAAGCTCGACCAGCTTCTTTTTGAACTTTAGAGCATCCGGCGAAATGACTTTTCTGCTCTGATAGAAGCAGAAAAGAAGAAATTGATAGCTGAAGTCGAGTCATCGTATCAGGCCACTGTGGCTGTCTGGGACCGTTAGGTGGCCGAAGCTGAAGCTGCGGTAGAGAGGCTATCTCAGTCCACGTAGGAGAAGGTAGAGTTGTGGGGCTCGTTGGAGGCTAGCATAGCGAAAGTCACCGCCAAGATCAACCATCTTGAAGGCCAGCGAGCCCAACTCTTGTTAGATGCTGAGCGAGTCCAGGCTGAACATGTAGCATATAAGGAGAAGGAAGCAGCTTTTACCCGCCAGGTTCTTTTCCTGACCCACCAGCGGAAACGACTAGAGGAGAAGTATGAGACTGATATTGCCCCCGAAGCTGTAGAGGTGATGCATCAAGAAGCCGAACGCCAGGTCTTGGCGACCGCAGAGACTCGGGCGAAAGACTTGAAGCATCGGATTGAAGAGCTTTCTGCCAATCCCAGTGATGCTTAGGGATTGAAGTCTCTTTCTTTTTGTTATTTTTGTAGCTTGCAACTTCCGCTGGGGATGTAATCCTCTACTTTTAAATAAATAAAAGATAAAGAATTTTGTAGGGTGTTTATTTTTGTTGTCATGAACTGATGATTTGTGTGGACCTATTATCTTTTGTACACCTAGGTTTTTAGGTACAGATAATAAGTTTGAGAGAACCGACATGTTTGCTCAGAGGTAATATGGACGTGGCAAATATGGGATTCAAATGAAAGAATCCTCCTACTCAGAGGTGTTATGGACGTGGCAGAAGTAATTCCGGGGGGATACGCAGAACTACTCAGAGGTAATATGGACATGGAAGTTCAGCAATTGATGTACGGCAACGCAGGGGTTGTTCGTACGGGACGTTTACTAAGAGGTAACGTGGACGTGGTAAACATGATGAACAGCACAATCCTACGTGTGTAAGATTATGCTTTGCAGGGCGTAGAGGAGCAACTCAGAGGTAATGTGGATGTGGTTGTTCTTCTACTGGGGATAGAATGCCACGGAACAACTAGGTTCCGAAAGCATAGGATTTTTGTGAAGGAAAGATGTATGTGAGCTTTGATGATCAGGTCCACTGACTCCCTTGTTTGGTAGAGATAGAAGTACATGTCTGAAAGATGTCATGAGTAGTACTTCTTTAGGAACTTGCCGTTGATGGGCATCATGAACAAGTCCCCATTTCGTCGGGCGAGGCGGTAAGCACCGTTTGAGTATACCGTCTCTATGATGAAAGGTCCCTCCCACTTGGGCTCGAACTTTCCTGGTATTTTATGAGTTAACACCATCGGCCTTCTGACTGCCAAGACCAGGTCGCCTACTTGAAAAGTCCTCTGCTTGACCTTTTTGTTGAAAGCCTGTGATATATGGACTTGATAAAGTTCGATGCGCTGTTGAGCTAGGAGACATTTTTCGTCAAGTGCCTCCAATTCTCGCAGACAACGACATTGATTGTCTTCTTCTGTTAGTTGATTTGTGATCGCTACACGGAGTGAGCGTATCTGGATCTCGAGAGGTAGTACTGCTTCGCTCCCGTAGACTAAGGAGAACGGGGTGTTGCCCGTCGTGGTCCATACCATTGTACGGTAGGCCCAAAGATATTTGCCGAGCTTTTCGTCCCAGTCGCGTTTGTTAGATGACACGACCTTTTTGAGTAGCTTGACGATAGTCTTGTTAAAAGCCTCGGCCAATCCGTTTGCTACCGGATTGTAGGCGGTTGATGCCACTTTCTGAATGCGGTTCTTGTCACAGAATCTGCTGAAAATATGGCTGATGAACTGAGGACCATTATCGTGGATAATACTGCAAGGTACCCCGAAACGGTAGATGACATAGTGCTTGATGAAGCTGATCACCCTAGAGCTCTTCACTTCCGTCAGCGGAACTGCTTCTGTCCATTTGGAGAAGTAGTCGGTGATGGCCAGGATGAAGCGGTGTCCCCTCGATGATGGAGGGGTGATCGGTCCTACTATGTCCATGCCCCAAGCTTCGAAGGGCCAGGAGGCGACCGTAGGATGTAGTGGTTCCGACGGTGTGTGGATGAAGTCGGCGTGGAGCTGGCACGTATAGAACTTTTTGTCATAGTCGACAGCGTCGGCTGCCATGGTTGGCCAGTAGTAACCCATGCGTCGCAGTCGATCCTGCAACTTAGGGCTAGGTTGATGAGCCCCGCAAGTCCCATCATGAGCTTCTCGAAGAGCTTCGGCTGCTTCTTCGTTGGACACGCATCGAAGGAGAAGTTCATCGTAGGCATCGAATGAGAAGTCCCCGTAAGACTACGCTACCCATCATATTTACCACGTCCACATTACCTCTGAGTAAACATTCTGTACAGACAACCCTTGTGTTGCCGTACATCGATCGCAGAACTTCCATGTACATATTACCTCTGAGTAGTTTCGCGTATCTCCCCAGAGTCACTCCTACCACGTCCATAACACCTCTGAGTAGGAAGATTCCGACATTTGAACCCCATATTTGTCACGTCCATATTACCTCTGAGCAAATATGTCGGTTCTCTCAAACTTATTATCTGTACCTAACAACCAAGGTACGCAAAAGATAATAGGTCCACACAAATCACAGGTTCATGACAACAAAAGATGAACACACCAAAACATTCTTTATTTTTCATCTAAAAAGTAAAGAATTACATCTCCAGCAGAGTCGCCAGCTGCTGGAGTCGCCAGCTTGTTTGCCATTAAAATCTTTTTATTGCAATTTTAATTACAAACAGAACAGTGTTATAATGTAGGACTCAGATGTAGTCCTAGAAGAACACTTTTATTTATCTAGGTCCCTGTGTCGATGGAGCGAGTGGTAATACGTTGACTCCGTTGACGATCTGACGACGGTTCTCTGTTCTCTGAAGGTCTGAGTTGCTCTGGGTGCTGGAGTTTGCAGATGGAAAGAAGACGTTGAGTGTCTCTTCCTATCTTGGTGGATGATAACTCTGATGCCTTTTTCTGTCTGTGTACGTATGTATATTACGTAGTCCGTAAGAAGGAAATGATCCCTCTATTTATAGTTTTGCAGGCTGGCTGGTCATGCACGCATATGTAGGATGCGCCTATACATGGGGACGCCACATGGTTGGACCTGCGGGAGGCGCATGGATGATGCACCATCATTTGTGGGTTGAATTCTTCATGTTGTTTTTTTGAGCTGACACGTAGAAAGGGAGAGGATCTTTCTGTTGCTGAGATCTTGGATGATTAGCACCCCTTCATAGGCTGAATTGAGTCAAAGGACATATGGCGCATGTCCGTTGCTTAAAGATCTCAGATTTGGTGGAGAGTGATCTGATAGGATGCGCCTGGGATTGGACGCATGAGAAGACTTTGGCTCACAACCTTCAGGAATCGCGAACCAGTCTGGGTGCACGGCTTTTGAGGCGCATGCGAGTCTTCAGCGCATGGCCGCTGAGGCGCATGCGAGTGGTTGGTCGACCACGTGGGTCGTAACCGTCGGAGGAAAGTAATGATGATGCTGATGTCAATGACGCTTCGTCTTCTGAAAAAGCTGCTAACTGTCCAGTCCTTGGGGGACGTGCTGCCAACTCTGTCACTTGAGCATTTATTACTTGATGGGTGACGAACCAAAATGGGCGCATGGGTCCATGTTGATTAGGACGCATAGATCTGTGCTCTGTTGGACGCATCCATACGGGGCACTTTGGAACTGACGGATGCGTCTGTACGATGCGCGGTGTCTGACGGCGCATCCTTTTGCATGACGTGTCTTTATTGGTCTGACTTTTGTGTTCTTTAAGTGCTTTAAATAGCCGTTTTGACTTGACCGAATTCGAAGCGTCGGGTTCATCACAATAAATACAAATTCATTGTACGGGATTCGAAGAGCCTGCCACTTGGCGCATAGGTTTGATTTGTACGGCCTATAAATAGTAACAAGGAGAGAGTTTGCTTCTTGTTCTCTCACGTCTTTCTGAATGAACTTATTTGCTCGAGCACATTCTGTTGAAAATATGCTCCCGAGGGTGAAGATGCGATGACTTGTCTTCGTTTATACTCGTGAAGGTGACTGTTACATCCAAACGTCGGAGTCGAGGGCTTCTGAGGCAGGCGGAAGGTGCCTGTTGCATCCAAAGATCGGGATGTTCGAGTCCTGTCTCCGTTATGGTGGAAGAGCCGCAGATCAGAATTGTGGTGCTCCCATCTTCCTTGGGCTTTGGAGAGCTCTTCCTCCTGCAAGAGTGGGGTGTTGCCCATTCTGATTTTGTTGAAAGCTGCTCCTTTAGCCTCAGAATTGCGGTGCCCTCCTCTTCCTTAGGCTTTGGAGAACTCATCCTCCAGCTAGGGCGGGGTTGGTCGCCCACTCCTGTTCTGCTCAATAAATTCTTCATTAGTCGAAACATTTGATCGGGTCGAATTAAGGCACATATGCTGAGACTTCATGATGCGCATAACTGAGATGCTGAAGAGATGCGCCTGACTGAAACGCTGAAGGCTGCGCCTGACTGAGACGCTGAAGAGACACGCCTCACTGAGACGCTGAAGTGATACGCCTGACTGATGATGCGCCTGGTGGGAGGCGCATGGCAGTCTGCTGTGCCTGGCTGTAGTCTTAGAATCTTTCTTTTTGTAGAAGTTCTCCTTTGTAAAGCCTTTCTTTAGACATGTAATAGACTTTTATATGAAAATAAAAATCTTCTTTTGTTGTCTATACTTTTCCTATCTTGTTGTGCCAAATACTTCGTTTGAGTTCCCTGGTGCATGTTCTGAGTAGTATTTGAGCGCATAGGAATTCTGGCACATAAATGCGCCCTGAAATTCCATGCTTCTACAGTTTTCCCTGATAGTCTTCCAGGATTGCCCCCAGATCGAGGTGTGGAATTCACCATTGATCTAGTTTTTGGCTTTTTTCCTATTTCTCGGGGATACTACAGAGTCAACCCCAAGGAGGCTAAGGAGATGAAGGACCAGATTAACGAGCTGAAGGCCCAGAGATTTATCAGAGATGGATCTTCACCCCGGGGAGCACCAGTTTTGTTCGTGCCCAAGAAGGATGGAACTGTGCGGATGTGCCTCGACTACCGTGCGCTGAATAACATTACCATCAAGAACAAGTACCTTCTGCCCCGGATTGATGAACTGTTTGATCAACTAAGTATAGCTAAGGTATTTTCGAAAATAGATCTCAGATCTGGCTATCATCAAATCAAGGTCAGAAAGGAGGATATTCTAAAGACGACGTTCAACAGCAAATATGGACAATATGAATTTTTGGTCATGCCGTTTGAACTGACAAATGCCCCTGCAGTATTCATGAATCTCATGAACAAGGTCTTCCATGAATACTTGGATCAGTTTGTTATTTTCTTCATCGATGACATTCTGATCTACTCGAAGACTGAAGAAGAGCATGAAGTGCATCTAAGAAAAGTTCTGGGAACCTTAAGGAAAGAGAAGCTCTATGGTAAGCTATCTAAATACGAATTCTTCTTAGACAAGGTAGATTTTTTAGGCCATGTTGTCATAGGAGAAGGAATTTCAGTGGATCCCAAGAAGATAGCTGCTATAGAGACGTGGACTACACCAAGTTCAGCTGCAGAAATCAGAAGCTTTTTAGGCTTAGCTGGCTACTACCGAAAATTTGTGAAGTACTTTGCCAGGATTGCTGAGCCGATGACGAAGCTCACCAGGAAGAATGAAGAATTTGTTTGGTCCGAAGATTGCCAGTCATCATTTGAGGAACTAAAGAAGCGACTTACAACGGCGTCGATACTTGCGCTACCCTCAGGTACCGGCTGTTTCTCAATTTACAGTGACACTTCCGGTAAAGGATTGGGCTGTATTCTTCAACAACATGGGAAAGTAATTTCTTATACATCTAGGCAATTACGGACTTATGAGAAGAACTATCCCACGCATGATTTGGAGCTTGCAGCGGTTATATTTGCTTTGAAGTTGTGGAAGCACTACCTCTATAGAGAGAGAGAGTAGAAATATTTACAGACCACAAAAGTCTTAAATATATTTTCACTCAGAAGGAGCTAAAAATATAGACGATGGCTGGAGCTGATAAAAGATTTCGACATCGACCTGCAGTATCATCCGGGTAAGGCTAATGTTGTTGCAGATGCACTTAGCCAATACCCGATGGAAATATTTTTGACTAAGGAGGGGCATTTGCTGGAAGACATAGAGAAGCTTGGACTGGAGATTGTACTGCCTGAAGAGGAAATGAAGAAACTGGGAAGAGAAGCCATTGTACCAGGAGCTGGTTCATCAATGATGCAGTTGCAGGTGCGTTTAAGTCTGATAGACAGAGTCAAGGAGACACAATTCCAAGACGAGACACTTTGTAAACTCAGAGATCAAGTGCTGGCAGGAACACTTGAAGGATTCTCAATCGCCAGTGATGGAGCACTGAGGCATGGTACGAGGCTTTGTATACCAACTGGCGAACTGAGGAACGAGCTAACGCAAGAAGCGCACCAGTCGCAGTATTCTATATATCCAGGAGCTAACAAAATGTATCGGGATATGCGTACTGTAGTGTGGTGGTACGGAATGAAGAAGGACGTATCTAGGTATGCAGCTAGATGCTTAATTTTTCAACAAGTGAAAGCTAGTAGACAGAGACCCGCAGGACTATTGCAGCCGCTAGACATCCTGGAGTGAAAATGGGAACACATAACGATGGACTTTGTGTCAGGACTACCTCGATCCCAAGAAGAAAAGGATGCCATTTGGGTTATTATGGACCGACTGACGAAGTCAGCTCACTTTATCACCTTCAAGGTTGGTCTATCCACCGAAAAGTTGGCGGCACTATACATGCAGCATTTCTACCGGATTCATAGAGTTTCAGTAAGTATCATATCTGACAGGGATACCAAATTCACCTCTCACTTCTGAAAGAGCTTGTACGACAGTTTGGGAACATAATTGAAGTTAAGCACTGCCTACCATCTCCAGATTGACGGATAATCTGAGAGAACAATCCAGACGCTAGAAGACAAGCTGAGATCTTACGTCTTGGAATTTGGAGGGTCTTGGGAAGAGCACTTGCACTTGGTAGAGTTCTCCTATAACAACAACTACCAAGCTAGTATCGGTATGACTCCGTTCGAGGCACTATATGGACATCGTTGTCGCACTCCACTTGCTTGGGATGACATAGGAGAAAGAGTATCGCTTGGACCTGAGATGGTGACCGATGCAGAAGAGAAAGTAAAGATGATCAGAGATAAGCTCAGGATTGTTCAGGACCGATAGAAGCATTGGGCCGATAGCAGTTGTCGACCGTTGGAGTTTGAAGCAGGTGACAGTGTGATCGTAAAGATCTCACCTTCCAGAGGAACCATCCGATTCGGCAGGACAGGAAAGCTTAGTCCAAGATTCATCGGCCCGTTCGAAATTTTGAGCCGAGTTGGAGAAGTAGCTTACCGATTAGCTCTACCAATTAATCTTGAGGAAGTGCATAACGTCTTCCACGTTTCACAGCTCAGGCGCTACATTCCAGACCCGAGCCACATCTTGGACCATTCAGAGCTGGAAATTGGACCCAGCCTCACAGTGCCAGAGAAGCTATGGCGATATTAGACAGAGGAGAGAAAAGAACCAGGAATTCTGTGACGCCGATAGCCAGAGTTATATGGCGGCACAACTCCCCAAGCGAGTCTACCTGGGAGCGAGAAGACGAGATACGGGAGCAGTATTCGTATCTGTTTAAAACTTGAGGTAACCCCTAACCCTGCCTTTAATTTCGAGGACAAAATTTTCTAAGGAGGGAAGGTTGTGAAACCGGCTTTCTGGAATTTAGATTAATTATTGGATCCTATGTTTGTGGCTTAGTTTAGTTATTATTACTACTATTATTATTAATATTATATTTATTATTATTATTATAGTCGGATCAGGAAAACTGTATTTTCAATTTTCGGATCTTTGATTGCGCCCTGTCCCGATCCCGTGCCCGGGGTCCGACCCCAAGTCCGAACACCAGATCTCGTTTTTCGAAACCATCTTTGGATTTTCCATTAAACCTAAAATTATATAAAATACATTACTCATTATATATATATATATATATATATATATATATATATATATATATATATATATATATAGTTGGTTTAAATAAGAAATAAATAAAACTAAAACCTATTAACTACCCCATAACCAAGACCAACCCCCTAACCCGCTGGACCCACCTCCTCTCTCCACGTTTTTCTCTCCCCCTCCTTTTACTCCTCATTCACCTCCATCTCTTACCTTCCCTCCTCTTCCGTAACCGCGGGCCCCTCGAATTCCCGTAACCCCCGAGCCCTCTCTCCCTTTAAAATCCCTACCCCATCTCCTTCTCCATTACTCATCCTCACCACCCTAACCCGTGGTCACCTCCGACCCGAGCCCCGCCCATGCGCCGTTCCCTATGGCCGCTCGCCCAGCGGCCAACACCTCCCCGACGTGCCCCGAGCTTTCGGCCGACCCCCGAGCCCTGTTTGCTCCGCCCCAGCGGCTGCCCTGAGTCCCGCAGCGCTCCGCCCCCGCACCGAACCCGTGTGCCGCCCCTGTCCCAGACCTCCGGGTCCCGATCTGCTGTTCCGCATTCCCGTACGTGCTGTCCCGAGCCGATCCCACTTTCCGTGCAGATTCTTTCCTCTATTTTTACGTCTGAGAGCTCTAGCTGAGCAACTGAGGTATAATTCTGTGTCCCTTCCGTAGTTAGTCGGTGATGACGCGGTCCCAACCCCGGCACGGGGATCGGTTTTACTAGTTGCGCTAGGGGATACTTTTTTCAAGTTCGGCTCGGATTAGTTCTGTGGATTGTTCCTAGTTGGTATGCTTGGCTAATATTTTCCCATTGGTTAGTGATTATTTGAGTATTCTGTGGTTTGGATAGTAGTTGCTGGTTGCGTATATTCTCTTGGTTTCCTATCTTAGTATATTGTATCGATTATCTACCTTAGTGGGATATTTTGCTTTTGCCTGTGAATTATTATTCTTTAAAATTGGATATTATCTTTGAGTTGTGATTTTGTGTTCTCCCTGGTTTGGGATCGACTGGTTGGGTGTGGTGCGGTACCGCCTCATGGCTAGGTTGTCCTAGTTACAGAGGAGGTGCTGCCCAAATTTTCAGTAAAATTTTTCAAATTATTATTAATTAAGTTCATTAAATTAAAACCTGTTTTCATACCCGGTCTTTGCAAATGATTTCCAAAATTGGTTTTGTTGGTTTGGTTTCGTGGATTTTATGAGTTTTGTATCCCCTGTTAGGCGACGACCTTATCGGTCGGATGAGCCTCGGCAAAGTGCAAACGCTACAGGATTTCCTTTACGTTGAGGTGTAAGCCAGCAACGTGAGATTGCATGACCAAGTCTGAGACTTACCTTATTTTATACTTTTATAATTAAATTATCATATAGAACTTGTTACTATCCTATAGTATTTTGGGTGCAGGGCCTTGACCTTTTTGATTGGACCGTTTCACGGCACTCAAAGCTCGTCTCAGTCATATTTAATTTAATTTATGTAATAAATTGCAAGGGCATAAGCCCAGCTTTTATTTTATTCTCTGTGACCATGTATTTGTGTTGTGTAGATTTTCTATTTCTTTTCTGATTTTGCTGATTTCGTAGTTAGACGCATAATTAATGGAGTATTATTTCATATGAAAATTAATAAGAGTTTTTCTCACATTAAATAAAAGGGTAAAATTATAAGTTTTGTTAACTAAGCCAAATTCACATTTTTTCATTTAAAACCCTAGTTTTATATATATATATATATATATATATATATATATATATATATATATATATATATATATATATATATATATCATCGAGCGCTCGAAACCCTAGGGCGCCTCCGTCTCCACTGATCGATTCCGGAGTGGGCTTTGGCCGCGCCGGCATCCCCCCTAGGGGCTGCCATACCCCTTGGATGGTAGCTCCCCTCTCCTTGTTTGTCTCTTCTTCGGTGCCATAGGTTTCCATGACCTCTCGCTCTTTCGCAGAGGTAGTGGGTGGTCAGACGTCCGTGTCTGTGCCGCTCATCCCTCCACGCTCGGTGACATCCTCCAAGGGTGCCCCCATCGATCTCCTTCTTTGAGGAGGAGGAATCCTCCTTGGCAACCCCTCTACGGTATGCCTTGGTGGGGAAGTTCTCACAATATCGCCCTCCTATTGACAAGATCCGTAAAGCTCTTACGGAGTTTACTTTTGATGGTTCCATTAATGATGGCCTGATCAACTCTAAACATATTCTCATTCGCCCCTCCCGTGAGTCTGAATATCTCCGCCTCCGTGCGAAAGACACGTGGTACATTGCTCGAGCTCCTATGAGAATCTTCAAATGGGATCCGAATTTTTCTCCCGTTCACGAATCACCGATTATGCCTGTTTGGATTAATCTCCCTAATCTGCCTCACCATTTATATGCGAAGGAAGCTCTTTTTGCCATAGCGGGTGCGATAGGTTCTTCTCTCAAGATTGACAAAGCTACGGCTGACCTCTTCAGGCCAAGTTTGGCTAGGGTTTTTATTGAGGTTGATCCTTCTAAACCTCTTCAGCAGAAAATTCGTATAAATATGCCCCGCAATAGAAGTTTTTGGCAACACATAGATTATGAGTCTTCGCCTTTATATTGATCTACTTGTCGGCATCAAGGGCACTCCATGGACTCATATAAATCTGTGCAGAAAGGCAAAGGGAAAGGAATTGCTACTCAGAAGGATAGCCAAGCTCCGGTCATCCGTATTCTTCCTCGCCCTCAGGTGGAGATAGGGGAGCCATCAAATCGTTCTATTGAACCCACGTTGTCTAATCCTCCATCCCAACCTCAAGATCACAGAACTCTAGATCATAACAGTAACCGTCAACCAGCTGACACTCAAGTGCTCTCGAATACCCATGCAGCCACTATAGATCAGGTCATTACTCCCCCTCCCGTCATTCCCCATGATCCACCCCAGCAAGAGGACGGGAATGGCTCATCCCCCGACACTCCTACTAATCCACAAGAACCTAGGGGTGACACGACTCCTCCCCACCTTTTCGAGGGCGATGATCGTCATAAAGGTGATCATGCAGACGTCGAAGAGGGAGAGATATTGAGTCAGTCTCAGACTTGGGCTGATATTGCAGAAGAAGAAGACACTCGTGCGAAGAACACTCAGGGCGATGAACAAGAAGAGACGGTGGTCCGGCCGCCATCATCGATGCGTAAAAAGAAACCTCCTCCACCTCCATCAGACAGGGTCCTCCGCTCAGGGTCTACTGCTCCAACTGGTACACAAAAGCAAACCCTTAATGTCTAATTTCCTCATTTGGAATGTACGCAGGATCGCGAATAAAATGACCATCAAAAGAATCAAAAATTTACTTCGGATCAACAAGATTGATTTCCTGGCAATCATTGAGCCGAAAGTGGCAAAGGTTCAATTGACATCTTTCTAAATTAAACTTGGTTGCACTCAATCCTTCACTAATGATCGGGGCAATATATGGCTCTTCACGAGGGGTCGCTTCTCCATGCATATGGTTGATTCTTTCGACCAAGCGCTAACTATTAGGCTTTGTAATGATGGCTTCCCTACTGAGCTCCTATTGTCCATTGTGTATGGACACAACACTAAGGACGGTAGGAGGGAGTTGTGGGCTTGACTGCAGCATATTCAATCTTGCAACACTCTTCCATGGGTAGTAGGGGGTTACTTCAATGCCATACAGAGTAAGGAGGAGAAGACTGGTAGGCTCTGCCCGAATCAACAGTCCATGGCAGATTTTAATGACTTCATTATGGCTTCGGGGCTTAGCGAATTGCCATTCATGGGAAGCAAATTCACTTGGATCAAATCGGAGGGTGATAAACAAGGATCCATGTTAGATCGTATGTTACTTGACAAAGGGTGGATGGATTTATTTCCTCTCTCGATTGAATCAACTGTAATGAATCGGATCATTCGCCGATTTTTATTAAATTTAAATCTGCTAGTGAGGGCAGAAGACGAGCTTTCAGGTTCCTTGACTTCTGGATTTCGTATAAGGATTTCCTGAAGACTGTTGAGCAAGCTTAGCTTTCGGTTGATCATACTAATGCACTTGTCAGTGTGGCGGACCGACTGGTGGCTTGCAGGAAAGCTTTGTCGAAATGGAGTCACGCCACATTTGGAGACATCTTTCAGCAAGTTAAAGCTGATAAAGATGGAGTCCTTGCAGCTGAGATTACATATGAACAAGACTGCTCAGAATGCAACATGGAAGATCTTAATAAGGCCCGAGCTCTCTTGAAGCAACGTTTATCCTATGAAGATTCCTTCTGGCGCCAAAAAGCTAGAATAAGATGGGACTTAAAGGGTGATCGAAATACGGCATATTTTCACGAATGCGTCAACAGTAAGAGGAGGAAACTGCGAATCCATTCTATCAAGCAGGAGAATGGGTCTACTCTCTCAGAACTCAAAGATATTCAAGCTTCGGCCAATGACTACTTTGCTAATCAATTTATGAGCTCATTACCAGCTCAGGTTGATGAGTTCCTGAACTGGATCCCCTCATTGATCAATGATGAAGACAATAGGATGTTGACGGCCGATCCAACCAAAGAAGAACTACTTTCTATCATCAAGGGGATTGACTCTACGAGTGCGGGGGGCCCTGATGGTTTTACGGCTAGATTTTTCACTGTGGCTTGGCAGATCATTGAAGGAGACATTATGGAGGCCGTACAACTTTTCATGGCTGGTTTTGCTTTGCCCAAAGCTATCTCAAGTACATCCCTTATCCTCATTCCCAAGATCAAAAATCTAATGTCTTGGTCAGACTTTCGTCTGATTAGTTTATGTACAGTCATGAACAAGATTATATCCAAACTGTTGGCTACTCGCCTGGCTTATATGCTTCCTCGTATTATCTCTCCCGGACAATGTGGGTTTGTCAAGGGTGGGGAGATAGTCGACAATGTTATCTTGGCACAGGAGTTGATGAACATGATGCGAATCAAGAATAGAGAAGGGAATGTGGCAATCAAATTAGATATGGCCAAGGCTTATGATCGACTGGATTGGGGATTCTTGATGTAGGTCATGAGGAGATTCAGATTTAATGAAGTTTGGATCAACATGATCTTCAGGTTGATCAATAATGTCTGGTATTCTACTATGATTAATGGGGAATCGTCTGGATATTTCCATGGCTTTCGTGGTGTGCGACAAGGGGATCCCTTATCCCCTGCATTATTCATTATTGCTGCGGAAGCTTTGTCTCGCAACCTCAAGACATTGACAGAGATCCCTTCCTTTCATCATTTTTATTCGCCTAGTGGTTGTCCGGCAGTGACGCACCTAGCATATGCTGATGACATCTTGATCTTTGCTACTAGTGAAGTTGCTATTATTCGAGCTTTGCGAGATCTGCTGACTAGATATGAGAAAACATAGGGCCAACTGATTAAAATCTCAGGAGGAAGTTCTCAATTCTTTCATCTGTAAACTATGGTGGAAATTAAAATCTTAGGACAATCTTTGGACGTCGTTTTTCAAAGCAAAATATTGCAAATTTCATGATCTTGACACTGTCTATGCAAATTCTAATGCTTCTCCTATTTGGAAGCGACTACTCCAAGGCAGGGGATTGGCTAATCACCTTATTGTTCGAGATCCAACTGAGATTGATAGATGGAGGTGGAGTCCCTCGAGGTCAGGTTCGTTCTTTGTTTCATCGGCTTATAGGCATACGAGACTTCCTGCTACTAGACATCCGGATTTACTCATGTTTGGAATACTTGTATCCCTATAAAGTGGTCTGTTCTAGCCTGGCATATACTTCATGGTCGACTTCCTACAGATGATAACATCCAGCTATTAGGTTATCACATTGGTTCACAATGCCACTGTTGTTCGAATCCTGTACAAGAAACAATAGAGCACATTTTTTCGGAGGGTGAGTTAGCTCAGGCAATCTGGAATCAAATGCAATTGGGATTCTCAATCAGGTGTTAGGAATCACTACTGCGTAGACTCAGGCGATGGTGTAAACGGCCATTGATACATCTAAAGAAGATTATTGTAGGTGGTACACAATGGGTTATTTGGAAAAATAGGAACAAGTGGCGCTATGAAGGATACAAATTTACATAAATTCGTATGGTCTCTGAGATTAAGAGACAGGTTAGCAAGGCTATGGTCCGTTTCAAGCATGTCAAGACTATCCCGCCGTTTTTGGTTTAGCTTTCCTTTTGTATTTCGTATCTATGGATACCTATGTAACCTGAGTTGGTACAAACTCTCATGATCAATAAAATCTAGTGTTCCCTTATATATATATATATATATATATATATATATATATATATATATATATATATATATATATATATATATATATATATATATATATATATATATGTTACCAAACTACAAAGTTTTGCCAATTAACTTGTAAATGCTATTTTTCCCAATAAATATTGAATTGACTTTACTTCGTTAATTAATAATTATAGTTCGCAACGATAAATGTGTTCCGGTAGTATAATTTTAAACAACTTAAAACTGGACTAGGACCTGCTATTAGAGATTGTAACTAGCACACCTAGAGATGGTTTTATTTTCAGTTCTAAGTCAGAGTTCTCAAACTGTAGGATTTCGAGGATATATTTGATCTTCTTTCCCGGTATCAACATTCCTATCCAGTCAATCAAACAAAGTCAAGTACGGTTATGTTATCTCGCAATTTATTTAGTAATTGTTATCTTGCATGCTTAAACCACATTGCTACACGAAACTCTCTCCCAGAGTTCAAATATTGATTGTGGGATATTGGGGGAGTAGTATAGTGCTTATGACCAATACCTTCATATTGCATAATTGTGCGAGCTTACCCCTCTTACACATGGGGATAAGCCATATCGCATCGCTAGGATGCTATTGTACAACCCAAGCCGGTCATATACATTACCTATTCAAATTATATTGTTTTCAAATATTGAATTGCTGTAAAACTGCTGGAAAATATTGTTTAAGTATTTCAAACTGTTTAAAATTACAAAATTTTGTTACTATTTGAACTGTTAGATATATATAATTGTACTTTGCTCCTTTTCTGACTGGATCCCCCCCATAGGTAACATTGTTGATGCTGAGATATTGTTCAATAGCTATTATGATCTCGTGCTGTACCCTGCGGTGCTTCCAGAGTCTCACTTAGAAGACGCTGATCCCGAGGCCGATGAGCCGGCCATTTAGCTAGTTGATTTTTATTTTTTCTCTATGTTAGAGTTGCAAACTTTTCATTTTAGTATTTCAATTTTAGTTGTACATTTAATTGTTGAACAAAAGTTTCAAATGTTTGTAATATTAAAGTTGTGACAAATATAATTGTTGTTGAGATTACCTACATTTAGAAACAGCTTACTGCCGCCGTCTCACAACGGTGCAGGCTGGACATGATCCGATTAGACCCAACAATTTGGGATCGGATCGTGACACTTGCGGCCACTCTTTTAATCCAACTTGAAATCCTCACTGCCTATTCTCATTTCTAACTCGCTTAACCCTTCAACCTCTCATCATCTATTCCCTGAGAAAATCATCTCAATATCCAAATCTCATAAACCGACATACATACTCACAGATTACATAGATATAGATATACACATATCAATACTTATATAACTACATATATATATTTATGATAAAACTGTTCAAAGAGGATACATACATAAAATATGAAGATACTTATATTTATAATCAGATATTTATATACATACATATATAGATAACTCATTGAAACTCAGGTAATCAGTCCCTTCACAAAATGAACCCAAATCGAATTAAAAAATCAAAATAAAACATGAAACCTAATCTTAGAAACAAACTAACCTAGGTAATATAACCAAAAACGCATTTGAAAACCTCAAGTTCAAATTTACTCTTTTGAATTACATTTTGAAAACCAACATTACAGCATCAGACAAAAACCTATAAATCGAATCCAAACGTTTGAAAAACCAATACAATCTTGAAAACCCAAACACAATGGACCTAGGTAAATCATATAAAACTTATTTGAAAATCGAATTCGAAATCCCCCTTTTAAGCTCATATTGAAAACTGCCAACAACATATATCAGAGAAAAACCTTTTTGAACCAAAAATATATGAAAACTAATACAAAACACCATACAGGCATTCCTGTCAGGTGGGGGTGATTCGTGTTGACCCTGGGGGTCTGGTCGTGTCCTCTCAGTGTCACCAAGATGTGTCCATCAGTGCCATAAACCTGGTCGAACTGGTGTCAGAGACAGTGCAGTGCACTGTCTCGTGCACGTGTGTCGACTCGTCCAAGGACATATGTGTCCACTAAGACACCAAGTGGTGGTGTCGAATGGGTAGCCTAGGTCTAGGTATAGGGGTAGGGTAGCCTGAATCGTGTCTAAGTTGTGTCGTATCCAAATTTAGAATGTGTATCAGCGGGCTCATACGCGCGCGCGTGTGTGTGTGACCCGTGCAGTCGAGATTTCCCCAAAACTACTCGATAAAATCCAATAAAACTTTGGGGGTAAGTTGTCATACATTGCCCCCACGTGTCCAATAAATTTTATGTCAAACAAAGCTGTGTCGTGTCCTACAGGACACTCGAGCAGCAGGGGAGCACAGCACTCCCCTATATTGTGTCCTGGCGGCAAGTTCGTGTCCTGACGGCAAGTTCGTATCCAATTTGGACACGAACAGGGGTCCAAAATGTGCTCAGTCCTCAACAAATGTAATCTACACCTAAATAGATACAAAATCATGTAACTAATTTTAAAAATTATTAACATTCAATTCATTGTCGCATTTTACCAAACACCTTAAACTACGGTCCGATACGTGTCCGATACGCATATCAAACGGACACGAAATCCTACCAAACTTGGGCTACACCTGGGGGAACCCTAAATGAATGCACCTATGATAAGAAATCAGGATTTCAATGGGTGTAAATAGGTTTACCTATTGAGAGTTGGAATCTCAATATAAAGAGCCTAGTATCGATGTTTCCCTTAATTTGCAACAGTCAAAAGCTTTCATATTCTTGCTAGCTATCCACCAATGGCTTCTACTACTGTACGGGAGTCCAATGCAAAAGACTAGGCTCAATTTGGACTTAATTTGATGAAATAGGGTGATTTGGGGAAGAACACTAAAGTAGGGTTTCTATTTGAATTGAAAAGAGGCAAGGGTGTGCCAATAAGTGTTTAAATAGGGGGAGAGGCTCCTCATGGCAGCCTAGGGTTTGCCTCTAGGATTTGGGTTTAGTTTCTAAGTGATTAGGAGGCTTCTAGCTGTTAAAATCAAGGCCTCCTAACTATAGGCCCAAGTTAAAATATCTAGCCGTAATAAATATCTACACTTAAACAAATATCTAGATATTCTTAACCTTGTCATGTAATGGATATTTCTAATCTAATCTCTAGGCTCATGGTTAACCTCCAGATTAGAAAAATTTTAGGTTAAGGCCTAAACTATCAATTAGCACATTACCAAATGGCCAAAATCCATATTAATTCAAAATTCACCAAATGACCAAAATACCCTTAGCCTAGAAAATGGAAATTTGCTAATCTAAACAATTGGTTAGGTCTCCGTGGTCATGGTTAGTCTCTAGGCTGAATAGTTTCTAGGGTTGTACTAACAAAACAACAAAATCACAATACACCAATTTAAATGGTATTAAGTAAATTAAAATTCACCAAAATTATGGAAAACTGGGAATTGGCAAAATTATCCTTGATTTTGAAAACATGCAGTTACACTTATGGACAGGTTGTCCATGACCATGCAAATACATATGCTCTAACTATAAATCATATCTTGCATAGTAATGAAACAAAACAACAAATGCAATGTAATATTTATTCGTACATCTAATTCTCGAGTTTGTACTCGTAAACTCATATTCCCCCCAGGGTTATTACGATTGGCAATCCACTGGCCCTAAATCATTTTCAAATATTCTGTGGTACCTCACCATTTTCACAACACTTTCCATTTGAAATCTCAGAATATAATATCACTGAATTACACATTTAAAAGTCCACTATATCATCCTCGTCCCTAAATGAACTATGAGTTTACAGGTCTGCTATATCAATCAATAGTAGTAACAACACACGAGTGATTTGTTTTATCTTTTACTTCTAATTGCTACGGTATCCTTGATCGAACGATGTTGCAAAGGAAACAAAGATACTTCTTTTATTAAGGCGGGAAGATAAAGAAAAGAATAACCAAAACCACGTACCCGCCGATCAGAGAATTGTCGAGAAAAGTAGAAACTACTTCGCTGTAGAGGCTAAAAATCAAGCTGCGCCACCCATTAAAGTGTGTGATCATCAGGTGGCGCCAAATCATTATGCTGCGCCAGACCATCAAGTTGCACAACATCAGGTTGTGCCAACATCATGTTACGCAGGAGACAGGTTGTGCGAGCGCCACGTGGCACACTTTCTCGAGAAGCAGTAACGACATCATCATTACTGACAGCTCTGACAGTACGACAGTCGAAGAAAATCTATTCGAATCTCACACAACGCGACGCTCGAGAAGATTTTGTCAGCATATAATTAATGCTGACAGCTGACTCGCGCAAGTCATTGTGTGGCACGAGAGTTAATCAATACAGCACAAAAGACCGAGTCAAAGATGCCAGTTGTTGAATTGCGTTAATGCACAACCTAGCTAGTTGGCACCACCTGATCAACTTTTATTTAGAAGCAGGGTGACGTCGCGCGCAAGCCGCCAACTTCGCAGAATGTGCCCATTATATTATGTACGACCATGCGCTTCTCACTCAAATGATGCCACATGTCCTCAGTAGTTAGTGAAACCACTTGCGCAAGTTGTTGCATCACGCCCCCGCGTAACCTGATGAAGCTCGCGCAAGACGATCAAACAATATCCAGAACAGGATGACAAGGGGCGCAAGGCACTAACTTTGTGGAACGTGCCCACTACACTGCCCACGACCACGCGCATCTCAATCAAACAATGCCACGCGTCCACAGCAGTTGGTGTAATCGTTCGTGCAAGTGAACATAAGCGCAACCTAAAACTTGCACAACCCAGAATAACTGCTAAACAGTTATTTCAAGAACTCTATAAATAGAGTTTCAAATCAGTCTCAAAGCATCACGAATAATCATAATATCCTGCGAAAGTGTTGTTGCATCCTCCAGAGGCTCGTGTCTTCGATATCACATCGTCCAAGGGATAAAGTGATCATCTTCTGATCAGATTCCTATAGTTGTACTTCTTTAGAAATCAATTATACTCTTTGTACTTTTTCTCAGTTTGTAGAAATCAAATTCCTTTTTTTGTTTTTTGCAAACAAAATGGTGACTCTGCTGGGGACAACTTTCTCCTCCGACGAGAAAGTGACAACTCAATGTGATATAGCATCAATTGGCAAGACGCATAAGACCCTGGTCATTCAAGTCGACCAGATAGCCTACGAGGCCATGATCAATGCTGGAGATGCCAAGCGCACTACTGCCGCTGTTAAAGCAAGACACGCTATGTCTGGACTCCTAAGTCCTCGATGGCATAACCTGCTGTCTCTGTGTAACCTGTGCACATTACTTCCCTGGCATAACCTAAGGGAAACAGCCTTTTGGCTAACCCCTCTACTTCTACGATTTTTAAATCGATGGCGACTTCATCTCGACACGCTGCTGTCCAAAACAAAGAAAAGTGCCCTCTAGCCTTTTTCTCCCTGGCACAACCTGTGCCTATTTCTGCTATGGCGCAACCTGTGCATATTACTGCCCTGGCGCAACCTAAGGGAAATAGCCTTTTGGCTAACCCCTCTACTTCTCCGATTCTGAAATCGAAGGAGACTTCGTCTCGACACGCTATTGTCCAAAAAAAAAGTGCCATTTGGCTTTTTCCTTCCTGGCGTAACCTGTGCCTGTTCCTGTTGTGGCACAACTTGCGCAAATTACTGCCCTGGCGCAACCTAAGGAAAACAGCCTTTTGGCTAACCCCTCCACTTCTGTGACTCTGAAATCAAAGGAGACTTTGTCTCGACACACTGCTGGACAAAATAAAAGAAAGTACCCTTTGGCCTTTTCCTCCCTAGCACAACCTGTGCCTGCTCCTGCTCCGACACAACTTGCGCATATTTCTACTCTGGCACAACCTGCGCATGCTTTTGCACTAGCGTAATGTAAAGGTAAATACTTTTTAGTGGCTTCCTCTTCGTCGTCAAGCCAGAAACTTACTAAGAAATCATTAAATCAAGGAAAATGCTATTTGGCTTTTCCTCATTCTGCTCGAGTCGTTGACTAGGTGAAAAGTACTGCTGATTGCGCTTTTGTGCCTCTCAGCACAAAAGTAGATAGAAATCCGACTCTCCTTAACAGAGACAACCAGATCTCTGTCAGAAAGATGGGTTCTATTCAGAATGAACTTTTCACGCAAAAGGGTATTATGCCTGCTACAAAGATGTCATGACAAGATCTACCGACCCTACGTATCTCAAGATTCCGACAAGGCAAACTGCTAGTATCTCAAGTAGATGAACAAGTAGCACCCCTGTCAAATTTACGCACCTATATCAACAGGTGCCAATTAGGGTCAACCTCGAAAAAACATTAGATGTATGAAGCGCAACCTGCACCCGTTGCTAACTTGCGCCAGTGGAAGAATTCTGAAGTAAAAAATCTTATGACTTATGCTAAACAGCTTATCACGTCTTTGTACACTCGAGGTATGGGACACCTCAAGAACAGGAACCATGTCCCGAATATCGTCAAGGACTACATTCCTGTAAAAAAATTTCGTCCTGTTAGTAACCTCCGTGAACTCTTAATACAGAAGCGAAAGGTTGCAAATCCATCCCTTCTAGTGGTGGACCAACAACAAGAACATCGTTGCAATCACCACCATAAAGTTGTCATCAAATGCTCCTGACAGTCAGCCAAGTGGTCTGTCTTTGACCGTTTGAATTATGTTCAGACTCCTGAACCTATCCTAGTGGATGAAGATGAACTACTCTATGCTTCTGTCAACATGGCATCTCGAAGCATTGGGGGTAAAAAACGTCCAAGACGTAATGCATCCCGTAATTCTAGTCAACAATACATTGATTGGATTCATGTGTCCAGCGAAGGAGTATACCAATATACTATATCAAGAAGCCAAGACATAATTGTTCAAAGGAATCTTCCTTCCAACCAAGATTCTTTCAGTCAACAGGACACCCCTATCACTTATTCTGGGGGTAATTCCTTATATGACTTTGATACTTATAGTAGAAGTTTCAGAAGGACCATCTTTTCTACTAGCTCGTCTTCAATAGCTAGAGAAGTGACTGCTTATGTCACCACAGAAGATCAATATGCTTCCAGTTTTAACAATAAAAAGGAAAAAAATTTCTGCTTTGGAGGCTAGTTTGAAGAACATGGCTGAGATGATGACAGGCACGCATGTTGTGATTATGGCACAACATATAGTTCCAGCGGTTGTGAATCTGGTTCTGAATCAAGAGCCTGTAACAACATCAGCTCCCATCAATATTGATCTTGGGGTATAGTCTCCTCACACCGCTTTCATTCCTGTGTAGGCTATTCTAAGTCAATCTGGTGCTATAGTTGGTACTTATCATGCAGTACCTATCATGCCCCGATCCCGCAGAGTTCTTTCGTCCTCGCTTCGGACTCTTTGAGACCTATCGTCCTCACTAAGGCGTGATGCCGTACAAGCCTAAGTTGCTCTTGTACAAGGCCAAGACCTGAAACAAGACAAGATAGACGAGATTAAAAATACGCAGCGGAACATATTGCAGATAATTGAAGCGGCAGCGGACATATTCCAAAATACATCATTGAACGCAATGGTAACAAGAAACAATTCTCTTTAATAATTTCATTTAAACAGATTACAAGCTCTCATTTATCTCTAATACAATGTTATATTCTCTCAGAACTTTACATATTTTAATGATCCCATTCCCATACATTATATCCCTTTATATGCAAAACTAACTCTTGCAACAGATATCTTCTTTTGGCATCTCTTCTAATTTCTGGCTACTGAGGATGAGGCTCGGACTATCGCTTCGGACTATCCTTCTTGATGCATATTGCACCTGCATGCAGACTGATGGTGGGTCAGTATATAGCATACTGGTGATTGTGAACAAAGAGCTACATTTGTCTGAAACGATCACTGTTCATTCAGTGAGAAAATATTTCTTCTGATGTGATCTTGCTACTTTTTACCTATACTCTTTTCATGTATACAGAGTCAGTTTATGTTCTTTGAAAACATCTTTGAAAAGCCACAGTTTATTTCAGTTCAATTCAAGCATGCAAGGGACTAATCATTTCAAGCACAATGACTATTCATTTCTGTAGAGTGCGCAGCACGTTTTATGAGCATATCATTTTATTAGGGACAATAGCATTAGCATTCTTTTCTTTGATTCAAGACATTCTAAGGGTCAGATTACAAGCAAGCACCTCTTTGTAACTGATTAATCTCTGCAATCAATTTATATAGAAGATTCAAGCAATACATATGTATCACTTTTTCAGTAATTCTTACCATAGCCGACGGTCCATCCCTGCACAAGACAAGGATTAGCATAAACATATTATAACCAACATTCTTATTCCCTGTTCGTCTCTGCATCGTTAGCTCTTAGCAAAACATTCTTGACACATGCAGACTCGATTGACAGCTGTGACTCTCCGATTCAGCTCTGTACCAACCAATACCTATCTATATGATGGTCCATGGGAAATCCCACGATCAGCCGCTGTGACTCTCCAGTTCAGCTCGTCGCTAAAGACTCAGGTATCGACTCCCATTTTCACATGGAGGCCCTAATCTCTCCTAGACCGAGTGGTCCAGGCGCCCCCAAATTCCACCCAAGAGACAAATTATATTCGTACATGAGTTGTTCGAGAGCATATGCATGCTCTAGCAGTTCTATCAGATGATGCAGATTTATGATCAGATGGACGACATGTTCCTTTCATGCCTTTTCAGATATACGACATGTTCTTTTTATACCTTTGCAGATGTACGACACGTTCATTTCGTGCCTTTCTTCTTTCTTACCAAAGCAACATGTGGATTCTCTTCAAGCATGCTCAATGATTTACTATCTTGTTATTAACAATAGCATTCAATCAAAAACTCAGATTCTTATTAGCGTAAGCGAATCAGCAAATAAGACTTCCTCCACTCATCCAGATCAATCGTCTTCTATTGCAGAGTCAGCAATCCGATCTTTTTGTCTATCTAGTGCCTTCGCGGAACGGGGCACTACAGTACCCCCTCCTAATATATCAAATCAATCTACTGCTCCACAATCATCGGGAGATACCAATGAGGCCGTAAAACTTTTACACACTCAATTTGAAGCATTCAAATAGAAAGACGGCTTGCAGAAGCTTGGGATCAAACAGCCCTATCCCATAGATTAGAAAGAAGTCCAATTTCCTTCTAAATACAAACCCTCTACTATTATGCTGTTTGATGGCAGCACATCTCCAAGTCAATCCCTCAATCACTTTGAAGTAATGACTGATCAACTTCAACCAAATGATGCTCTTCTTACTAGAGTATTTGTCGGCTGTTTAGCTGGTGCAGCATATGAATTGTATCATAGTTTACAAGATGGTTGTATAACCTCTTTCTTTGGCTTCAAATAAATGTTCTTAGAACAATTTTATAAGGGAACCAATGACATGACTATGTCTGCTCTCATCAAAATCAAACAACGATATAATGAAACTACTGAACATTTTATTGAACGATTCCGTCGCAAAGTACTCAAAATGACTCTCAGAACTCCAGATGCTTTGACTATAGACACTTGCAAATCAAACTTGTTGTCTATAATTAGCATGTGGACGGGATCAACACAGTTACAGGACAGGCCTTCCTTCATAGTGAACGCCAAAGCAGCAGAAGAGAGCGCAGACAAGTTCAAACAACTAGGTATTCAAATGCCTAATCTTGACCAAGATGAACACGCTATACCAAATAATAGTAGCCATCAAATCAATCGCAAGAGCAAGGAGACTTTGGCTATTAATCTCAAAGGCAAAGAAGCTCTAGCTATCAATGTAAGTCAGCCAACATCTACCCCAACAGCACCACCACAAAGGGCACTACATCCAAAAGAAGAATACTCTTTTGATGAAGATGATATCATGAGTATCTTTGATTGTCTGATTAACAGAAAAATACTTTAACTGCCAGAAATAAAATGGCCAGAGGAAGTTGGTAAGACTGACCATCCTAAATATTGTGTTTACCACAGATTTATTGGACATCAAACTCGAGCATGCTATGTGCTCAAGGGTAAAATTCAGGAGATGGTCAATTCCGGTGCAATCACTCTCCAACAAGACGAGAAAACTGTAATGGCTAATGTTGTCTCTCTACAGTTTAGAGATTTTTTGGCTCAACTTGTGCAGGATGGCGTCATCCCCATCCCGAGAACTACTCTAGAGATTGTTATTCTTCCACCTATACGAACTGATGGCCTTGTTCCTCTGTCTACTGATAAAGGAAAAATTATGTGGATCCATCCAGATTTAGTGGCTGACTTCGAAACATCGTCCTCCTCCACCAAGTCTAAGAAGGCCACTAAATATAAATCATGTCATATGATTTCGTTGGGTGAACATTGTCTTCCACCTCTAACTGCTATCTTCATCTCGGTAGCAGATAATCCTTCTTCTTCTTCCCCTGCTGAGACAATATTGTCAAAGTCAGAAGCCAAATACCAACCAACTTTCTATCTAAATAGTCCACAGTCTCGTGAACTAATGACGAAAATGGGATATGATCTACAAAAGTCCTCTGGTTTGAACCATGGAAAGGAATCTCCTGTACCTCTTTCCCTATGTCTTTCTCAAAACCAATCTCGGGTTGGTTTGGGTTACTGGACAAAATCTTTATCTTGCCAAAAAATTCTTCTAGAAATAAGATCCAGACAAAGAGTTGCAATATGGTGTCCTTCGAACCTGTATCCGAAGAAGTAGCCTTAACTGGTACCAGGTCTGGGAAACCTTACCTAAGAGACTATTCAGAAGGTCAAGAAAATCCTGCTCCAGATCTGGAGGTTCCTCAACATCATCTTCTCCTGCTGTCAATGTTCTATCAGCTTCATCACCTCCAATAGAACCAACTCTTCCCAAACCGACGACAGCCGACAAAGAAAAATAGCCTGTCCGGTTTGATAAAGTATTGAAGAAGACTCCAACTTTGGGACTCGAAAAGCTGTATCACTTCGATATACTGGCTCAACTGGCTAATAACCCGGCAAGGTTATCAATTTTTGAACTACTGCATCTCTCAAAAGAAACTCGAGAGACATTGAGTGAAGCTTTGATGCAAGCTGATACTTGTCTAGCACTTCTCAAGAAGCCAGAGGAAGAGCCTATAACATGCCTTCATTGTCATAGTGTGATAGAGCTGATGCCAAACATCACATTTACACAAGATAATATGATGTTGGCAGATAATCGTCATGACTGACCCCTCTACTTCGTAGGATATGTCGATACCTTGAAGGTTGATCGCATTTTGATCGATCCTGGGTCTGCACTTAGCATCATGCCAAAGACTCTACTAGATGCATTAAAGATTTTTGTATACAATCTTTCAACAACCATCACGACAATCCTGAGATTTAATTCTGAAAGAAGTGAATCTTTGGAAAAGATCCGCCTGAAAGTTCAAATAGGCAATCTTCGTACAAAGTTTACTTTCAATGTGATCGATAATCATGGCTCTTATAATACTTTACTAGAAAGACCCTTTCTACATGAGCATAACATTGTACCAACCAATCTACATCAATACTTCAAATATGTAGATGTCAATAGAGAGATTCAAAAGAAAGTAGCCGACCTAAATCCTTTCAGAGGCATTGAAGCGTATTGTTCTGACTCTCGGATGTACAAGGAAGAGTTCATGAAGGTTGTATTGGCGATGGATAATGAGAAAGATCAGAAAGATACTTCAAAAGATGTTCTCATGATCCCCGTCAAAGGACATACTACTCATTCCTCTTCTTCTCAGGCTTTGACTATCCATCTTTTCTCTCATAACAAACAGCTTCCTGCTGTAGAAAGGGAACAAAAGGAGATCACCCCTTCTGAGCCTCTAGTTATCGACTTTCGTCGTAACAAACCTTCATCTTCTCCTCTTCTGGTTATCAATCTTACTAAGCCTTCTGTTAAGGCTAAGAATCCTCCTTCTCCTCCTCTGGTTATGTACCTTACTAAGCCTTCTGTTAAGGCTAAGAATCTTATTGTAAATGATGATGTATAAATCAATAAAGTAGCATCTCCTTTACAGTATACTGATGTTCTTTATTATACTCGATGTTATTTAGAAATGCTAGATAACTTCGAACCACTTACCATAGGAGCAGTTCAAGCTTCCCAAAATGAAGTATTGCTCGAACCAATGCAGGACTCCTTCTTCTTAGTTTCTTCCAGGTAGAAAGATTAACTTCCTATACTTTTTAGTAAAGGAACAGAACAGAAGATCACCCCCAATGGTGAAGAAGAAAATCACGATAATGGAAGACTTCAACTAGATTGTTATAGTCAGCAATCAAAAGATATCATTCAAAAGAGGGGCTATAATTTTAAAGCTGGTCTCAATGACGGTAAAGGAAGACAAACTCCTATTCAAATCCTTGCTCCAAAAGGAAAATCACAACAATACTACTGCAAAATAAAGCGAAGACTGGGTTCTACTTCGCCAATACCGACTCCAGAAGCTTTCGAATCCGAAAAAGAAGAACGATCTTACTCTTCTGATTCTGTTTCATGGGATTCAGACACCAGTGTAGGGCACATCCATCGAGTGACTCTCTTTCAATATGGTAACTGTCGAGTTCTCGGATGACGACGAAGAATTTGTCGAAGCCTCTGAATCTGATCTTTCGGCACAAAGGATGGATACTCAATGGGAGCTTCGCTTCTAACAACGTAAGCCACCTACCGAAGATCAGTTGGTTCAAGTCAATGTTGGAGATGAAACTTCTCTAAAACCAATATTTGTCAGTAAAAGCCTCCCTGAAGCGGATAAACAAGAACTGATCCAACTCATTAAGGAATACATTGATGTATTCACTTGGAGCTATGAAGACATGCAAGAATTGGATCCTCAGATCGCTACCCATAAGCTCAATATCCTACCAAAACATAAATCCAGTCAAGCAACAACAACGTCGATTTTGACCTGACATGATGGATGTCATAGAAGCTGATGTCAAGAAACTCATCGCCTACGATTTTATCAAAGAAGAACAACATTTGGACTGGGTGGCTAATGTTGTCCCAGTTTTGAAAAAAATAGAGAAAGTTCGAGTCTGCATTGACTTTAGAGATCTTAATGAAGCTTGTCCCAAGGACGAATTTTCTCTTCCGATCACTGATGTCATGATTGTCAGTACTTGCAGATTTGAACGAATATCTTTTATGGATGGATTCTCAGGATATAATCAAATCAAGATGCATCCAAAAGATGAGAAACATACATCTTTTTGCACTCTTCTTGGAGTCTATTGCTACATTATCATCCCATTTGGTCTCAAAAATACTGGTACAACTTATCAGCGGACCATGAGTACTATCTTCCGTGATCATTTATGAAAGATTGTTGAATGCTATATTGACGATATTACTGTCAAAAGTCATCTAAAGGAAGACCACATTCAAGACTTTAGAACTATATTCGATCTAATACACCAGCATTAACTCAAGATGAATCCTACCAAGTCATTCTTGGGAGTCTCTGTGGCAAATTTCTTGGATTCGTTATTACCTCTAAAGGTATACACGTTGACCCTGAGAAAATCAAAGCCATTCAAGAGATGCGTCCTCCACGCAACCTAAAAGAACTACGAGGATTCCAGGGACGACTTGCGTATATCAGGAGATTCATCTCAAATCTCTCTAGACGCAGTAGACCGTTCACTCAACTCATGAAGAAAGGTGTGTCTTTTATTTGGACTGAAGAATGTCAGCAAGCATTTGAAGACATAAAGCGGTACTTGATGAACCCTCCAGTTCTAGTGCCTCCAATCTCATGAATACCCTTCCTGATGTATGTTTGAGCTATGGACCATTCCCTTGGTGCTTTATTAGCTCAGAAGAATAAAGAAGGTCATGAACATGCTATATATTATCTTAGCCGTAAATGATTAGAGCTGAACATCGATATACTCCAGCAAAAAAAGAATGTCTAGCTTTGATGTTTGTCATTCAAAAGATGAGACATTATATTACTGGCCAAACTATTCATGTTATTTATAGAGTTAACCCTCTCCGGTCCTGATGAAGAAGCCCAGTACACTCAATTCCAGGCTTGCAACATGGGCTATATTGTTAGCACAATATGATATGGTTTATGTTCCTTAAAAGTATGTTAAAGGTCAAGCTGTTGCTGACTTTCTGGCAGCTCATCCAATTCCAAAAACGTCTAAACTCTACGACGAGATTCCAAACGAAAATTTGGAGTCCAACATGATTTCAGAAGAAATTCTTACCTAGCATCTGTTCTTTGATGGTGCATCCAGAATCGGACCAAAAGGTACTATTGTTGCTGAAGTTGGAATCGTCCTCGTCTCACCAGAAAGATTAGCTATTCAAAGTGCTTATTTTTTAGATGAGACGTGTTCCAATAACGTAGCTGAATACAATGCTCTGCTCATTGGTCTCTAATTGGCTAAACAATTAGATATTGAGTATCTTGAAGTTTACGGAGACTCCAAACTGATTGTCAATCAAGTTAGAGGCACGTACGAAGTTCGACATCAAGATCTGGTCCCATATCATGATGCAGCGATCAGGATGGCTACTTCATTCAAAGGCTACTTCATTGAGCATGTATGCCGAGCGTGTAATACAGAAGCTGATGCACTTGCTAATCTTGCAGCAGTGTTAGCAATTCCAGTAAGAAGACAACAAATGATCGTCATCACTAATGGAGAGTTATTTTGCGTCGAGAATAACTTAAATATTGAAGTCAAGAACTAAAACATGGAATTCAACAATTCGGGTGAAATTTGTACTATCAGTGAAGATTGGAGGACTCCTTTCATAGACTTTGTGGTCCATGATATCTTACCCGAAGATCCTAAGGAGGCTACAATAATTTGTCGGCGGTCACTCAGATTCTATTATAATCATGCTACAAAGACACTCTACCGACGAACGTTTGATGGCTTACTCCTACACTGTCTCGCAAGAGAGGAAGCAAAATAAATACTTCATGAAGCTCATGACGGTGTTTGTGGCGCACATTAACCTGGTCCTAAACTACAGGATCGTATTCGCCGTATGGGCTACTATTGTTCCTTGATTGTATCAGATGCAATCGAGTATGTAAGAAAGTTTTGAGCATGTCAAATCCAAGCTGATTTTATCCATCAACCATCAGAATTTTTTTATCCGACGGCAGCATCACGGCCCTTTGAAGCTTAGGGCAAGGATGTCATTGGTCCTATTAACCCTCCATCGTCTCGAGGACATCGGTTCATATTAGCCATAACTGATTATTTCTCAAAGTGGGCTGAAGCTATACCTCTAGTGAGGTCAAGACAAGTAGTGCTATTATTTTTATTAAGCATCATGTGATCTACAGATTCGACGTTCCTCGGCGAGTCATTCATGATAATGGGGACAATTCATCAGTCAGAAGTTCACTCGATTCTGCGATGACAACATGATCAATAATATTGCTTCTACAGCTTATAATCCCACAGCTAACGGGTTGGCATAAGCATTTAACAAAACCATCATCAAACTCCTCAAGAAGTTTATTTCTACCAACAAACAGAACTGGAGTAAAAAGCTTGGAGAATGTCTACAGGCTTACCGTACTACCGTACGTGCTCCTACAGGCTGCACACCTTTCTCTTTGCTATATGGATACGAAGCCATCTTACCATTGGAAATCCAGATCCCTTTCCTAAGGATTGACATTGCCAATGAACTATCAACCGAAAACAATGATCATTTGAGACTTCAGGAGCTTGAAGCGTTTGACGAAAAATGGCTCCTAGCTCAACAACATATTGAGTTATACCAAGCTCGTCTATCAAAAGCCTTCAAACGTAAAGTCAAAGTCCGAACATTTCAGAAAGGAGAACTAGTTCTAACCGTCAGACGTCCTATGACTGTGACGCACATAAGAAAAGACAAATTCGAAACGAAGTGGAAAGGGCCCTACGTAGTAAGCAAAGTTTTCTCCAATAGAGCTTATCAATTGACTGGTATGGATGGTTGAGTCGACATGATGCCCATTAATGGCAAATTTCTCAAGAAATATCATGTTTGAAGGCAAAAAAAATATCAACACAGAGAATAGGAATATAAATAAAATTCCTTTTATTGCATAACTCAGACATAAGGAAATACATAAAACTAACGAAGACCAAAGCCCTCTTGATTGAAGACATATTTCGCAAGAAGCTCGAAGACATTATTATCTGATGACACTAGTAGTTCACAAGCAGCCTTTCTTAGAGCTTCCTCCTCGGCAGTACTTTCAGGCTCTACCAGTTTGGCAAGAATGTCCTGTTTTGATTCAAGAACAATCGAGCTTTCTCCTACTTCTGGTCGAATAGGTGGCAAAGGCTCGTCGGAATGAGTGTCGATGGCTGCTTCGATCTTTGGGATGGCCTCAGCCTCCTTGGGTGCATCTTCGGAAGACATTTGCGATGAAAGGATGGTATGGATAAAATTCTCAAAAGTTCTGTACTATTTATAGACAGAAAGGCCAAACATTCTGTCTCGGGAACCGAAGCAACCTTTCCTCGAAAAGGCATGTTCGTTCATTTATCTCCTTTCATCTCATAAATAAATTTTTATTTTGAGAACCAAAGCAAAATTTTCTCGAAAAGGCATGCTTATTCATTCATCAATCTTTTTATATCTATTTTATTTCGCGAATAGGCCTACATTTATTATCGTTTATTTACTTTCTCGTAAATAAAGCCACAGATAATAAGTGCTCAAAATCCCCAGTGGAGTACCTTCAAATCAACAATTCTGTCTTTTAAAATCCAGTTGTTTTAATATGTATCTTTTTTTATGATAAATCTGTATTATCACAGATACCATCTTTTTAGACCTGATATCTTGTCTTTAAGTCCTGACTGACTTGAAGATCGTCAATAGAAAAATGAGTTCACGTCCGCATTACCTCTGGATTCTATTTTCTATATCATCACATCAAATCAAATCATAAGCGAGAGAAAAATCATTCTTTATTCATTCTTCAAAAACATAGTTACATCCTAATGGAAATCTATTACATCTCAGATTTTTATTCTAAATATAACAAATGGAGGTCTATTATATCTTTGGATCTTCTTGTTGGTGCCGGTTCCTTGTCGATTCAACCTGAAGTAGCGAGCAAGGCAACGAAATCAACTCTAGTCTTCTCTCTCAGAAAGACGAGAGAAGAACGACAGAGTACAGCAGCTCAAAGACAAGTTATTGTCAATACAACTGGTGGAGAAAAGACGACCCCTCGTGAGAAGTAGGAATTAGATCACCCTTGTGATACGATTCCTAATTCTGTGTCTCCACCATCCAACTCTCATATAAAAAGGTCCTTTCTACCATATCTTGGAAGCCCTTTTAAACATGAAGAGTTCTGAGCTCTCTGATGTGTGTGTCAAGGTGGTTCAGCTCTATAGCATCCAAGATCGCCGATACCAGTTCTGAAAAATCTTGCCAACTGAATCCCTGTAAAAAGTGAACGAGAAAAAGTTAGTGAGTTTACAGAGTGCAATGATCAAATATGTACAAAAATTATAGGTTGCGCCAAGACTTCTATGTTGTACAACATCTGTGTTGCGTTACATTTTATATGGTGCGGTATCTGTGTTGCGCCATATTTTATAAGGTGCAGCATCTGTGTTGTATAATATTTTGTATAGCATAGCATCTGTATGGCTTCAAATTTTCTATGGCACAGCATCTATTTTGCACCATATTTTGGATAGCACAGTATCTGTGTTGCATCGTATCTATATAGCACAACATCTCTGGTGCGCTATATCACATAACACAGTTTGAATACTATGTGAGTGACAACAACCAAATCCTAAAAAAGGTGGCGTGAGTCCGAAGGTAAACCAAACTCTAAAAAGAGAAGGCGCATGATGAACAGATCAAACCAAAAGCCCTAAAAAGGATTTGGTTGATACGATTGATACATGGATCAATGATCAAAATGCTCACATTCCGTGGCCGAGTTGACAGTCTCTCGTCATGACGAAGGCGGAATGTACTGACACACACGTCGCTGCTCTCTGCATGATGAAGTGCAAGATAAAGGCTTAGCGAAGCCCTTTCCTTTCTTAACATCGAATCTCCTGTGCACCATTAGGGTTTATCGAAGAAGCTTCTGAGTCTGGAAGAAGAATAGACAGAGTGGTCAAAGGAGATCAGGAAGAAGAGAAGGAGGTAGGGTTTCGAGAAAGTTATGTTGGTGAAGAATGAAAGGCCCAAAGTGTACGACTATTTATAGCCCAAATAGTTACGCAATCTGTGCTGAAGAATTGGGCTCGAGTTGACAGGCACAACCCAGACAAAATTACTTCCAAATTCATAGTATTTCAAAACTTAGAAGTAATTTCAAGTTTCGAAAACTTTAAAGGGGGTCTTGTAGAGGCTAAAAATCAAGCTGTACCACCCATTAAAGTGTGAGATCATCAGGTGATGACAAATCATTATGTTGCACCAGACCATCAAGTTGCACAACATCAGGTTGCGCAGGAGACACGTTGCCCGAGCGCCACGTGGCGTACTTCCTCAAGAAGTTGTAATGACACCATCATTACTGACAGCTCTGACAGCACGACAGTCGAAGAAAATCCATTCGAATCCCGTCCAACGCGGCGTTTGAGAAGATTTTGTCAGCATATAATTAATGCTGACTCGCGCAAGTCATTGTGTGGCGCGAGAGTTAATTAGTACAGCACAGAAGACCCAGTCAAAGGCGCCAGTTGTTGTTACGTCCATGTGCAACCTGGTGAGTTGGTGCCACCTGATTAACTTTTATTTTGAAGCAGGGTGACATGGCGCACAAGCCACAAACTTTGCAGAACGTGCCCACTATATTGCTCACGACCAAGCGTGTCTCACTCAAATGATGCCACGTGTCCACAGCAGTTAGTGCAACCACTCACACAAGTTGTTGCATCGCGCCCCCGTGCAACCTGATGAAGCTCACGCAAGATGATCAAAAAATATCCAGAACAGGGTGACAAGGTGCGCAAGCCACTAACTTCGCGGAACGTGCCCACGATACTTCCCAGGACCACGCGCATCTCAATCAAACGATACCACACGTAACTGTTCGTGCAAGTGAACATGCGTGCAACCTAAAACTCACGCAATCCAGAATAATTGCTAAACAGTTATTTCAAGAACTCTATAAATAGAGATTCAAATCAGTCTCAAAGCATCACGAATGATCATAATCTCCTGCTAAAGTGCTGTTGCATCCTCCAGAGGCTCGTGTCTTCGATATCACATCATCCAAGGAATAAAGTGATCGTCTTCTGATCAGATTTCTATAGTTATACTTCCCTAAATGTCAATTGTACTCTTTTTACTTTTTTTTAGTTTGTAGAATTCAAATTCCTCTTTTTGTTTTTCGCAAACAATCGCATCGATCAAGCTTCCCTTATACGTCCTCCTGCAATGGCACAAACATCGGATCCATACTCATCTTCTATCTTTCCTTTCTCTCAGAATCAGAAATGGAATGCATAAATCGATGAAAGCAAAAAAATAAAATCATTCATCGAAAATGATAACGAAGACGCATTCATCAAAACTAAGCAACAAAATATCGATCAGCGAAAACAATATTGAACGGGAGAGAGAGATGGGAATAGACTTATATAGAGTTCGTTCTAAGACACGATTCATAGTATTTAATTTGAACTTATTTCAACAGAAGCCAATCTATGAATAGGAAGGATCTCAAAGCGATTGTCCCGATTGATTAGACACCGAAATATTTATAGGGCTGTTTTAGCAAATGTCCCCATTCAAAATAGAGAAACTAGCATAACCCCACTATTTAAAAAAACTAGCAAATGCCTCCATTCCTTTATTAGCCAGCCAAAATTTTGGTTAAATATGTATATCTTAAAGTTTTATTTGTTTTATACAAATGAATGGAAGAATTTGCTAACTTTTAAAAAGAATGAGGGATATATGCTTGTTTCTATATTTTGAATGGGGGCATTTGCAAAAATAATCCATTTTTTTACTCTAAAATTTCTATTTTGAAATGTAAATCCATGGTATTCTGGTTAAGCAACGCTCTTCCCTTCTAGTCACACACATCATCTATGTTTTCGCTAATACATAATGTGTGCGCACATACACATAAAGAACGTTCACGTTCTTAAGAAGACTCGTCCATCGACATAAAATTATCATAGATAGGGTCTAATTGATTAATGGAAATTTATGTTAACTTTCCCTATATTTTATGTTTATTATGTAGAAGCATGGAATTTCAGGCGCATCTACATGCCAGAATTCCTATGCACCTAACATTACATGCGCCAGGGAGCTCAGATGAAGTACTTGGAACATCAGATAGCAAAAGTTTAGACATCAAAAGAAGATTTTTATTTCATATAAAAGTCTATTATATGTCTAAAAAAAGGCTTTACAAAGGAGAATTTCTACAAAAAGAAAGATCCTAAGGATACAGCCAGGCACAGCAAGGGCCATGCGCCCCCTGCCAGGCGCATCCTCCGTCAGGCGTATCTCTTCAGCGTCTCAGTTAGGCGCATCTCTTCAGCGTCTTAGTTAGGCGTATCTCTTCAGCGTCTCAGTTATGCACATCATAAAGTCTCAGCATGTGCGCTCCACTTCAAGTGCTTCGGCTAAAGGAGCAGCTTTCAGCAGAACCAGAGTGGGCAGCTAACCCCACTCTAGCTGGAGGAAGAGCTCTACAAAGCCCAAGGAAGATGGGGGCACCATAATTCCGATCTGCGGCTCTTTCGGAATAACGGAGATGGGGCTTGAGCATTCCGATCTTTGGATGCAACAGGCACCTTCCGCCTGCCTCAAAAGCCCGCGACCCCGACATTTGAATGTAACAGTCACCTTCAAGTGCATGAACGAAGACAACTCGTCGTATCTTCACCCTCGTGAGCATCTTGTCAACAGAGTATGCTCGAGCAAATAAGTTTATTCGGAAAAACGTGAGAGAACGAGAAGCAAACTCTCTCCTTGCTGCTATTTATAGGCCGGACAAATCAAACCCATGCGCCAAGTGGCAGGCTTTCCGAATTTCGTGCAATAAATTTGCATTTATGGTGATGAATCGGATCCTTCGAATTCGGCTAAGTCAAAATGGCTTTTTAAAGCACTTGAAGAACTCAAAAGTCGGACCAATAAAGATGCATCACGCAAACGGATATGCCGATCAGATACCGCACATCGTACAGACACGCCCGTCAGTACCAAAGCGCTCCGTATGGATGTGCCCAACAAAGCACAGATCCATGCGTCCTAATCAATATGGACCCGTGCGCCTAATCGATGTATCATCCCTTCAAACAATTAATGCCAAAGTGACAGAGTTTTACGTCCCCCGAAGACTGAACCGTTGGCAGCTTTTACAGAAAATAAAGCATCGCTGATGTCAGCGTCAGCATTACACTCTTTCGACGGTTACAAGCCACGTGGCCGCCCAACCATTCGAATGCGCCTCCGCAGCCATGCGCCCAAAACTCTGTATGCGCTTCAAGAGCCATGCGCCTCAGACCTTCCTCTGATCCCTAAAGACAGAGGTCAAGTCGCTACTGAAGCCTCGCCTGCGTCTTAAAAGCCATGTGCCCAGACTGGTGCGTAACTCCTGTAGGTTGCGAGAAAAAGTCTTCTCATGCACCCAATCCCAGACGCATCTTATCAGATTATTTTCCACCAAATCTAAGATCTTTGAGCTACCGACACGCACTACGTGTCCTTTGACTCAGTTCAGCCTATGAAGGGGTGCTAATCACCCAAGATCTCAGCAACTGAAAGATCCTCTCCCCTGCTACGTGCCAGCCCACAAATAAAGCATGAAGGATTCAACCCACAAAGGATGGTGCATCATCTATGGTCCTCCCGCAGCTTCAATCACGTTGCGTCCCCACGTATAGGTGCATCCTAGATATACGCGTATGAGCAGTCCAACCTGCTGCTTATAAATAGAGGAATTATCTCCTTCTTCCGGACACACACACAGAGGGACATAAATACATAGACACTCAACGCCTTCTTTCTCTCCGCAAGCACCAGTACCCAGAGCAACTCAGACCTTTAGAGAAATGAAAATTGTCGTCAGATCGTCAATGGAGTCAATGTATTACCACTCGCTCCATCGACACAGGGACCCAGATAAACAAAAGTGTACTCCTAGGACTACATCTAAGTCCTACATTGTAACATTGCTCTGCTTGTATTTGAAATTGCAATCAAAAATTTTTAATGGCAAACAAGCTGGCTTCTCTGCTGGGGACCTCTTTCTTTTCTGCTGAGAAAGCTGTGTCGCAATCTGACGACGTGAAGGTGGGCCCCTTCCACAAGACGCTGGTCGTACGCCTCAATCAACAGGCGTATGAGGAGTTCATCTCTGAAGGCAGCGTAAGTCCTTCGAAGTGGCTGCCGAAGCCGAAGAAGACTCGCCAAGCCTGGGTGCGCAAGGTCGAGGCCCCTGGCACCACCACAGAAGGGGATGCGCCAATGCAGCCTACCCTTCCTGCTGACGTCCTCAGCAGCCAGGATGCACCCGCGGGTGCAGCATGTAACACCCAGTTTTCCAGAAAAGGGTAATTTTGAAATTTTGTAATTATAATTATTAGTTAATGATATTTATTTCATGTTATGATTTTTAGTGATTTCTAATTACTTTTAAACTATTTAAATATCATGACTGGTGATTTTTGGTGTTTTGCTAGTGAACAGTAGAGACTGCCTACCCTAGAGTCTAGCTATGTGATTAGGGTATTTTTGATATTTTTAGGGTTATTTGGATTTATTATAATTTATTTGAATTTATGGGAATTTTTAGAATTTATTTTGTAATTGTTTGAATGAGGGTTGACTATGTTGACTTTGACTAGCAATAACCTTGGTAGGCTAACCTAGAAGCTAACCCTAGTTGTGTTTGGACTTGGTTAGGTCATGTAACCCTAGTTAGATTAGAGTTGACCCATGGTATGGTTATTTGACTTAAGTTAGATTTAAGTCATAAGCCATGACTTGTGATTAAACCTTAAATCAATAACTAGCCTTAAAGCCCATAGGACCACACCATGTACCCAAACCCTCACCCTAATCAGCCCATGGCAGCCAACCTAGGGTTCTACACCCTATTTAATGGCTCTTCCATTTGTTCTTGCCTCTTTTATTAATTCCTCCAAGTTTTTTTGAGAAAGAGGTAAGAGCCATTTTCCCCAATCCATAACTTTCCCGTTTTAACTCCTTTTTGGCTCAAACCACTTGCAAGATTCTAATTGTCTCCTTCTTGCTGTTCATGGAGGATAATCCCAGCTTTGGGACAATTTGGAGGAGCTAGCTAGCAAGAAGAACCACCCCCTTTTGAAGCTCTTCATGCAAATTGCACATATAGGTAACTTCTTATTCCTTCCATGGATTTTCGATTTTATTGCATGAATAGAAAGCCCTAGGTGTCCCCTAACCATAGGTATTGGTTTGGTGTCGAGTGGTATCCATTTCGTGTCTGTATCGGACACGTGTCAATGTATACGTGCATGTGTTTGTTGCAATGCCACAATGAATGGTTTTATGTTATTTTCAAAATCCTTCTGATTGAGATTGTTGGTTTGGATGTGTCTTCTATTTTTTCTAAACCAAAACCATATTTTTGTTTCGTGTCGTGTCCATACAATGGCATGGACACAGCCCCGTGCGCGGGCTAGGTTATCCCCTGCTACCCGACACTGAGATCTCAATGCATAGGACACCAGGATACGTGAAATTTTATGGAGTCGTTGGGGCAACGACTGACACTATGCTCCCAAAATTTGGGAGCATATCGTTCACCACGCGAGGATAAATCCCGCGCGCACGGATCACACACTGTGTGCACGCACATGACAGTGCCTCACTGATACGCACGTTTATCTCGGACACGACACGGTTTTGACCCGATTCAGGGTGCTAGACACCTAGACTTACCCTAGGCGAACATGCAGGCACGTGCACGTGACACGTAGAGCACTGTGTCGTGACCACGAGTGATGTGCACGTGTGCACGACACTGTCATTACACAGTTCGTGTCTGTGTATGCTTAGTGTAGTGGACACGAATGTGTCAACTTGTTTGGACACGAGGACACCTCTAACATGTGCACACATGGTCGACACATCCCTGACACCACTGTACATGAATGTATTGTTTTGATTGGTTTTTGAATTGAATTTGGTCGGGTGGGATAGCCAATTTTCTGATACATTGGAACTGTCAGTTGAGTTTTAAAAAGTTTAAATATTTTAACTGTTTGATTGTGAGTTTATTTTGAATGTAGGTTCACCCACAAACACATGAATTTAGCTAATATATTAGGTTGAGTTTAGCATGGATTCTTGTTTTCGAAATTTCATTGGTTGGTATGAGCTGTCAAGACTGATACATAGTTCCCTGTTTCCTGATTTCTCCCATTCGAGTTTTGTGATACACTGAACACTAGGACACTCTGTGACACTTGACACACATTGACACACTTTAGACACTCTCACTCTGATATTAACTGAGATTCTTTTGTAAAAACTGATTTGGGTTCTGGTTTTTAGGACTTGTATATATATGTAGGTATATATATACACAAGTGTTGTACAATGGTACTTGTATGAGATCCCAACTGATAAGTAACTTGATATGTTATTTGATATTAACTGGGATTGAATTTTGGGTTCAAACTAAAATGAGAATTGATTATAGGTTTGCATATCACAATTTGATTATTGGCAGAGAATTCCTGAACTGGAACATGGAAGACTGAGTTTTGGTTTATTTTGAAAACTGAGAATAGATTCTTTGAATGTTAAACTGATTTTTCTTTAAAGTTAGATTCATATAACTGTCATTTTCCTTCCCTTAAACTATTTTGAATGTTAAATTCTTAAGCATTGAATAGTTCATGATAGTGGATTCGAATTAGGGTTCAATTTAGGCATGGGTTAGCTATTGGTTGAAGGTTAATTAAACTGTCAAAGGTTCATTTGTTTTCACTGTCAAATTCATATTAGCAACTGATCTTTGGTTCCAGACCTGAGAACATAATCCTAGAGCTGAAAATTCCCAAGCATGCACATTGTTGTCTTCGCTTACATTCATGTATACATGTACATACAACACCATTTCACTGAGATATAAAAACTAGGATTTGGAATAAAGTTGAAATCTGAGATTTGCTCTCATACACAATCCTGAATACCCTCTATTTTCCTGTACACTATACTCACTGAAACCTACACACATTTTATTCCTACACACAGCCTAACATTGTCACTGGTTTCATATGATCATTATTTTCTAAATCCCTGCACACATATGTTTACTATTGTGTAATCTGGGAACACATGAACTTTTTACACTGTTATTTATCTTCCCTAAAACTTGAGTTTTCTCCCCATTTCCTGTCATTGGCACTCCACTGTTAGAAACTTGAGAATTGATGTGGTTTCCTTCCTTGCATTCTCTGAAAACTGCCTTTGAGACCACTATTTTTCCCTCACAAGCACACACTTCCCTGTTTGCAGTTTCTGAACACACTAGATCCTTCCTCACTCTCACATACACACACATGTATTTAGCCCTTAACCCCCTCTCTATATCTCTATGTGTTTATATATGAAATATGTATGAATGTATATATGTAAATGTGTTAATGTGGTAGATAGATATTTTCTATGGTTATATACGCATATATGTGTATATAGATGTGCAAATATGTGGGTACAAGATATAGGGCCTTGTGTTGAATTCCCTTTTCATGAACACATCCATGTTCACACACACACACACTTACATATGTCACATAGCCTCTACATACTAGTTCCTTCCCTCTCAACTCTCTCCCTATATATAATGCTCTATATATATATATATATGTTGTATATATATAGGTGTAAGCCTTTATTCATGTATATATATGAATTTCATGATAGATAGCTAAATGTGATGTTGCCTATGATGTGTGGTTTGTTGTTTGGCTTGTATAGCCTTGGAATGATGTGTGTTGTCTAGTATAGGCTTGACAGAGCCTAGAATGACTTGTTAGACCTAGTTAGTTGAGTTTAGACTATTTTGACCATAGTTGACCTAGTTTGACTAGTGTAGTTGACCAGAGTTGACCAAAGGTTGACTTTGGCCTAGTTTGACCTAGATTCATGTAGAATGCATCGTAGAGCTCAATATTACCATTCTGGACTTGTTGTGACTTGTGTTGCTCTAACTAGGAGTCAGGTACCTCATCTCGGATAGTATATTTACTTCAGATATTCAGATACGAGGCGAGTACATTCTCTGATCATTTCATATCCTGCTTAGAATTATTTTCTGCATTAAATTACTTTACTTGATACTGTCACGTTTGTCACACAGATTAGTACAATATGGATCCTTCCCTGAGATGTTATCCCTTCAGGGAGCATCGGGTACTCTATGTTCTGCGTGTTTCACTTACATGGCGTATCATATGCTTCTTTGGTTCTTTGATCACTTGTGACATATACTCATATGATCACAGATTCTTCTCTGAATCCTTATCCCATTTATGGGGTCTATCAAAATCCCCATTTATGGGACTACTATGTACCACCCTTTGGGGGCTTACCACCCTTTGGGGGCTTACCACCCTTTGGGGGCTTACCACCCTTCGGGGGCCGTTACATAGAATCATAACATAACCTGTTTGAATCCTTGTGTATTAGTTGGGGGTACGGGGGAGTATAAATAGCCATGTGAACAATTCCAAAGTAGAATAGCCATGTACGCCTCTTTAGTATAGCCATGTACAAATCCAGCCGTTCATATGTCGACTTTGTACTCTAAATTACTAGTCACTGGTAGCTCTCTACTTATAGTAGATATTTATATTATAGTTCTCTCTCTGTTTACATACTGTATTTCCTTCAGTATCTATATCTTACTTTACTGCATGATTATATTTTCTAACCTGCTATGAACTGTTGAGATGTATTGTGCTCGCTCCCGTCCTGACTGGACCTGTTGAAAATTTTACACAGGATGATGAAGAACCCTGCACCCCTTACTTTGGAGCTTGCCTAGATGACACTCGCGACCTGGACCCCTGGGGAGGTTCAGGCAGCTGCTGAGGATGATACCCTTGCTTAGTGTAGATAGCTTAGACTATTTCTTTCCATGTTTTAGTTGTTGTCTTTATTTTCTGAGTTGTATATTCTAGATGTTGAGACTGGTAGATGATAAGACTTGTATTTCATTTCTGTTGTACCTCAGTTGAGGATTTTTTATCTATTTATCGTGCCATATTCTATCTCTAGATTGTGATTGAGTTGTACCTCTGTATTGGCCTCCTTTTGGAGAGTATTTTCATGTTAGTTAGTTATGGTTCATGACCTAGAACAGCGTTCTACCGCCAACACTGCGGCGTAGGCTGGGCGAGGTTACGTAGTCGTACCCTCACGGTGGGTGCGGGTCGTGACACATTTTTAGTGGTGGCCCATGCAGGTCGAGTTTGTGTAATGGTATTCGAACTAGAGTATCACTACAGCCTGCAGTAGGATTAGGATTATTTTTTAGGTACTCAATCATTTTAGGAAAAACTCTTAACTGGATTCCTGCCATCTAAATTCCTGTTGAAGATTGCTTCCTTGAATAACTGTCCTCCTTTGAATTACCGTTTCTATCTCAGTATTGATTCCTTGTTTGATCTGTCTCCAGGATGGTGATCGAGACACGATCGCATCGCTCTGGCTCAGCAGACGCTGGTGAGAGGCCTACCACCCTTCACCTGATTGTGGACGCTGGGACCACAGTACCCCATATTTCTGCTCATATAGGAGCTTCTGCAGTTTTTGGGAGTGCACCTCCACCTGTCCGGAGGTCTTCTCCCGTCATTCCAGATTTGTACCAGCAGCAGTTACCTTCAGGGACAGTAAATGCGGCTCAGATGTTTACCCTCTTCCAGCGATTCATGGAGTTTCAGCAGCAGATACAGCAGAGCCAGTCTGCTGATATCCGACAGAGCATATAAGATACTCACCAGTTAGTCAGGACGACAGTAGAGCTGGTGGCTGCTCAGCCACAGGGAGGCCAGATACAGCCGCATCAGCCGAGGACTCCAGACATCCATTCCTTCAAGAAGATGGGACCCCGAGACTTCAAAGGTACAGAGGGCATCATATACGCTGACGATTGGATAGATCACATTGAGGAGATATTTCGATTGGCACAGATACCAACAGGATTACAGATCGAGGCAGCCGCCAGTCAGATGCAGGACTTGGCCCGTACCTGGTACCAGACGGACCCGAGGATTGGTACAGCCGGTCAGACTTGGGCAACGTTCAAGAAACTGTTCAAGGAGAAATTCTTTCCTGATACAGCACTCCGTGCTTTAGAGGCGCAGTTCGAGAGTTTGGTTCAGGGGAACCAGACCGTTGAGGAGTATGCTGGAGAGTTCAGCCGTTTGAGCAGATTCATCGAGGATCTTATGAGGTCGGGATGGCGAGGAGGTTCCGCATGGGTTTGATCAAGGAGATCAAGTCATATACCAAGAGCGGTCGCGACGCCACTTTCGAGCAGATTCTGGTATGAGCCATGACAGCGGAGGACGATCTTGGGCTGAAGGAGAAGAGGATGCGAGACACTCAGAGAGCTAGTGGCAGTGTGGGCCCGGCCAAGAGGCCCCATCTACAGTTTTAGCAGCAGTATCCGTATCAGATGCCCCACTTGCAGATTCAGCCACAGTATCTATAGCAGATGCTACCCCTACAGTTTCAGCAGCAGTATCCGCAGCAGATGCTACCTCTACAGTTTCAGCAGCAGATGCTACTTCTGCAGTTCCAGCAGGAGTACCAGCAGCCGAGGGTCTACCTTCAACAGCGACAGTTTCATGATCGCTTACCCTTTCAGCAGGCGCAGCAGCCGCAGAGATAGCAGCAGACCCCGGGACAGCAGCTTGTTATCATTTGCCCTTTTTGCAAGAGACCAGGGCACGATTGGGGCGAATGCCGGAAGAGGCTGGGCAGATGTTTGCTTTGCGGAGGATCCGATCATCGTCTGAGAGAGTGTCCCGAGTCATCGGGACAGACGGTTCAGGGAGCAGAAGCTAGGGCTCCGGTAGGCCAGCAGAGGGGATTACCCTTACCGACTCAGCGAAAGAGATACATGCAGCATCAGCAGCAGACCAGAGGAGGCCAGCAGGGGCGAGCTTTCGCCAGGACAGTCGTGGATGCTCAGGCCGTTGGAGATCTAGTTGCAGGTTCCGTTCTTTTGACTCAAATTCTGCAATTGCCTCTTATAACTGCCTTGAAATTTTGATTCCCTCTGTTCCTTGTTGATTTATCAATTTTGTCCTGTTGTTCTTGTGTTATGTTTGATTTCTTCTTAGATTAATCATATGGGCTAGGTCACCCAGTTATAGAATCTAGAATCTTCAATAGTCGTGTTAGCTGGCATAGTGAGGACATATAGTCAGATTTAGGACGTATTTCTCGGGTATGGGAATTTAAGGTTTTCGCGGCCAAGCATGCGGCAATGCGAAAATTTTAAATACCATGATTCTAGAGGTATGTGCCTTAGTCGAGAACTCTGTGATTATCGTAGCCTTGCTCACTAGCATGACGAAGATTCTGAGTATCATGATTTTGGACAGACGTATATGATTATCTGACGGTATGTTTGAGACTTTGATTGTGGGGTGTTTGACCTAGAAGGACTGCTACCATCTTAATTTCGATGACGAAATTTTTATAAGGTGGGTAGGATTGTAACATCCAGTTTTCCAGAAAAGGGTAATTTTAAAATTTTGTAATTATAATTATTAGTTAATGATATTTATTTCATGTTATGATTTTTAGTGATTTTTAATTATTTTTAAACTATTTAAATATCATGACTGGTGATTTTTGGTGTTTTGCTAGTGAACAGTAGAGACTGCCTACCCTAGAGCCTAGCCATGTGATTAGGGTATTTTTGATATTTTTAGGGTTATTTTGATTTATTATAATTTATTTGAATTTATGAAAATTTTTAGAATTTCTTTTGGAATTGTTTGAATGAGGGTTGACTAGGTTGACTTTGACTAGCAATAACCTTGGTAGGCTAACCTAGAAGCTAATCCTAGTTGTGTTTGGACTTGGTTAGGTCATGTAACCCTAGTTAGACTAGAGTTGACCCATGGTATGATTATTTGACTTAAGTTAGATTTAAGTCATAAGCCATGACTTGTGATTAAACCTTAAATCAATAACTAGCCTTAAAGCCCATAGGCCCACACCATGTACCCAAACCCTCACCCTAATCAGCCCATAGCAGCCAACCTAGGGTTCCACACCCTATTTAATGGCTCTTCCATTTGTTCTTGCCTCTTTTATTAATTCCTCCAAGTTTTTTTGAGAAAGAGGTAAGAGCCATCTTCCCCAATCCATAACTTTCCCATTTTAACTCCTTTTTGGCTCAAACCACTTGCATTAGATCTAATTGTCTCCCTCTTGCTGTTCATGGAGGATAATCCCAGCTTTGGGACAATTTGGAGGAGCTAGCTAGCAAGAAGAACCACCCCTTTTTGAAGCTCTTCATGCAAATTACACATATAGGTAACTTCTTATTCCTTCCATGGATTTTCGATTTCTTTGCATGAATAGGAAGCCCTAGGTGTCTTCTAACCGTAGGTATTGGTTTGGTGTCGAGTGGTATCCATTTCGTGTCTGTATCGGACACGTGTCAATGTATACGTGCATGTGTTTGTTGAAATGCCACAATGAATGGTTTTATGTTATTTTCAAAATCCTTCTGATTGAGATTGTTGGTTTTGATGTGTCTTCTATTTTTTCTAAACCAAAACCATATTTTTGTTTCGTGTCGTGTCCATACAATGGCATGGACACAGCCCCGTGCGCGGGCTAGGTTATCCCCTGCTACCCGACACTGAGATCTCAATGCATAGGACACCAGGATACGTAAAATTTTGTGGAGTCGTTGGGGCAACGACTGAAACTATGCTCCCAAAATTTGGGAGCATATCGTTCACCACGCGAGGAGAAATCCCACGAGCACGGATCACATACTGTGTGCACGCACATGACAGTGCCTCACTGATACGCACGTTTATCTCGGACACGACTCGGTTTTGACCCGATTCAGGGTGATAGACACATAGACCTACCCTAGGCGAACACGCAGGAACGTGCACGTGACACATGGAGCACTGTGTCGTGACCACGAGTGATGTGCACGTGTGCACAACACTGTCATTGCACAGTTCGTGTCTGTGTGTGCTTAGTGTAGTGGACACGAATGTGTCGACTTGTTTGGACACGAGGACACCTCTAACATGTGCACACATGTTCGATACATCCCTGACACCACTGTACATGAATGTATTGTTTTGATTGGTTTTTGAATTGAATTTGGTCGGGTGGGATAGCCAATTTTCTGATACATTGGAACTGTCAGTTGAGTTTTGGGAAGTTTGAATATTTTAACTGTTTGATTGTGAGTTTATTTTGAATGTAGGTTCACCCACAAACACCTGAATTTAGCTAATGTGTTAGGTTGAGTTTAGCATGGATTCTTTTTTCGAAATTTCATTGGTTGGTATGAGCTGTCAAGACTGATACATAGTTTCCTGTTTCCTGATTTCTCCCATTCGAGTTTTGTGATACACTGAACACTAGGACACTCTGTGACACTTGACACACATTGACACACTTTAGACACTGTCACTCTGATATTAACTGAGATTCTTTTATAAAAACTGATTTGGGTTCTGGTTTTTAGGACTTGTATATATGTAGGTATATATATACACAAGTGTTGTACAATGGTACTTGTATGAGATCCCAACTGATAAGTAACTTGATATGTTATTTGATATTAACTGGGATTGAATTTTGGGTTCAAACTGAAATAAGAACTGATTATTGGTTTGTATATCACAATTTGATTATTGGCAGAGAATTCCTGAACTGGAACATGGAAGACTGAGTTTTGGTTTGTTTTGAAAACTGAGAATAGATTCTTTGAATGTTAAACTGATTTTTCTTTAAAGTTAGATTCTTATAACTGTCATTTTCCTTCCCTTAAACTATTTTGAATGATAAATTCTTAAGCATTGAATAGTTCATGATAGTGGATTCCAATTAGGGTTCAATTTAGGCATGGGTTAGCTATTGGTTGAAGGTTAATTAAACTGTCAAAGGTTCATTTGTTTTCACTGTCAAATTCATATTAGCAACTGATCTTTGGTTCCAGACCTGAGAACATAATCCTATAGCTGGAAATTCCTAAGCATGCACATTGTTGTCTTGGCTTACATTCCTGTACACATGTACACACAACACCATTTCACTGAGATATAAAAACTGGGATTTGGAATAAAGTTGAAATATGAGATTTGCTCTCATATACAATCTTGAATACCCTCTATTTTCCTGCACACTATACTCACTGAAACCCACACACATTTTATTCCTACACACACAGCCTAACATTGTCACTGGTTTCATATGATCATTATTTTCTAAATCCCTGCACACATATGTTTACTGTTGTGTAATCTGGGAACACATGAACTTTTTACACTGTCATTTCCCTTCCCTAAAACCTGAGTTTTCTCTCCATTTCCTGTCATTGGCACTCCACTGTTAGAAACTTGAGAATTGATGTGGTTTTCTTCCATGCATTATCTGAGAACTGCCTTTGAGATCACTATTTTTTCCTCACAAGCACACACTTCCTTGTTTGCCGTTTCTGAACACACTAGTTACTCCCTCACTCTCACATACACACACATGTATTTAGCCCTTGACCCCCTCTCTATATCTCTATGTGTTTATATATGAAATATGTATGAATGTATATATGTAAATGTGTTAATGTGGTAGATAGAGATTTCCTATGGTTATATATGCATATATGTGTATATAGATGTGCATAAATGTGGGTACAAGATATAGGGCCTAGTATTGAATTCCCTTTGCATGAATACATCCATGTTCACACACACACACACACTTACATATGTCACATAGCCTCTACATACTAGTTCCTTCCCTCTCAACTCTCTCCCTATATATCATGCTCTATATATGTATGTTGTATATATATAGGTGTAAGCCTTTATTCATGTATATATATGAATTTCATGATAGATAGCTAAATGTGATGTTGCCTATGATGTGTTGTTTGTTGTTTGGCTTGTATAGCCTTGGAATGATGTATGTTGTCTAGTATAGGCTTGATAGAGCCTAGAATGACTTGTTAGACCTTGTTAGTTGAGTTTAGACTATTTTGACCATAGTTGACCTAGTTTGACTAGTGCAGTTGACCAGAGTTGACCAAGGGTTGACTTTGGCCTAGTTTGACCTAGATTCATGTAGAATGCATCGTAGAGCTCAATATTATCATTCTGGACTTGTTGTGACTTGTATTGCTCTAACTAGGAGTCAGGTACCTCATCTCGGATAGTACATTTACTTCAGACATTCAGATACGAGGCGAGTACATTCTTTGATCATTTCATATCCTACTTAGAATTATTTCCTGCATTAAATTATTTTACTTGATACTGTCACGTTGGTCACACGGATTAGTACAATATGGATCACTCCCTGAGATGTTATCCCTTCAGGAAGCATCGGGTACTCTATGTTCTGTGTATTTCACTTACATGGCGTATCATATGCTTCTTTGGTTCTTTGATCACTTGTGACATATACTCATATGATCACAGAGTCTTCTCTTAATCCTTATCCCATTTATTGGGTCTATCAGAATCCCTATTTATGGGACTACTATGTACCACCCTTTGGGGGCTTACCACCCTTTGGGGGCTTACCACCCTTCGGGGGCCGTTACATAGAATCATAGCATAACCTGGTTGGATCCTTGTGTATTAGTTGGGGGTACGGGGGAGTATAAATAGCCATGTGAACAATTCTAAAGTAGAATAGCCATGTACGCCTCTTTAGTATAGCCATATACAAATCCAGCCGTTCACATGTCGACTTTGTACTCTAAATCACTAGTCAATGGTAGCTCTCTACTTATAGTAGATATTTATATTACAGTTCTCTCTCTGTTTACATACTGTATTTCCTTCAGTATCTATATCTTACTTTACTGCATGATTATATTTTCTAATCTGCTATGAACTGTTGAGATGTACTGTGCTCGCTCCCATCCTGACTGGACCTGTTGAAAATTTTACAGAGGATGATGAGGAACCCTACACCCCTTACTTTGGAGCTTGCCTAGATGACACTCACAACCTGGACCCCTGGGGAGGTTCAGGCAGCTGCTGAGGATGATACCCTTGCTTAGTGTAGATAGCTTAGACTATTTCTTTCCATGTTTTAGTTGTTGTCTTTATTTTCTGAGTTGTATATTCTAGATGTTGAGACTGGTAGATGATAAGACTTGTATTTCATTTCTGTTGTACCTCAGTTGAGGATTTCTTATCTATTTATCGTACCATATTCTATCTCTAGATTGTGATTGAGTTGTACCTCTGTGTTGGCCTCCTTTTGGAGAGTATTTTCATATTAGTAAGTTATGGTTCATGACCTAGAACAGCGTTCTACCGCCGACACTGCGGCGTAGACTGGGCGAGGTTACGTACTCGTACCCTCACGGTTGGTGCGGGTCGTGACACAGCACATCTCTTGAGAAAGCGTGGGGCTGACCACATTCCCTAACCTTCATCTTCTCAGACAAAGAAGATACGTTGATGGAGCAGGGGCGCAGCTAATGCCCTGCATATTAACTCTGATCCGCCACAGAAGGCATCTGTCTTTGACAGACTCACTCGCTGTCATGACGAGGAGAATTTGAACTCTGAGTACTATGCGCCCCAGCGGGCTGGTACGAAGAAGTCCAAGGTAGCACGGGCCATGCGCCTCAAACATGCTATGCCAGTAGTGTGCCAGAGGCATGCGCTCACAATCATACGTGCTGCCAATGGTAAACTGTACAAGGTTGACTCGGGTGCTTCTGCGCCAGAAATGAGCCGACCTTCAAAGTTTTTGTCACACTTGGGCGCATCTGTTGCGTTGCAACCAAGTCGTGCACGACAAACTCAGTGGTCTTGAACCCCTGTACCTACATTGGTTGTGCGTCTGAGGCTGGTTCAAGTCACTCTAAATATTTCTCCCCCACTATTGATTTGGGCACATATTTTGCGTCGGATCAGGGGGTGCAACATTCACTTGACCACCCCGGTGCTTGGCCTTGCCATGCGCCTGATGGGGGTATGAAGGTGGCACTCTGCTCCAACGATCTGCGTAATATGATCACTCACAAACGTCGGTCAGGAGAGTCGAATGACAAGCACAATGTGCCCCTCACAGGGCACACCTGTGCTGTAGTCACCATCAACTGTTATTGCAAGACAGCAGTCCTACCACAAAGGCAGTCTGTGTTCCAGCTGCTGCAATCATCAACACCCCTCCAATATCGCCTCAGAAAGAAGGTGTCAACTGAAGAGGATCCAGAACTAAAGGTTGCTTCTTGCAATGTAGTCTCTAACTCCCCATCAATTCGTAAGGCGACTGGCAACTCCTCGACCTCGTCCTCATCCAAGAGCCAGCCGAGGAAGACTAAGACAACCGTCCCGTCCTCATGAGTGTTTGAGGGCTCCCGAGGGAGAAAGAAGATCTCAGAGGAAGCTGGAGGTAGTCAAGCCCCTGTGGATCTTCATCCTGAAGACAAAGTTAGCCTCCCTAACATAGCTGGGGGTAGTCAAGCCCCTGTGGATCTTCAACCCGAAGACGAAGACGTCCTCCAGAACATAGCTGGGGGTAGCCAAGATGAAGCTCCGGGGAAAGTTCCTCTTCTATAAGAGAGCGAGGCTTCAACCGATCCATCCACTTCCAGTTACGTCATAACAGTATACATGATGGGAGGCGGGGATGCGGAGTCAGATGCACCACCAGCAGATCTCGTTCAGCGCATGGATACCTTGGAGGGAGGACTCAAAACCCTCTCTGCCTCCATACAAATACTGACTCAAGCAGTGTTCGAGATACGGTCAGCCTTGACCAGAGCACCTTCTACTAATCCTGACCCAGGAGTCAACGGGGAATCAAGTGTGCCCCTTCAACGGACATCCTTGAATACCAATTGCCGCGAAGCACCGCGTGTGTCAGAAACTTCGAATGTACAGCTCTAGACTGTACCATCTTCTCCGACTTCCAGCTATACAGAAGACGTGGTGGAGATGATCAGGGACTTGCGTGAGCACTTCGAGTCGAAGAACAGACATGAGGAGCGCCAGAAGATGGGGATCCCGCAACCTTACCCCCTCAAATGGAACAAAGTGGTTTATCCTCCCAAGTATAAATCACAAACATTGACGCCATACGACGGGAAGGACTCTCCATACCGTTATCTGACGTACTTCCAGTCTCAAACGGGACATCTCCCGACGGAAGACACGCTAATGATCAGCCTGTTCGTCGGGGCACTGAAAGGAGTGGCTTACGACTGGTACTACAGTCTCCCTGACAACTCCATATCTTTCTTCGACGACTTGACACGTCTCTTCCTCGATCGTTTCTACGATGGAGGGAAAGACATGACAATGGCATCCCTGATAGAGGTGCGACAGAAGGAGAAGGAGACGGTTCAAGCATTCATCGAACGTTTCCGGCAAGCCTGCTTCAGACTGCCCCCAGGTATGCCAGAACATGCACTCTGTAGCATGAACATGCTTCCTGCGATCAAGCTCTGGCTCAACTCCACTCCTCCTCCCGATTGGAGCTCATTGATTATTGAGACTGAAGCGGCTGAAAAGAAGGCATCCAATGCTCGCCTTCTGGGAGTCAGTTTTTCTGCTTTTGAAGATAAGAGAAAATGGCATGCTGCCAACAACCCTGGACGTGAGACGAAGGGAAAGCAGACGCTGACTGTCAATGCCTCCAAAGGTGCACAAGTACCTACTCAAAAGCCTCCGCTTGCGCCGAGGCCAAAGGAGGTCTACTCTTTCAATGAAGAAGACACCTTATAACTCTTCGAGATGCTGAAGCAGGATGATAAGAACAAATTGCCGGACCTGAAGCATCCCGACGAGGTTGGGAGAGTGGACAATCCGAGGTACTGTCACTACCATCGGTTTGTCGGACATCCAACTCAGGACTGCTACGTCCTCAAGAACTACATCCTGCGCATGATCAATACGAATGTTATCTCCATCGACTATGAGGAGAAAACAGTCTCGACTAACCTGGTGTCGCTCCAATTTGGCACCTTGCCGCCAACCACAACACAAGATGGCGTCGCCCTCATCCCAAAGGCGACAATAGAGGTGGTCAACCTACCACCTACTCGTGACAACGTGAGTGGACTCATCCCACTCGCCATATCTTGGGGAGATATCTTATGGGTTCACCTCGATCTCGTCTTCGAGGTTACTCAACCGGGTGTAAGCTCTACCTCCAAAGCTAAGGGCAAAAAGATCAAGTCTTGCCGCATGGTCTCTTCCTCCGCGGAAGAGGCTCTTCCTGTACAAACCCGTTCACAGCTGAACGCCCAACCTGACGAAGCTGCCGTTGAGGTGGTGCCTTCCTGTACTGCCCTGCTGCCGAAGAAGGAGGTCCATCCAAACCTCCAGAAGCCAATAAACAGAAGCATGTAGAGGCCCATTTCGACAAGCCTTTACGAAGGGAAAATGCTTTGGGGCTGGCCAAGCCCCACAACTTTGACATACTGGCGCAACTTGCCGGTACTCCTGCATGTTTATCTCTGTACGAGCTTCTTTGTCTTTCTAAAGACACCCGCGAAGCTCGCTGTGAAGCCTTGAAGGATGCTGAGTCCTTCATCAGTCAGGTCAAGCAGCCCGAGGATCTCTCGACCACATGTGCACACTGCCATTGTACGGATGAGGTCATCCCCAACATAACCTTCACCCAATATGATATGCTACTCAAGCACAACTGGCACAACAGGCCACTGTATTACACAGGGTATGTGGGTTCGGTCAAGGTGAAGCGAATTCAGATTGATCCAGGGTCTTCCCTCAGCATCATTCCTAGGACTCTGCTGTCAACACTAGGGATCCCGATGTACCGTCTGGCGCCTTCCAACACTATAATCAGCTGTTTCAATGCTAGAAAAAGTGAACTGCTGGGCAAAATATAGCTGAAATGTCATATCGATAACCTCTGAACTGAGGTGACTTGCTATTTCGTGGACGCCGACGTCAACTACAACCTCCTACTCGGTCGCCGTGGCTGCATGAGTACATGGTGGGGCCATCTACACTCTACCAATGTATGAAGTACGTGTCCATCAACGACATCATCCGGACAGAGTTTGCGGACATTGACCCTTTCAAGGGGGTCGAAGCCTACTTCACCGACGCTAGCTTATATAAGTCACTCGATGAAGGGGAAGCCAACGATGCTGATAACGAAGCTGAAACAGCGGCAGAACCGGACATGGAGCAAGAGATGATTCCATACGCTCCTTTGAAGATTCGACTCAAAGGGAAACCGCCTCAGATGCTGCCTCCCATTACCATCAAACTACCGGGAAAACGTACCGAATTCTCTAGGTAGAGCACCTACTGAAGCTCCCCTGAAGATACGGCTCAAGGGAAAGCCTCCTCAAACGTCGGCTCTCCTTGTGGCAAAACTACAGGGGAAGGCACCTGTCATCGAAGGTGCAGTGGAGGCACTCCTGAAGGTGCGTCTTAAAGACAAGCCTTCGCAATCATCCAAGCTGCAAGAGAAGGCCCACACAGCCCTCTCGGATCCCAAGGTCAAATCGATGATGAACTCTCCCAAACTGGCCCTAGTGCTCTTAGATGAAGAGTTAGGGGAGTACATATCTGCTGATATAGATGCACCTTCTCTTGATAATGTAATCCCGGGGAACAAAATCTCGTGTTTTATCAACAATAGAGTGTCTTTTAATTATTCTAGTCTTCCACATTAGAATATCATGTATACACTAGATAATGCTCTACGGTCGTTACAAACACAAATAACGACCGTCGATCATGTAAATCGAGTAGTCTCGTCCCAAGGAGTCTGTTTTACAGTCCCACCGCAGAATCGGGATGAAGAACCCATCATCTTCGGCAAAGTCGAGCATCATCAAGACCTCCCGCCACTCGAGCCAGAACCAGATACCGGCAGAATACAAGTCTATCGGTACACGGATAAGGCAAAGTACCTTATTCAAAAGATGGGTTATGACCTGAAAAGCAACAAAGGCCTGAACTACGACAAAGGTCGGCGCCTTCCCCTCCGGCTTCCAACACCTAAAGGAAAGTCGCAGGACTATTATCATCGTACTCGACAGGGGGTAGGCTATGTCATGCCGTCGGCAACTCTAGAGAGTTCGGAGGCAGAAGAAATGGAACACTCTCATTCGTCCGAAGCATCAACTCGGGATTCCGATACCAATATCGGCTCGGCCCTCAGGAAGGTGCTATCAGTCAACATGGCATCTGCACAAACTCAAGAGGATGAAGGCGATGAACAAATGCCAGAATTCTTTGAAGAAGAACCCTGGACTCAACGCCTATGAGCACAGTGGGAGTCTTGTTTTGAATTACGCAAGCCCCCTACCGAAGACGAGGTCGAACGAGTTGACCTTGGGGATGGATCTCCTTCCAAACCCATCTTCATCAGCAAGAGTCTGAAGGGAGAAGACCGGGAGTCTTTGGTCCAATTGGCCAAGGAATATATCGACGTCTTTTTCTGGAGCTATGAAGATATACCGGGACTTGATCCCCTGATCGCAATGCACAGACTTAACATCTTATCGGATGCTAAGCCTGTAAAGTAACAACAACAACATTTTTGTCCTGACATCATGAACGCTATCGATCAGGAGGTGGACAAACTCCTGAGCAGCGGGTTCATCCGTGAAGAGCAACATCCGGATTGGGTGGCCAATGTCGTCCCAGTCACCAAGAAGAATGGGAAGATACGAGTCTGCATCGACTTCAGGGATCTCAATACTGCTTGCCCGAAGGACGAATTCTCGCTTCCAATTACTGACGTGATAATCGATAATACATGTGGCTTCGAACGCATGTCTTTCATGGATGGATACTCGGGCTACAACCAGATCAAGATGTTCCTTTATGACGCAAAACACACGTCATTCAGGAATCCGAAAGGGGTTTTCTGCTACACAGTGATGCCCTTTGGCATGAAGAATGCTGGTGCTACATACCAAAGGGCTATGAGTACCATCTTTCGTCAACATCTGCGCAAAACAGTTGAATGCTATGTTGATGATATCGTCGTCAAGAGCCATCTTAAAGGTGATCACCTACAAGATCTAAAGACAGTCTTCGATCTCATGTGTGCGCATCAACTCAAGATGAACCGTGCTAAATCCTTCATTGGGGCTTCCAGCGGAAAGTTCTTGGACTTCATTATCACGGCGAAAGTCATTCATGTCGATCCCGAGAAAACCAAAGCCATCCTTGACATGGACCCTCCGAAGAACCTCCGAGAACTTCGAGGCCTGCAGGGGCGTCTGGCATACATCCGAAGGTTCATAGCAAACCTTTCCAGAAAATGCTAACCCTTCATCCAACTCATGAAGAAGGGAGTCTCCTACGTCTGGACAGAAAAATGCCAGAAAGCTTTCGATGATATCAAAGCTTACCTGACGAGCCTGTCAGTCCTGGTGGCACCCGTCGCAGGCAAACCATTTCTCCTCTACGTCCGTGCCATGGATCACTCCCTCGGCACTTTGTTGGCTAAGAACAATGATGTGGGCTACGAAAAAGCTATTTACTACCTTAGTAGAACGATGATCGGGGCCGAACATCGGTATAACTCCGTTGAAAAGGAGTGTTTGGCTTTGGTATTCGCCATCCAGAAGACTCGCCATTATGTTTCGGGCCAGACAATTCATGTCATCTCTCGAGTCAATCCGCTCAGGGTTCTCATGACGAAGCAGGGATCTTTGAACTCCCGACTAGCTACATAGGCAATCATGCATGTTGACGCCGTACAACATGGTGTTCGTTCCACAAAAAGCCGTCAAGAGTCGAGCTCTAGCCAACTTTTTAGCCGCACACCCCATCTCGGAGTCCTCCAGACTCTATGAAGATATCCCGAATGAGGTCCAAGAATCAAACGTTACCGTAAAAAACTCTGTCTGGCGGGTGTTTTTCGATGGCGCTTCGAGAACAGGCCCCAAAGGCCAAATTATCAAAAGAGTGGGGGTGGTCCTAGTCTCCCCCGATCAGCTGGTCATCCAGCATGCTTACTCTCTTTCGAAGCCATGCTCCAACAATGTTGTCGAGTACAACGCTCTTATTATGGGACACCAGCTGGCACAACAGCTGGGGGTGGATCATCTAGAAGCTTACGGTGACTCAAAACTCATCGTTAATCAAATCCAATGACAGTACGAAGTTCGCCATAAAGATTTGGTTCCTTACCATGAAGTTGCATTGAATATTACTTCAACCTTCACCAAGTTCTTCATAGAACACGTACCTCGGTTACAAAACCTGGAGGCTGATGCCCTGACCGGTCTCGCAGTTTCATTAGCAGTACCCCTCGGGACTCAATACTATGTCACGATAGTCGGACGAGACTTGGTCTGTCCCAAAAACAACCTATGCTTGCAAATGGCCCATGCCATGACGACAAGTACCGGTGTTAATGTCCGAGACTGGAGGTCCCCATTCATCGACTTCGTTGTCTATGGAACTCTTCCAGAAGACCCGAAAGAAGCTGTCTCGGTCAGAAGGCGTTCCCTTCGATGTTATTGTGATACAGCCACTAAAATGCTGTACTGACGTTCCTTCGATGGACTTCTCCTTCGATGTCTATCCAACGAAGAAGCAGCCGAAGCCCTTCGGGAAGCTCATGATGGGACTTGCGGTGCTCATCAACCTGGTCCTAAGTTGCAGGATCGACTGCGACGTATGGGTTACTACTGGCCAACCATGGCAGTCAACGCCGTCGACTATGCTAAAAAGTGCCATGCTTGCCAGCTTCACGCCAATTTTATCCATACACCATCGAAACCACTACATCCTACGGTCGCCTTCTGGCCCTTTGAAGCTTGGAGCATGGACATTGTGGGACCTATCACCCCTCCTTCATCAAGGGAACATCGCTTCATCCTAGCCATCACCGACTAATTCTCCAAATGGGCAGAAGCAGTTCCACTGACGGAAGTGAAAAGCTCCAGGGTGATCAGCTTCATCAAGCACCATGTCATCTACCGTTTTGGGGTACCTCGAAGGATTATCTACGACAATGGTCCTCAGTTCATCAGCCATATTTTTAGCAAATTTTGTGACAAGAACCGCATTCAGAACGTGGCATCAACTGCCTACAATCCGACAGCAAACGAATTGCCTGAGGCTTTTAACAAAACTATCGTCAAGCTACTCAAAAAGGTCATTTCATCCAATAAACACGACTGGGATGAAAAGTTCGGCGAATGTCTTTGGGCCTACCGTACAACGGTACGGACTCCAACTGGCAACACCCCGTTCTTCTTAGTCTACGGGATTGAAGCGGTACTGCCTCTCGAAATTCAGATACCCTCACTCCGTGTAGCGATCACAAACCAATTGACAGAAGAAGACAATCAACGTCGTCGACTGCGAGAATTAGAGGCACTTGACGAAAAGCGTCTCCTAGCTCAGCAGCGTATTGAGCTCTATCAAGCCCGTATATCACAGGCTTTCAACAAAAAGGTCAAGCAAAGGACTTTCCAAGCAGGCGACCTAGTCCTGGCAGTCAGGAGGCCAATGGTGTTGACTCACAAAATACCAGGAAAGTTGAGCCCAAGTGGGAGGGACCTTTCATCATAGAGACGGTATACTCAAACGGTACTTACCGCCTCGCCCGACCAAACGGGGACTTGTTCATGAAGCCTATAAATGGCAAGTTCCTAAAGAAGTACTACCTTTGACATCTTTCAGATATGTATTTCCATCTCTACCTAACAAGGGAGTCAGTGGACCTGATCATCAGAGCTCACATACACCTCCCTTTCACAAAATTCGATGCTTTCGGAACCCAGATGTTTCGTGGCATTCTATCCTCAGTAGAAGAACAACCACGTCCACATTACCTCTGAGTTGCTCCTCTATGCCCTGCAGAGCAGAATCTTACACTCCGTAAGACTATGCTACTTATCATGTTTACCACGTCCACATTACCTCTGAGTAAACATCTCGTACAAATAACTCCCGCGTTGTCGTACATCGATCGCAGAACTTCTATGTCCATATTACCTCTGAGTAGTTCCGTGTATCCCCCCAGAGTCATTCCTACCACGTCCATAACACCTCTGATTAGGAAGACTTCATCATTTGAACCCCATATTTACCACGTCCATATTACCTCTGAGCAAACATGTCGGTTCTTTCAAACTTATTATCTGTACCTAAAAACTAAGGTGCGCAAAAGATAATAGGTCCACACAAATTACTAGTCCATGACAGCAAAAATGAACACACCATAAATTTTTTATCTTTTATGTAAAAGTAAAGAATTACATCCCCAACAGAAGTTGCAAACTACAAAATAAACAAAGAGAGAGACTATAATCCCTAAGCATTACTGGGATTGGCAGAAAGCTCTTCAATTTGATGCTTCAAGTCTTTCGCCCGAGTCTCTATGGTCGCCAAGACTCGGTGTTCGACTTCTTGACACATCACCTCTACAGTTTCAGGGGTAGTATCATTCTCATACTTCTCGTCTAGCTGTTGCCGCCGGGGGGTCAGAAAAAGAATCTGGCGAGTAAAAGCGGCCTCCTCCTCCTCCTTAGATGCTACATGTTCAGCCTGGACTCGCTCAGCATCTAACAAGAGTTGGGCTCGCTGGTCTTCAAGGAGGCGGATCTTGGCAGTGACCTCCGCTATGCTTGCTTCCAACGAGGCCCGCAACTCTACCTTTTCCTGCATGGATTGAGATAGCCTCTCCACAGCAGCCTCAGCTTCGGCCACCTCGCGATCCCAAACAGCCTTCGTGGCCTGATACGATGACTCGACTTCAGCTATCAGTTTCTCCTTTTCAGCTTCTATTAGATCAGAAAAGTCATTTCATCAGATACTCTGAAGCTCAGAGAGAAGCTAGTCGAGCTCGGCCACCGACGGCTCAAGAATCGCGGCCATATGATCGTGGCCAGGTATGAACGTATCAAACCAATGGCAGGGAGCACCATGGCTTTTGCCGTCGCGAAACTCTCGTTCGTATTCAGCACCGTTGATAAGCCTTTCTGTAGCATCTTGTACACTGCTTTAACAACAAACTGTACATACTCGTCCGCGTCTGCTAACACCTGAGGCGTCATAGCAGGAGTTATAGGAGCTATGGTGAGGGATGATGGACCTGAAGAAGACCCACCGACCTTAATCTGCGAGGCTGCAACCTCAACCTTAGTGGACCCCTCTCGTTAATGACTTATACTTCATCACTAGTCCGAGGTACCGAATGGACGGAAGGAGCCGGATGGGGCATCGATACTGTCTCCCAAGTGGAAGAAGTAGGAGGAGTGTCCTCCATAATAGGGCCATTGCCCTTATCAGAACCAATGACGGATGGTTCCCCCGACATCCGGGATATTATCCCCATCCGGGACAGGGCGGCTCTCCCTTTCGTTCGAAGCGACGGGGTCCACCCCTGACAATTCAACCTCCCTCAGATCCGGGCTCAAAAAATGAATCTCATCACCCACATCAACTCCCCCTACAGGGATAGGTGTAGGGCTCAGCAGTGGCGTCGACCCTACCACATCAACCCCCACTTCCGGGGCAGGGGTAGGGCTAGGCCTCATGTGCGACCATCACCTCGGTACCACAACCAGAAATAAGCCCAGCCGGCAAATCTTTGTCAGAGACGTCTCCGCTAGACACGATCTCTCTGGCAGCTTGATCAACATCTTCTTGCAAGCCATCGTCAGAAGAAGACGAGCTCCATACTTCCTTCTCTGGAAGGACTGTTCCCTCAATTTCCTCTGAGGCCCCGATGCTTTCAGGTGCCCCCTTAACAGTCGGGTATACTCCCGGTCGAGGCTGCATGTCGTCCTCTTGATGGACCGACCGAGAGACCTCAGCAACCTGAGGCGCTAATACATCTTCAGCCTCTCTTCCAACATAATCTGGAGACACCGAAATCTCCACAGAAGCGACGTCATCAGTACTCCCTTGCCTGAGAGATGCTATAATTGGAGGAATGCGCTCGTTGGAAGAGCTCGCCACCTCCTTCGGCCTACTAATACTCGGTTTCGAAACCCAAGATTTCCTCTTCGACACCTTCTAAAAGAGAAATGAGGACATAAGTGACATAAATCAAAGAATAAATCAGACTATGTAGGACGTCTTTACCTTAGCGGGAGCTGATTCCGTTGGTACTACAGATGGAACCCCCGGAGCTTCCATCTTCGAAGTCGTCACTTTTTTCGATCTTTTCGGCATAGATGAATCAGCCTCTGCATCAGCCCGCCTCTTTCCAGTTGGGAGCTCGTCCTGAGCACCCTCCGTTGATGCTGCAGCAGCAGCTCGATAACCTGCAACCTCCGGTGGACAATATGATCGGGCCACCGCTAGCATGCTTTTTTGTTGCCTCTAGCTGGGTGCCAATAATGAAGCTAGTCTCCCTGTCATAATCGGGGGACACGGTGTTCATGGCGTAATACAGCTTCACAGCCGAATACAAGATTTACTGCCGATGGTTGTGAACTGGAGTAGTAAAACGAACTCCAGTGCATCCGATGTTGTAATATTGCCAACCCCAGGCCCCATCCAGTAAACTTCCGACGAACCCCAGACTATTACTGGGGTTCCTTAACATCAGTTGGGTGTAACCAAACTGGCGCATAAACCGGCTCGGTAAATACGGCTCCAGATAGCACTTATTTTTGTTGCGGTAGACCAAATAGGACGGTCGAATACTCTACAACCAGCGAAACCCCCATGTCGGCAGGGCGATCGCATCTTCACCGAAGTCTTCCAGTTCTTGGTCAGCCTCGAAGTCTGTGAAGACGGGACTTACCTTGGTGATCTCCCACCCTTAATGTTAAGACAAAACCTTCCTATGGACAGGGACACCGGTATGTAGCTACTTTCTCATATAGAAGTGACGGATAAAGGCGTCACCTTCAACATGATACTCTTCAGGGCCTGGGATCATCACATTTGGATGATGCAGAATCAGCCATCCCATCAAATAATGGAATGGTAGCTCAGCTCGAGAAAAGTTGTCTTTCTTGCCCCTCACGTGGACCACATTGTCAGCAAAATCTCTCAAACCCCACAACAGGTTACACACCATCGCGGGAAGGAGTGCCAGAGGATGACCAAAAACCATTTTTACCGCTAGCAAAATGAGGTTTCTGCTCACTCTCTCTACGGATCTAGATCCGCCCGAAAACACATAGTCCCGGAGCTATATCATCAAGTATGCAGTCAATACTACCTTGGAAGACATCTGGTGCACGCAATCCCAGAAACAACTATATACGTCGACACCCCTCTCATTTGAACGAGGTGTCTTCTCGCCTAACCGGCTCATGTCGAAGGTCACTTCCGTGTGACTCAGTCCCTGCGAATTCACAAACCGAATCTTGGAAGGATTCGTCAGGTCCTGCTTGAAAACAGCTACCATTTCTGGGTCCTTGTCTTCCAGAACTTGAATCTCTTCATTTGTCGGAAAGTATTCCTTATATGGCTCCGAACCCCATGGAAGCTTGGACATCTCATACATCTCATGGAGAGCCAATCCCAACTCCCCTACCGGAGTAAAAAGGTACCAGTCTCGGTGTTAACATCTCCAAAAGAGCAAGAAACATATGTCGATTAAGGTCGACACCTGCTTGGGTGGCACGAAGAGCAGCGGTCAGCCCAATCGCTTTCAGCTCAGTCTTGAACTTCGTCAAAACCCAAAAGGTCAGCTCTTCCCACTTTAACACGTGGTGACACCATCCCTCGACCCAAAAACCTTCTTTCGGATACATAACCTTCGATGTTAGCATCCGGCTTGCAAAGGTCGAAGCACCAAAGGCGAAAGTGTCGGAGGGGGAGAACATCACTATAAATGCTCCTAGGGCACAAAGTTCGGCAATGGTACGAGGTCCCGTCTCGCGAGGAGGCCAAGGTATCTCTTTGATTTGAAGTAACATCAATACGAAGGGTACCCCCCCACTGCCCCTCCTTGAGAAGGAGTAAGTTTCCATGGTATCCTCCTCTTGGAGGCCAAACGGTAAAAAGCCGTCAATGGCAATTGACGCTCAGACTGCCGTACGTACAGGGCCACGCCCTTCGCTGTGAAGAACCAGTCTTTCTTGATCTTTAGTATCTTTGCCTCAATGGAGATCAAACGGTCACCAAACATGAAGGCTGGTTTCAAGAAAGTCATATTCTCGGATTCAACAGATTTTAGTTTGCCGTTCTCCATCATACTTTGGAGGAAAACCGAAGACTGATCCCGGATTTGCAACATCCTCTCAGGAGGCTGATCTAACATGATAGCAGCCTTCGCTGGGATAATAACTTCCTCGTTGAAGTCAACCCCCATTTAGTAAAGCGAAGCATCCAGAAGGACTTCGTTTAGCAAGGGGATAGTCATTGACACTGACACAGCAAAAACAAAAGACGGACAGCAAGAAAAAAAATTTAGAGACTTCAAAGACAAAATATTTGGGGCGCATCAAAAGCTTCGGCGCATAATCAGGGCCTAAGCCCATGCTCGTCAGCAGTGAAGCTTCGGCACATAATCAGGGCCTAAACCCATGCACGTCAGCAGTGAAGCTTCGACGCATAATCAGGGCCCAAGCCCATGCGCGTCAGCAGTGAAGCCTTGGCGCATAATCAAGGCCTAAACCCATGCGCGTCGGCGGAAGAACCTAAGCGCATCATCAGGACAGAAGTCCATACGCGTCGGCAACAAGGAGTTAGCACAGCAACAGGGTGCAACTCATCCGTATGCCGCAAACTCGTCGAAAAAAGTGGGGAACTACAAAGTCAGAAGACACCCACCCGTCACCGCTGGTCGAACGTCGGCAGGAGTCACGGTGACGACAGGAGAGTCCTCCTCATCGAATTCCTTCGGCTCCTTATCCCGGCCTTGTCCTCGGCCAGCACCACCGCGAGGAGTTTTGGGAGCCATTTCTCGAAAAAGACTAAAGGTTCTCAAAGAAGAAGAAAAAAATAACTCTAAAGACGAAGAAAGCTTTGGCAGAAAGTAGAAGACTCTCTCTCTCTACCAGATGCCTATTTATAGGCTTGGGTGACGTCAGCCGCCGCTTAGGGTTCTACGAAATGATAATTGCAAATAAACCAAAAGATCATCATTAATCTTGTTGTTTATTACGAAGCATTATTATTTAAAACTGAAGAGGAGCATGCGCCTCATCACGGATGCACGGAGCAATCATGTGTCCCAAACAGTCCTGCACCCCATTGAAGACACTACCATGCTTCTTATTCAAAGTATTCCAAAACTTGACAAAAAGTTTTAAAAACTTTGAAGGGGGTCTTGTAGAAGCATAGAATTTTAGGCGTATCTACAGGCCAGAATTCCTATGCGCCTAACATTATATGCGCCAGGGAGCTCAGATGAAGTACTTGGCACATCAGACAGCAAAAGTATAGACATCAAAAGAATATTTTTATTTCATATAAAAGTCTATTATATGTCTAAAAAAGGACTTTACAAAGGAGAATTTCTACAAAAAGAAAGATCCTAAGGATACAGCCAGGCGCAGCAAGGGCCATGCGCAGGCGCAGCCTCCGTCAGGCGCGTCTCTTCAGCGTCTCAGTTAGGCACGTCTCTTCAGCGTCTCAGTTATGCGCATCATGAAGTCTCAGCATATACGCTCCACTTCAAGTGCTTCGGCTAAAGGAGCAGCTTTCAGCAGGACCAGAGTGGGTAGCTAACCCTACTCTAGCTGAAGGAAGAGCTCTCCAAAGCCTAAGGAAGATGGGGGCACCACAATTTTGATCTGCGGCTCTTCCGGAATAACGGAGACGGGGCTCGAGCATCCCGATCTTTGGATGCAATAGGCACCTTTCGCCTGCCTCAGAATCCCGCGACCCCGACTTTTGGATGTAACAGTCACCTTCAAGTGCATGAACGAAGACAACTCGTCGCATCTTCACCCTCGGGAGCATCTTGTCAACAGAGTGTGCTCGAGCAAATAAGTTCATTCGGGAAGATGTGAGAGAACGAGAAGCAAACTCTCTCCTTGCTGCTATTTATAGGCCGGACAAATTAAACCCATGCGCCAAGTGGCGGGCTATCCGAATCTCGTGCAATAAATTTACATTTATGGTGATAAAAATGACCCTTCAAATTCGGCTAAGTCAAAAAGGCTATTTAAAGCACTTGAGAACTCAAAAGTCGGACCAATAAAGATGCGTCATGCAAACGGATGCGCCGGTCTGATACCGCGCATCGTACAGACGCACCCGTCAGTACCAAAGTGCCTCGTATGGATGCGCCCAACCAAGCACAAATCCATGCGTCCTAATCAACATGGACCCGTACGCCCAATCGACACATCACCCCATCAAACAATTAATGCCAAAGTGACAGAGTTGGCAGCACGTCCCCAGAGGACTGAACCGTTGGCAGCTTTTACAGAAAACGAAGCGTCGCTGACGTCAGTGCCATCATTACTCTCTTTCGGCGGTTACAAGCCACGTGGCCGTCCAACCATTCGCATGCGCCCCAAAGCCATGCATCCAAAACTCTGCATACGCTTCAAGAGCCATGCGCCTCAGACCTTCCTCTAATCCCTAAAGACGAAGATGAAGTCGCTACTGAAGCCTCGCATGCGCCTCAAAAGCCATGCACCCAGACTGGTGCGTAACTCCTGAAGGTTGCGAGCCAAAGTCTTCTCATGCACCCAATCCCAAGCGCATCCTATCAGATTACTCTCCACCAAATCCGAGATCTTTGAGCTACCGACACGCGCCATGTGTCCTTTGACTCAGTTCAGCATATGAAGGGGTGCTAATCACCAAAGATCTCATCAACTGAAAGATCCTCTCCCTTGCTACGTGCCAGCCTACAAATGCAGCATGAAGGATTCAACCCACAAAGGATGGTGCATCATCCACGTACAGGCGCATCCTATATATGCGCGTATAAGCAGCCCAACCTGCTGCTTATAAATAGAGGGATCATCTCCTTCTTCCAGACACACACACAGAGGGACAGAAATACATAGACACTCAACGTCTTCTTTCTCTCCGTAAGCTCCAGTACCCAGAGCAACTCAGACCTTCAGAGAACCGAAAACCGTCGTCAGATCGTCAACGGAGTCAACGCATTACCACTCGTTCCATCGACACAGGACCCAGATAAACAAAAGTGTACTCCTAGGACTAAATCTAAGTCCTATATTGTAACATTGTTCTGTTTGTAATTGAAATTACAATCAAAAGATTTTAATGGCAAACATATTATACAAAAATTTCTTATTTTGAAAATAATTATACAGATCTCCCCTATATTTTATATAAAGGGTTATTACACTACCTATCGTTATTTTCAAAATAACATAAAACATAGGAGAGACGTTAGAATCCAGAAGCAGAAGCAGAGACGAAAGCGGGGACGGAAGCGGGAGCGGGGGAATGCGACTACTTAGAAGAGTCTAAAGTTGGGGGCGTGCACTAATAAAAAAATTATGTATATTAATTATTATCAAGACTTATAAATATCTTAATATTTAATTATTTATAAAGTTCAGTTTAAAATTACAGAGAGATCATTCGTACATTGATTTTTTATGATGTCGAGGTAAATAATCTTTAGGTTCTTGGTACTTTGATAAACGTGAATTAAATATCTACTATCTTTCTTTCCAAAATTTATGTCCTCTTTTAAAATTATGGTTATATTATGGGAAGCGCTCATCTCGTCAGAGAAATAAGTTCCTTTCGCTGGAGAAATGAACTTCCGTCATCGGGAAAGCGAGCTCCCAACAAGCTCTCCAAGTAAGAACTGTCGAATCGAAGTTCTTACCAAGATTCGTTGATTTTTTAGGAGTTTTTGGCTTCTAAGAGAGAGACCCATGTAGTTATTTTCAAAATAAGAAATGTCTTTGTAATACTCAAGAAATATAGGAGAGATTGGTGTATTTATTTCATTGATTAATAAAATAACATGCAAAAAAAAACATGCCTTATGGAATGTTGACCATTCCAACATCCCAACCACAGGACCGTTGACTACTTGGACACCAAGAAAGGATAATCTATCTATATTTTCAGCACACCATACATCATTCACTCAGCACTCAGAAGGTACCTTGCATCAGTCCTATATAAGAACTTCGGATGTCCCCATGTACTTGCCATATACTAAATACCATTCGATCAGAAACACTCATACTTGTGCTCGAGTTCTTGCAATGGCACCTATGGGGGTGGACCTGGCCGAGATATATGTAATGAAGAAGCAACATAAAGAGAGGATATCAAAGAGAAGTGAGGAGAAGCCGGAAGAGAAGGGTTCTAGTGATCAGAAGAAGAAGAAGAAGGAGAAATCCATATGGAGTTTCTTTAAAAAGAGTAAGAAATTAAACCCATTCAAACGTGATAGTCTCCTGACGTGCATGCGACCAGCTAGCGACCAAAAGCAAGAGGTATAGTATAGTCCTGTACTGTTCATGTACTTGAAGTGGAAGTATGTAACTAGTTATGTTGTTTGAATAAACTCTCTAAAAGAGGAGAGCTACATGCATGACATTTGAAGCATTTGCAAGTTTTTGTTAATTATGTAACCCCTACTGTATTTGTTTATTCTCCACGTACTGTTTGTGGAGTAGCTTTGTTTAAGGAAGTCTTTTGGGAGAGCAATTTATTTGTGGGCATTACAATATGATTGTTACTCTCTACTCTTCGGCCATGTTTGGTTCACAAATACTGAAACTTGAAAAATGAAAGTTATTCATTTGACGTATTTGGATGTCAATGAAAAATATGATAAAAAAATAATTTTCAAAGGAAAGAAAAATATGTAGAAAATTGGTCCTTCATTCCATCCCAAGGATTCACTTTTCCTTGCATTTTTTACAAAAATTTCGGGACCGAGGTCGAGGATGCACTAGTTGCAGACTCTTGGCATCAGGATATTGAGACGATCTAGATGCAGTAGGAATACCGACAGAGGATCGAGTACCTATGGTAAGGTACTGGCAAATCATCTATAAAAGATTATCAAAAGAAACAAATCCAACCTATAATAATAAAAAGAGTAACAAATCCTAAATGTATAAATCTTCAAAATCAATAAAATTAAACATTTAGACACGTCTTCTTCTTTTTTTCCTTGTGCTCTTCAATCTGCACAACCCTTGAATTTTTAAGTTGAAAGACTTGGAGAAATCAAACAATGATTTCAAATTTCTAAACAAAATTTGTAAAGGGTAAAAAAGAGAGGGGAGAGATGCTTCTTTTTAATTTGTTTTTTGTTGGTTTGGGTTATGACTAAATTAAAATTGTAAAAATTGTTGGAGTCCAGTCTGGATGTGGTAATAGCATATTTATGGAGTCCAAATTTGATTAAATATTTGATTTAATTTGATTTGGATGTCCATAATTAGTGTTGGACTATTTAGATATAATATGATTCTTATTTGAGGGTTTCCTATTTAAGAGATCATATTATAATCTAAAATATGATGTTGATGAGCTATTTTAGGTGTAGAATGATTCTTATTTGAGGGCTTCCTATTTAAAAAATCATATTATAACCTAAAATAGATTTTTTTCATCATATATATATTGGGGTGAGGGTGGAGGCACAAAGTACAGCACAAAAGTGGAGATTCGAGGTGCTCATCCACAGAAAATCTAAGAAAAAGTTCCGCATTTTGCTCTTAGGACTTCGCCATCCAAGACAGAAGGAATAAGAGGTTTAATCTATGGGTCGTCAACTTCGGTTAGGGAGATTGCTACGGGTTGGTGTGCGATTTCAATTGTAATCTTTCTTTTCTTCTTGAGTGTAGCGAGGGGGTTGAACCTATTAGGACAAATGGTTCAACATTAGTTTTTGTCAATCTTATAATTTTATCTGAGTTATAGAGATTGTGATTTTCCCAGGTGACGTAGTCACCGTCATATACTTGTCTTTATATATGCTTGGTGTCCGTTAGACGGGAGTTGGATATTTCAGGTGGGTTGGCCTAAATTTTTGCTGCGGCAACGTCTCAGACACGGTATCAGAGCGTAAGAGGGCGTATCTGATTCCCAACATCTGGTATCAGAGCTTTGGAGGTTCTGGCAACCATGTCTACGGAGCAGATGAACACTCGTATGATCACCCTCACAGGAGAAAATTGGACGATTTGGAAATCAATGATGGATGATCTACTCTGGTGCTAGGACTTGCATGGTCCGTTGGAGGGCGACAACAGAAAGCCAATGGACAAAGCTGCTGAAGACTAGAAACGACTGGATCGAAAGGCAGTTGGATTCATCCGCCAATGGTTGGATGATTCGGTGTCTCACCACGTGTCCATGGAGAGTTCAGCAAAAATATTGTGGGAGAAGCTGCATTCGCTATACAAAAGGAAGACGGCTGGCAACAAGGCGTTTCTTATTCGCTAACTCGTCAACTCGAAGTACACTGAGGGTACCCCAGTAGCACAACATCTGAACGAGATTCAGGATATCATCAATCAGCTGTCTGCGATAAAGATGATGATTGATGATGAGCTTCAGGCCCTACTGCTCTTGAGTTCTCTGTCGAAAAGCTGGAAGACATTGGTGGTGTCGGTGAGCAACTCCGCGCCTGATGGAGTTGTCACGATGGAGGCAGTCAAAAGTAGCTTGTTGAATGAAGAGGTCTGACACAAGAAAGTAGAATCGTCGCAAGAGTCCGCTCTGGTGACTTCCTACAAGAAGGGAAGACCCAATTCACAAGCGACGACAGGAAGAGTTCTCAGAATCTTGCGATTGTGGACAGCAAGGAGGGCTGCTATCACTGTAGCGAAAGGAGTCGTATCAAGAGGAACTGCATGAAGCTCAAAGCTGAGAAGGCCAAAGGCAAGGACGATCAGGAGGATCTCACAACAATGGGAGATATCATCATCGCAACAACCGATGCAGAGAAAACTTATGGCATGTGTCATGATGGCGACTGGGTCATAGACACGGGGGCGTCATATCACGCTACTCCATATAGGAGGATCTTTACGTCATACCGTGGTGGCAGGTTTGGACGTGTGAAAATGGGCGACAAGGGGACAGTTGCAGTTATAGGCATCGATAATGTGCACTTGACAATAGAGCTCGGTGAGAAGCTCGTTCTCAATGGTGTGCTACAATGTTCCGCTCCGTACGGTGCATTACGCTGAGGCGTTGACTCAAAGAGTCGCGTTGACCGAATAAAATATATCGATGCGAATCGATACGAGAGTTACGTTGTCCCGAGCGACGCATCGAACTAAGTCGATACGAAGAGTTGCATGGTCCCAAAGAATACATCGAGTTGAATCGATGCGAAGCGCCGCATTGCCCCGAAAGATAAGTACGTTGAGACGGCGCAAAGATACTAAGAAATCGAATCGACCAAGGCGCAAGTCTGAATCGATACAAGTATTGATTTTAGTTATTTTTGTGTGCAGGCTATACGTTGACACGAAAATATTAGAGATCAAAATTTTGCCTTATTTGGTCAGGGGTCCGCAAAACCAAATCGTCGCCTTGCGACGGGCTGAGGCGTTAGCACGGTAAGCCAAATCGGACGAATAATTCAATAAAACACGAAGTGTTCGAATGGCTAAGTCAGGAGAGTTGGCCGTGCAACAAAGTTATAAAATTGAGCCACATCGGCTCGGCAAAACGACAAGGTGTCTCGACTCAAGGTGGAAGGATTGACTCTTCTTTTTGCTCCTTCATGCCTAAGTCAGAATATATCATTGTATGCTAAGTTAACCTATCGATGCCACGGGCGTGGTCCGATCAGAAGATAAATCGTAGTGAGTTTCGAACACTAGTTAGAACAATTGAAATAAAACATACATCAAATGCACGAGTCGCTATAGAACATTGGATATCGCAAAGGTGAGCGCCTCAGTGCACAAGCCGCAAGAACACGGGATAACTGTATTCGGCGAGTGTCTCAGTGCACGAACCATTCCGTGCCTCCATGCACGAGTTAGAAGGCTAGAATATTGAAAGACAATAAGGTGAGCACCCTAGTGCACAAGCCACGAACATTGAACACTAAGGCATAGAACATAGAAATACGGCTTCGATACGTGCAGAAAGTACACGATGCGAAGGATAGATGATAAATGTGTCAAAATGTGCCTACGTGCACGAGATCATAAAAGATGGCTTCGTTGAGAAACAATACAGTTGTGGCATGAATGTGACGGAACTGTCAGACGTGGCATGATGCCTCGAAAGGTGTTCGGGACCTTCGGGTCGTTCGGTTGACAAACATTGAGTTGAGACATGATGCCATTGAACATTAAAACGAAGTATAAAATATAAGAACATAAAAAGTTAATGGAAAAATACGAGATGATAAAGTCTGAGTCTCGGACTCAAGACTATGTTTGGTTGTTCGAATAATAGAGCGTTGCATGGTCGAATGGACTTGAGATAATTGTTATATCTTTCGTGCATGGAATGTTCCCTTCGAACGGGTGCATTGGGATCGTTCGGCCTAGGAGGGATATAATCTTTGATAGGCGCACATTTTTGAAGTTCGATTAGCACCTGGTTATAGATGTGAAAAGCCGCAAATTATGGTAGGCATGCGGTAAGTTTCGGTTGTTGGGATAGCCACCCAACCCATGAAATGCCGGGCTACCTAAATTTAGGAAAGAAAAGGAAATAAAAGAAAGAAAAGAAACGCCTTTAGTACGCCAATGACCATCATATAGTTAAGGAACGATGGGTTGAAAGTGCAGGCACGTATGTATCTCGTACATAGATCCTACTTAGAAATGCACTTATAACGTGACAGGGAAGGAAGGGGGAGTATTTACCTTGCGTCGGTGCAAGGACGAGTGCGTCCATGCTGTTAAGAAGTCGCACCACGAATCAAACACAAGATTACTTGTCTGTCTGCCTATTCAATTTGAATAACATGCTTTCCATGATAACATGCTTTACTGCTTTGGAATATGCCATAAAATCGACCCTAAGGAGAATATAGCAAGATCATAAGCTAAGTTGCATGATTCAACATAAATACTAAATGTCGGTTTAGAAAGAAGGTCTTTGCATCAGTACATGCGAGGACGAACGTACTGATCTCCCACCAGCTTCATGCAGGATGCAGGAAATGGATGGCTCGTGGGGAAGCTTCGCTTGGACGCGCTGAGGCTTGGAATGCCGAAGCGTATTGAAGCGTGCGATCGCTTTGACGCTCAAACTTGCAACAGGATTGTGCGGCCGAGATATAGAAGGCATTATATATAGAACGGTGAAATTCTTTGTGGGCAAGAGAGAACTTGAGTGTTGTAGCCAACCTGACAAAAATTGAGTTGGGCTATTGAAAGCCTTTGTAATCTCAATTCGAATATCAATAAAGAAAAATTGTTTCGTATACTCTATTTTTCTTTCGTTGTTAATATCAATTCAAAGATAACCATTTGAGAACTTGTCATCTTACCTTGTACGAGCGCAACCCCAGGCTCGTGCGACATCTCGCCACCTGCGAAGAACAATGATTCGGGTGATTCCGGGTCGGGGCGTTGACAAATTGGTATCAGAGCTCTAGGCTCAATTTTCTCAGGACGTTTGCTTTGTTTCAATTTCAAAGAGTTGCCCACCACCAATCGAAATCACTCTTGACTCTACTCGATGTCGCACTGGATGTTCCATACAATAAGTCTAATACAAAGTCGGTTAACGTTGCCGTAAGTACTTCGAATTTACTTGATGTTGCGAAGAAAGTCGTGAAACGTTCGTCGTATTGAATGCACGACCCGTAAAAAGTTAGTTGTTGCAAGTGAAACAAATTGTGAAATATGATTCAAGATGTTGTTGTTGCAATGTAACATGTTGAATGAGAAATAAAATGGTGTACGAAGGGCAATGAGTTAATTGAGAATATGCGTTAAAATAAAAGTGATAAGTCAATATCGAATGTGTTGAACGGATTTAGACATTGAATTTTAAAGTCAGGAATAAATCATTGCACGAGGTGCAATGAATGTCGGAAATAAGTCATTGTACGATGTGCAACGCATATCGGAAGTAAATTTTTTTGCACGTGGTGCAACGCATATCAAATTAATCGTTCCACGGAGGGCAAAGGAGTTTGGAAATAAGTCGTTACACAAGATACAACGGAAGGAACTGAAATCAAAAGTCGATAGAACGAATCATTCGGTTGCACACCAAACTTGTGTTGGCAAATGAAAATATTGGCCGAGTTGTGTCGGATTTGATTTAATCAAAGTTACGGTTGTGGTTAAGCACGATCAATGCAGAAATCGTAAGTCGAAAGATATGTTGGTCCATACTGAGTATAATGCGAGGGAAATAACTAGATTTTTGAGTGGTATATGTCATACCACGTATGCGACGAATGACTCGATTCAGAGTGGTATATGATATACCACTTGTGCGATGAATTGCATCGACATGTTGTGAGAATTGCGGAAAGTTTGTCCGCAACGGACGGGAGAGTACCGAGACTCGATTGGAAATTTGTATGACGGTATGTTGATGCAAGTATTCTTCGAAAATCGATTGGGACGATAAGGTGAGACTCGTATCAATGAGTTATACGTCGAATGGAAATTATAAGTCGGTCGGACGACCGAGACTAGCGTAATGATTATGCCTTGAAGCAATAATCGGATCGACAGAAAAGGAAAACTCGAACTTACCAATGAGTCACATGACTGGCAATCTTGATAGAAATATTGGGCGAGGCGAATCGAATCGCACGACTTGCGATCTCGATAGAAATGTTAGGGGATGCAAATTAAAATCAGATCGCACGATGTGCGACTTCGGTGAAGAGTTGGTTGATGCGGGTAAATAGTGCCTAAGAAGATAGTTGGTTACGTTACGGCAAAACTCATTTGAGTATGACTGAAACACGTAAAAACTTAGAGGGCGTGATCGTATAACTTGAGGGTTCGATGTTGGATAATCGGTAACTCGGTTACGCGATCAAAGTATAGCGGTATGCGATGAAAACAGAAAACGAGTTAATGCATATGGAAAAGTTGTAGTGAACTTAGATGTATGCAATACGAACTAAAAGTCAACATTTATGTAGATTCAAAGTTGACCCTTACGCTATCGAAATTGATACGACGTATCGAGATCGATATGTAAGGAAACATAAGCGCAATATGAGAATACAAAATGGAGTGTACCTCGTGCTATCAAAATTTTATAAATAATAATACGAGAATGAATGAACTGGTTGATCATGAACTTTGTGATTGATCAAGACGAGACTATAAGTCATTGACGATTGTTCGATGCGTATAGCATCTGTGTCGACCGTAAATAAGATAGACTCGAACTCGATACGTGTAGATGTTTCGTAAATGGTGAAATCATCGACGGTAGTGCATGACTTTACTCGGAGGATAGTTGCGCATCAGTTGCGCCAATAGAAATAGTTTTGTTCGAAATTGTATAGTCGCATAGAAATCGTCGGAACGTGATTTGGCTCCGAAATAAGATATAGCATGCTCGTAGTAAACTGTCCTTCGGTGATGATCCATAATTATTGAGCATAGCTTTGGGGCATCTGACCCTAGGAGACTTGACCGCCAAATCAAATTGAATGTTGCAGACCGTAAGATGACCCATGCGATGTTGCATATGCAATTACCTAGAGAAAGAAGATGTGGTGCATGTTGACGATAAGTCTAGGCGATCGAGAATTGTTGGAACAGCTTTCAATTGAGAATAATGTAGCTAGATTTTGAGTAATCGTCGGATGAATGCTTGAATGGTTATATTGGTCGACGTTCGAACTAGAAATTCACCAACGGACGTGGTGATTTGGATAGGCGATTGTGAGAATCGTGCTATGCACGAGAGAGAACGATAAGGGAATGACTTACGAGTCATGACGTTAGATTCAGATTCACCTTACAATTGAGCTTGCATAAAATTGAACTTATATTAGATGTTGCGATACGGATAAGTTGGGAATTTGGCTAGTAAATTCCTACTCATTAGGAAATCGGATGCATCGTAGAGACTTGGAGTCAAAGCGATTGTTGCCTTGAGCATCGTCGCCTCGATATAAACTATTGTGTCGGATAGATTGTGGCCTTTGTGCAATGTTAATTTAAAGTGGATCGAAAAAATTTGAACACGGTGTCTAGGTAAGTAACCTAGCGGACGTAGTCCTGAATGTTGATGCATTTGCAAGTCAGCAAAGAAAATTATATTGAGATAAGTTGCATAGCCAGACTTCAGAAATAGTTGGGTGGCGACTTCAAACGCAAGGCATTGCGAAGGATCCTTGCGATCGGATGCGCGACGGTTCGACGTGATGCATAGAATTGATAGTCCATATGAAACATACGAAATAAGGAATGCGATTTTGAATCGCATCACGTGCAGTGAATTTATTGAATGAATCACGTATGTATCGAATATACGTATGCGATAAAATTTTAAGAACAGTTGTTAAAGATAAGTCTGATAGGGAGTACGAGATGGAAAGCATAGGATTGAAATTTACCTGTCAGCTTTGTTCCAATTTGCTATCACTGGACTTGGTCAAAATACATATATCTTTGGGATGCCTTGAATATAGGTACGAATCCAAATCGAATTGTATACAAAATTCAAATCGAGCTGCAGAAAGGACTTGACATGTTAATGAAAAGTTTACAAGATAGTGTGAAACTGAATAACATTGGTGGGACGAGATCGTGATACGATCTATAAAACACTTAATCAGAGTGTTGGTTTTGGTTTGAAGATGAACCTTATTTTAAGTGGTATATTCTGTAATACCCCGCTACGCACGGTGCATTATGCTGAGGCGTTGACTCAAAAAGTTGCGTTGATCGAATAAAATATATCGATACGAATCGATACGAGAGTTACGTTATCCCAAGCGACGCATCGAACTAAGTCGATGCGAAGAGTTGTATGGTCCCAAAGAATGCATCGAGTTGAATCGATCTGAAGTGTCGTATTGTCCCGAAGGAAAAGTGCGTTGAGACGACTCGAAGATTCTAAGAAATCGAATTGACCAAGACGCAAGTCCGAATCGATGCAAGTATTGATTTTAGTTATTTTCGTGAGCAGGCTATACGTTGACGCAGAAATATTAGAGGTCGACATTTTACCTTATTTAGTAAGGGGTCCACGAAACCAAATTATTGCCTTGCGATGGTCTGAGGCGTTGGCACAGTAAGCCAAATTTGATGTATAATTCAATGAAGCACGAAGTGCTCGAATGACTAAGTTAGGAGAGTTGGTCGTACAACAAAGTTATAAAATCGAGCCGCATCGGCTCGGCAAAACGACAAGGTGTATCGACTCAAGGTAGGAGGATTGACTCTTTTTTTTACTCCTTCATGTCTAATTCAGAATATATTATTGTATGCTAAGTTAACCTATCGACACCACGGGCGTGGTCCGATCGGAAGATAAATCGTAGTGTGTGTCAAACACTTGTTAGAACAATTGAAATAAAACGTACATCAAATGCACGAGTCGCTATAGAACATTGGATATCACCCTAGCGCACGATTTAGAAGGCTAGAACATGGGATAACTGTATTCGGCGAGTGCCTTAGTGCACGAACCGTTCCGTGCCTTCGCGCACGAGTTAGAAGGCTAGAACATTGAAAGACAATAAGGCGAGCGCCCTAGCGCGCAAGCCACGAACATTGAACACTAAGGCATAGAACATGGAAATACGGCTTCGATGCGTGCAGCGAGTGCACGACGCGAAGGATAGATGATAAATGTGTCAAAACGTGCCTACGTGTACGAGATCATAAAAGATGGCTTCGTTGCGAAAGAAAATAGTTGTGGCATGAATGTAACGGAACTGTCAGACGTGGCATGATGCCTCAAAACATGTTTAGGACCTTCGGGTCGTTCGGTTAACGAACATTGAGTTGAGGCATGATGCCATTGAATATTGAAACGAAGTATGAAATGTAAGAACATAGAAAGTTAATGGAAGAAATACGAGATGATAAAGTCTGAGTCTCGGACTCAAGATTATGTTTGGTTGTTTACTAAAGTTTGAGCCTCGGCTCAAGACTATGTTTGGTTGTTCGAATAATACGGCGTTTGTCACGACCCGTACCCACTTTTCGGATACGAGACGTGTCCAAGCTAGCCTACGCCGTAGAGTCGGCGGTAGAACGCTGTCGAGCCCGCAAAAAATAATTTTTCAAAATAAACTTTATTACTCATTCATATTTCTAAATTTATTACAACATTTATAATATTTAAAATTAAAAAAATACAAAGTTCTCACAATTAACGAAAATGATACAACTGCTATTTATTTCTAGGTTTGGCCTATAAATACACTTGAATCTCCCAATGCTAAAGAAGCCACGGCTAACCTGAAAAATGTTGGTTTCCAGTCAGGAATGGAACGAGTATATTCTCACAACAGAATCAATAAATGACGAAATCCATAAATCTGTAATAATAATGAGATACATGATAAAGGATAAACATGAAATCATGGTAGGAATCATGCGAGTAAAAGCAGAAAGGCACGGTATACAAGACTAGCAATGACAAGAAAACTGTAATGTGACGAGACTATATCTAACAAGTGATTTGAAATACACTTTCGACATGTAAACGGCTAAGGGGTAAATCCGGCACCCTGCATGTGTCGTGTGCAACTGCTATCAGACAAAAATAGATATTTTGGGGATATTTCTGAATATGTTTACATGTTTACTAATGTACTTCCCCGCCCGTCTAGTACCCATGGATTCAAACAGGTCACAAATACGAAAATATATTGGTCACGAACCACATGCAAGAATCTATAACTACTATCTCATGTGACAAGCGTGTCAAAAATCTACATGATATCAATGTAAAAAATATTAAATATAAGAAGTATAGAGATAATCAAATACGAAAACTATCAGAGATGTACTGGCCTGAGGTCCTGCGCTGGTGAAACCGATAATACTATACCACTCAAAGAGCCATAATCAGTCAACACATTCAAAAATTTCTGGATGCTAAAATAAATATTACCAACGCTTTTATAATAGTTAAATTATCTAGAATTGCCTGTCCTTAAGTCCAATTCTGGACACAGGGGCAAAACGATAATTTCGGATCAAAACGGTGTCCGCCGTTGGACCCGCTTTGCACCGAAAATCGTGCCAGAGTCAACGGTCTCTAAAGTCGTCCAACTATATGTCTACAGATTTTTTTGATGATACGAACCTAACCATATATCCAAAGTTGGATTCCGGTAGGCCGTACACAAAATTGCTCGTTGAATCGGATGGTGGGGCCCACAAAACGGTGATCTGATCAACTGTCTCAGAATCGGACCAAACTTGGCATACAGGACCAAAAAAATGATAGAGTCCTGTTGGAGCAAGTTTCGTCTCGATCTGACGAATGTGCACAAAGTAATTAGGAAATTTGCACATAGGCCGATACGATGAATTTCGACAGATATGCCTCAAATTCGTCGCGCACACGCGACCAATTTAAATTCTGTTAAAGCTCACAAGTCCACGAAGTCGATACGCACCTTTCGATGCTTTCAGTTCGCAACCACGTAGCCCAGTTTGGCGGGACACACGTCGTATTGAAGATTTTTCTAGTTTTTAAAATAGGTTTTTCATGAACTTTACAATCAAAATTCTTTTCTTATAACAAACGATAAATTAAACTACCAGAAGGGTTTTAAAGCCATACGTGTGGTCTATAATTTCTATTCAGCAAGTTACCAAAGACTACTGCTAGATTAATCAGAATTTGTTTTCGATCTTGGGGGTTTGGGCTGTCATGGGTCCTGTTTCGGGACAGTATTTTGTCGATATTGGCGTCAAGTTTCTGGGCAGGTTGTGACACTATCCTCAAATCCCCTTAGTGGGATCTCGAGAGGGTTATAAAGGCTATTCGGACTAATTTACGAAACGTAAAACGATGAAGTGTACGTGAAGAAATATAACAATGAAGTCGGTACCTCGTCGATATGTTGCTGCCTCCGCTGAACTCGCGTGCGCGTGCTGCCTCCGCGCGGACCTGGCTGCAGACGACGGTGCTCAGGGTGGCGCAAGGTTGCACCAAGGTCGGGGTCTGTGCTGGGGGAGGTGGCGGCGTGTCGAGGAGTTAGGGTTTGCTTCTCGTTTTCTCGATCTCTCCTTATAATTCTTCATCCGATCGATATATACATATATCAATTCTCGGTTGATAAACAGAGGCGAAGGGGTCGGCCTGGCTCTTGTTCTGCTGAGTTTGGTTTAGCTCAGCTGTGGGGGTTTAGGCCTTGCTAGGCTGGGATTAAAGGGTGGGGTCGGTTTGCATTGGTTTGGTTCTTTTGTTTATTTATTAATGAACTAATATATATATATATATATATATATATATATATATATATATATATATATGTATATATATATATATATATATATATATATATATACACATGTATGTATACCGACATATACGTATTTGTATATATATACACGTACACACATATATTTATATAAATTTATGTATACATACACATGTACATATATATACATATTTATATATACATATCTATGCATACATAAATTTTCCAACAAAATCCTAAATTCCTAAATATCCATTTTTTGACAAAAATAATATAGCCAATAATAATACTAATATTATATAATAATAATCTCAATAAAATAATATTAATAATAATACTAACGAAATTCAATAAATCAATAATGGTATATATACCATCATGCACAGTCTAATAATCCCAAAATGTACAAGGACCTATTTATATACAATATCATTGAATATCAACTAATAATGATATTTATAATATTTATTTAAGAATACTTAGAAAATACTCATTAGATCATTAAAACGGAATAAGACACCATCATACCAAAATACATCAACACGAATGTCATTGGACGTTCCGCATGATTACATGGGCTTGGACTTTGTACGGGTCCAGTCCGGGCGGGTTTGGTACAACCGGGTCTCCTAAGCGTCAAATAATATTAATAGTGAATAATTAAACTATTTATAATGGTCATGTCACAACTTAGCCTAATTTTTCTAGTTAGGACATCACTATGGCTCGGCCTTCCCTGGCTTGGCTAATACACTAGTCAAGACACGCCACTGCACTATCCGTACCACGATTTCTAGTCACCTTGTACTCCAAATTTAATCATGACTAAAGGCGTCTACCGTAATAATTAAATAATTAATTATTTATAAAATCTAAAAAATCACTATTTAAATAAAATAAATAAAGATAAAATATTTTAAAATTTTTGGGGAGGGGAGCTATAAATCTATCCACCTTAAAAATAATTTCATCCTCAAAATTCTAATTCATAACTATTTCTTACAATTCAAAAAGGGAATTCTACTATTACCTTAATCTCCTTAAATTTTAATTTCTCAAAAAAGTTTATATCCTCCTCCTAGCCATTTTGTAACTACGAAACCCCGAGGACTTCTACCCACCTTTGGTCACACTACTCTCCAAAACTAAAATCTTATAATCTTCTAACTAGTTGCCAACAATCATACCAATAGATATCTACTGCATGAGGCATCTATAATCTTTTCCTATCTATCAAGCAACCCAAAATTTGACAAGTAACAAATTTACACAAGTAGCTAAGAAATATTGATAAATTTTAATAAGCATGACCAATCGTCACTCTGAAATAGAAAGGACATGAAGATAAAGAATAATCGAGAGCAAATATGAAGTTTCAAGGGCGGTAGAGAGTATCCAATGGTACAAATAGAAAGAAAGTTTACGAACCATTGACCTATTTGCTAGATTGGGATACTCTAGTCCAGTCACTTGCTAAATCGAAGAACCCTTCGTTTCTTAGAGGAGCTTGCAATCCGTGCAATACAGAAGTTCCGTTCTCGAAATTAATCTAAACAGGGTTCCAAAATAGAACAAAAATTTGAGAAATCAAGATTGTGATCTTTTCCGTGGTTATTGAACACACGAGCAAGGGGTATAGGTGCACTACAAGATCGTATCGCGACTTCCAGGTAGATGGAATAATGGTTACGAATGACATCACATTATAAGAGGTGGAGACTTCCTAGTAGGTATAGGGACCTATTTCAAATAGTTTGGTTTTCTAGTCCGAATAGGATGGTATGCATGGATAGATTTTACTGGGTCTTAATAGGCTTTCTGATTGGACATCACTTGTTGGTTGGATGATCCTTGGATCTCAATCCTTATTGACTGGACACGATCCTAATGGTAAAACTATTTCTACTAGGTTAGGGTAACCTAGAATAGGTTTCAACCCAAGTGATTGAGCTAGTTGCCAGTTAGGTTGGTTAGCTTGGTCCATAAGCCCAAAAATGCACCTTCAGTGGCTTTTGTGTTTAAGTAGCACATGAGACCTCAATTGGGTGGCACACTAGTGGCATATGCGTAGTGGGCTTCGAGTAGATCGCTACCATATATTGGGTCGAAGGAATTGAGTCGAGGTTGAGGCTCTAATGCAAGTCGGAAGGTATACCGGTGTTACGGTGAGGGTTATAGTTAGTCCTTTTGACCTAAAAGTCGTACCATAAAAATAAATTACAAGGGGACGTGTTTGAGTGGGATATGATATGTCTAGATGATGGTGGACTCGTCTAGATCTTGCATATAAAATTTTTTGGAAGGTAACAACCGGTCTTGTGCTCCAAATATTAATGACACGGTCAGGGACACAAAATGATCTAAATGGAAAGTGGGAGTCCATGGGGCACTAATTATTATCCTAATAGAAATTATTCTAATCAATTGGTAATCCTCGTATATCCCAAAATTTTAGAAGGTTTATAGTCTACCCACCTTAGAAGCTAGGACTGGTTTTAGGAATAATGAGGTTAGAAGAATTCCAAAGTCTGAATATTGTACCTCGACTCTTGTTAATAAAGAATAAGACACGGCGTAACGGGATACAGTAGATGTCAAGTCAAGGATTATTCCTCAAAAAAATAGAAAACGAGTGTGTACAATGATATATGGTCGATAACATAGAATGATCTACTCGTCCATACTATACAAGAGTTATCGACGGGATAACCAATTCTAAGGCACATCATATGAAAGGATCTCTAACAACTGAGTCATGGATTTCTATTTGTGTCGACCCTGCCAGACTATTGTCACAAGGGCTCTAGTTAAAGTAAGCTTCAACAAATAATTAGAGGCTCACCACATTTGGTCTCTTGAGAATAGGTAGTCTCTTAGGTTGGCATTTGACTGAGGGTAAAACCCTACTCATTCTAAATTTCAGATGGCTAGAAGGTCCCAACAGCAGTTTGAGGGTCGAGAGGAGAATGAGTAACTCAAGGCAAGGTTCCAGTCGTATGGCTGGCCGATGGTAGCTACACTTGCGTATACAACTATCATAGTAATGGGGATACTATGTATCTATCTACCAATTACGAGCTTTCGTCTTTCCAAATCAGTGAAAGAAAACAATAAAGAGTTCAAGAAAGATGTCACTGAATGCAATTACGTGATTCAAAGGCGAATGTATAATTCAAGAGGGATTGTCAATGCAGTCGCGGATAAGATCCTAGAGACATCTATATCTCAATCCACGTAGGTTAATCAGAGGAAGAGCGAACCGAATACACTATGGTTGATCAGACCGTAGTACATTGATTCTAATTAGACAATATGTTAGTGGGCGTCCCCAATCAACATACGTCTTGAATCAAGCTCGATAAAAGAGTAAGCTTGCAAAAACTAGGCTGTAATTGCAGCGTTGGTCAAGATAGTCAAAATACAAGCATACGAGATTTTTGGAAGGAGGAATAAGTAATTCGAGTTTTGAGAGAATAAAAACCTTACTTGGTGTTCTTGCTTGTATAAGCATCCTACTATCTTCTTATTCATAAGGCCTTGGTCGACTAATGGGTTATGGGCCCATAAATTCTTTATTCTAGGTAAAACCTATTAGTGTCAGTCAATTTCCTCGTCAATAGACCACAAGGACCATGGAATGCTAGGTTGGGGGACACGCTGTCCAACTTACAGAACTTTCACTAGTATTGATTTTGGATCTTATAGGACACACAGGGCATTTTCCTATTCTCTACAGTACCCTAAACTTGTAATCACGTCTGAAGTCATTTTACCGAGAATTATTCCTCGATTCTGGCTGTGGTAAACACTTGGTTCCGAGATTCAGATATGATACGCTATCAGATACTCTACCTTATATAGACACAAGGTCTAAAGAGGTCAACGAAGATATAGTTTTAGAAATGATCCATAAGCTATAATTTCTCGAAATTATTTTAATTCTATGGGTCGTGCCTCGCCAGTGTGCTTCTGGCTGGCCATTGCAGTCGTTAAAATTACTCCAATTATATTCCTAAGAACTTCAAGGAGCTGCCAGAGATTCAAACTAGTAGACTATGATAGAAAGTGTAACATCTGCCTATAAGTCTAAATCCTTAAAGTAAAAGACTGGTCGGGAGAAAATATCTGAAGACAAGTGAAGTAAGAACATCATAATCTTTATCTCATATATATTTCAAATGGTTGAGGAAAAAATTTGAATCAAATCTAACTCGAGATTCGTATATGAATAACAGAATCAGAAATTATAAACTAGTTCCTTACAGCAAAATAGAATTTAAAATAGGCAATTCTAACTCATGATATGATGTTTATATCTAATAGAGCAAAAAAATTGAACAGGTTATCAAGATTATAGCCATAATTCTAGGAAAGCCTAACTAATCAAGTGAGTAGTATACCCATGTTGGATCATATCGTCATATCAAAAGTAATAGTGTATCTATAGAGATCTGGCAAGCTATCTAAATTCAATAATTTCTTATCTAACTTGAATGGCCTATCTGACAACCTTAGCTACCCCACGGTCAATTTGAACAAAGGACTCCTAGTCCTAGTCATTCTCTTAAATTGATTCAATCCGAATCGTGAATGATCATTTCCTAGTCGCAGGCTCGTCGTAGTACGATTAATAGGGTACCACCACGAGTTCGCATAATTTACAAAAACTAACCTGCATGGGCCACCACAAAAACTTGTCATGACCCACACCCACTTTTCGGATACGAGACGTGTCCAAGCCAGCCTACATCGCAGAGTCGGGGGTCGAACGTTGTTAAGCCCGCAAGAAATAATTGCTCAAAATAAACTTTATTGCTCATTCACATTTTTAAATTTATTACAACATTTAAAATATTTAAAATTAAGGAAAATATAAAGTTCTCACAATTAACGAAAATGATACAACTGCTATCTATTTCTAGGTTTGGCCTGCAAATACACCCGAATCTCCCAATGCTAAAGAAGCCACGGCTAACCTGAAAAATATTGGTTTCCAGTCAGGAATGAAACGAGTACATTCTCACAACAGAATCAATAAATGACGAAATCCATAAATCTGTAATAATACTGAGATACATGATAAGGGATAAACAGAAAATCATGGTTGGAATCATGCGAGTAAAAGAAGAAAGATACGGTATACCAGACTAGCAAAGACAAGAAAACTCTAATATGACGAGACTATATCTAACAAGTGATTTGAAATACACTTTCGACATGTAAACGGCTAAGGGGTAAATTCGGCACCCTGCACGTGTCGTATGCAGCAGCTATCAGACAAGAATAGAAATTTTGAAGATATTTTTAGGTATGTTTATATTCCTACAAATGTACTTCTCCATCCGGCTAGCACCCATGGATTCAGACAGGTCACGAACACGAAAATATATTGGTCACGAACAACATGCAAGAATCCATAACTACTATCTTGTGTGACAAGCGTGTCAAGAATCTACGTGATATCAATGTAAAACAATATTAAATACAAAAATTATAGAGATAATCAAATACAAAAACTATCAGAGATGTACTCGCCTGGGGTCCTACGCTGGTGAAACTGATAATACTATACCACTCAAAGAGCCACAATCAGTCAACACATGCAGAAGTCTCCGGATACTGAAATAAATATTATCAACGCTTTTAGAATAGTTAAATTAGCTAGAATTGCCTGTTCTTAAGTCTAATTCTGGATACAGGGGCAAAACTGTAATTTTGGGTCAAAACGGTGTCCGTCATTGGACCCGCTTTGCACCGAAAATTATGCCAGAGTCAACGGTCTCTAAAGTCATCCAACTATATGTCTACGAATTTTTTTTGATGATACGAACCTAACCATATGTCCAAAGTTGGATTCCGGCAGGCCGTGCACAAAATCGCCCGTTGAATCGGACCGTGAGGCCCACAAAACGGTGATCCGATCAACTGTCTCAGAATCGGACCAAACTTGGCATACATGACCAAAAAAACAATACGGTCCTGTTGGCGTAAGTTTTGTCTCGATCTGACTAACTTGCATAAAGTAATTAGAAAATTTACGCAGAGGCCGATACGGTGAATTTTGACGGATACGCCTCAAATTCGTCGCGCACACGCGATCAATTTGAATTCCGTCAAAGCCCACACGTCCATGAATTTGAAATGCACATTTCGATGCTTTTGGTTCGTGACCACGTCGCCCGGTTTGGCGGAACGTAAGTCGTATCGAAGGTTTTTCTATTTTTTAAAACAGGTTTTTCATGAACTTTACAATCAAAATTCTTTTCTTATAACAAACGATAAATTAAACTACCAGAAGGGTTTTAAAGCCCTACATGTGGTCTATAATTTCTATTCAGCAAGTTACTAAAGACTAGATTAATCAGAATTTATTTTCGATCTTGGGGGTTTGGGCTGTCATGGGTCATGTTTCAGGACAAGATTTTAACGATATTGGCGTCAAGTTTTTGGGCAGGTTGTGACATTATCCTCAAATCCCCTTGGTGGGATCTCGAGAGGGTTATATAGGCTCTCCGAACTAATTTATGAAACATAAAACGATAAAGTGTACGTGAAGAAATATAACAATGAAGTCGGTACCTCATCGATATGTTGCTGCCTCCACTGAACTTGCGCACGCGCGGTGCCTTCGTGCGGACCTAGCTGCGCGTAATGGCGTCCAGAGTGGCGTGCGACTGCGCCAAGGCCGGGGTCGGCTCTGAGGGAGGTGGCGCGTGTCGAGGAGTTAGGGTTTGCTTCTCGTTTTCTCGATCTCTCCTTATAATTCTTCATCCGATCGATATATATATATATGTGTATATATATATATATATATATATATATATATATATATATCAGTTCTCGGTTGATAAACAGAGCCGAAGGGGTCGGCCTGGCTCTTGTTCTGCTGAGTTTGGTTTAGCTCAGCTGTGGGGGTTTAGGCCTTGCTGGGCTGGGATTAAAGGGTGGGGTCGGTTTGCATTGGTTTGGTTCTATTGTTTATTTATTAATAAACTAATATATATATATATATATATATATATATATATATATATATATATATATATATATATATATATATACACACATGGAAAAAAAAAAAAAAATATATATATATATATATATATATATACACACATGCACACATATATTTATATATTTTTATATACATGTATGTATACCGACATATATATATATATATATATATATATATATATATATATATATATATATATATATAAAATATATATATATATACACACGTACACACATATATTTATATATATTTATGTATACATACACATGTACATATATATACATATCTATGCATACATAAATTTTCCAACAAAATCCTAAATACCTTTTTTTGAAAAAAAATAATATAGCCAATAATAATACTAATATTATATAAAAATAATCTCAATAAAATAATATTAATAATAATACTAACAAAATTCAATAAATCAATAATGGTGTATATACCATCATGCACAGTCTAATAATCCCAAAATATACAAGGACCTATTTATATACAATATCATTTAATATCAACTAATAATGATATTTAAAATATTTATTTAAGAATACTTAGAAAATACTCATTAGATCATTAAAATGGGAGATTGCTTGTCTGTTTGCCTATTCAATTTGAATAACATGCTTGTCATGATAACATGTTTTACTGCTTTCGAATATGCTAAGAAATCGACCCTCAGGAGAATATAGCAAGATCATAAGCTAAGTTGCATGATTCAACATAAATACTAATTGTTGGTTTAGAAAGAAGGTCTTTGCATCAGTACATGCGAGGACGAACGTACTGATCCTTCACCAGCTTCATGCAGGGTACAGGGAATGGATGGCTCGCGATGAAGCTTCGTTTGGACGCGCTGAGGCTTGGAATGCCGAAGCGTATTGAAACGTGCGATCGCTTTGACGCTCGAACTTGCAACAGGATTGGTGCGACCGAGATATAGAAGGCATGATGTATGGAATGGTAAAATCTTTTATGGGCAAGAGAGAACTTGAGTGTTGTAGACAACCTGACAAAAATTGAGTTGGGCTATTGAAAGCCTTTGTAATCTCAGTTCGAATATCAGTAAAGAAAAATTGTTTCGTATATCTGTTTTCCTTTCGTTGTTAATATCAATTCAAAGATAACCATTCGAGAACTTGTCATCTTGCCTTGCACAAGCGCAACTCCAGTCTCGTACGACATCACGCCCCCTACGAGAACGATGATTTGGGTGATTTCGGGTCGGGGCGTTGACATATGCGACATGTACCGAGTTTACGCTACAACTTGATTTCGGTAGAGAGGTTGGCAAATGATGGCTGTCACAGTCTGTTTGGAGACAAAGATTGGATGCCTGCAAAGGGTTTTCAACAGCTGCCTCGAAGAAATTTGTGTTATGGCATATACAGGCTCAAGTTGCTGAGTTGTACAGGTAGGCCACAGATACTGGATGGAGGCTCGAGGGTTGCTCGACAGGAGGTGGATCGTAAAGAACTTGCTTAGGAGCGGCTTCTAGGTGCTTTGAGGGATACAGAGGATTCGGTTTGTTTAGGCAAACCGACGGATGGTGGTGAGTCAAAGATTGAGGGCCAGTTTGTCTGTCCCATGACAACTGGTCGGTCTCCAGGTGGGGGTTGCTCTATGGATCCGATTTTGGCGACGGTTGGTGTCATTGCCACTTTTCTAGCTTGAGGGTATTTTGGTCATTTTTAAAATTTTAGAATTAATTTGGAATTATTAGTATTAATTATATTTATTAGAATTTTTAAGTGATTTTTAGTATATTTGAGTTGGTGCTATTTTTAGACTTGACTAATGTTGACTTAGGAGACTGTCCTAGAGGCTAACCTAGGTCATGACTACTTGGTTAGGTTAAGGAACCTTAGCTTGACCTAAGTTAGTGATAATTAACTAATTAGATTTAATTTGGAGAAATTAGGAATTGATTTCAATAGTAAATGGCTTGTGGTTTCACAAGTCATGACTTGTGATTTTAGCCTTAGAGGCCCAACCCAAAACCAAGTGAACCTAGCCCTAGCCCATCCCACTTGGCTGGCCACACTAAGCTTAGGGATTTCCACATATTTAATCCCCTCCAAGAAATTAGGGCTAGCCTCCATTAGGAATATTTTGCAAGTTGAGGAAGAGGTGAGTCTCCATCTTCCTTAATCCATAGAAATTCTCTTTCAATTCATTTTTCCCTCAAACCAATTGCAATAGGTCCTAAAATTATTGTACTTGCTGTTGTTGTTGAGTAATTTCAGGAAAGAAACTATTTGGGAGAGTTTTGGTGGTTTGAGGATCCTCTCATTTGGGGCTTTTTGTTACATTTTAAATCCCAAGGTAATATTCTAATCCCTTCCATAAATTTCTATTTTTATTGCATATCTAGGAAGCCTTAGGCCTACCCTAGCTGTAGGACTAGCTAACCCTAGGTTTTGAGTCCTATACGTGTCCGTATCGGACACGTATCAGTTTATATATATGTGTTTGATGAAATGCCCCAAAGGGCATTTCGAACTGTTTTCAGCAATGTTTTTGAATAGAAACTAGGGTTTTAACCTCGCCACAGACACACGGACACGCTGTTGCACTCGCGCGCACGCACAGACTTCTTTCTCCTGCCACTAGGGGCCTTTTGTGCGCAGGACAGGACACTTCGACACGTGAGATTTGACACACACTACGGGACACTGACTGACACCACGTGTGTCAAGTCCTAGGGCCTCTCGTGTCATGTCGGACATGCACGAAGTCGTGCATTGGGTTTACACTGTATCGGCTACAGCTGATTTCCAGCACTGATACGCGTGTCATATTGCACACACGCATGTCGTGGACATGTATCAGGGTGTCCCCGACCTAGCCTTAGTCCCCTTCGATACTGGGACACGATCACGAGATCTATGTTGTGTCGTGTCGTGTGCACGAGCACTGGAACCACGTGCACGAGGATTGGTCCAGTTTTGTATTATTTTGGGTTCGAGACTGTTTGGACACGTTTGTGTCCACTTGGGTGGACACAAACACATTGCTGGACATGTACACTATTAGTGTTTTCATTACCAACCATTAGATTTGCATTTTAGCTTGATTTCGATGTCAATTTCATATTTACCCAATAAATTCTGAAACCTATAATATCAGTCATATTTTTGTGTGTTTCTATTTTTCAATTTCGAATTTTGAACATTAGCTTAACCTATTTAATACTGATAATTAGCATGGTTTAAGACCTAATGTGGTACACCTACATGTTTACTAATTGTATTTTGATTTTGGGTTAATTTGGTATGGTTTAGAGCTCAAAATCTGGGAGTTTGATTTTGGACTGAAAACTGGGTTTTAGGTTCTGTTTTGAACTGGGATTTGCAATATTGATTTCCATTACTTCCACACTGTTCATTGTCCATGTTGGACTGTACACCATACTGTCCTCATGACAGTTCCCCTTTCACTCTCTCATATCACACACTCTATGTTCACATACCCCATTGCCATAGCCACTGTTTTCAGGAACCTCATGTGCACAGGTAACACACACATGTCTCACACACAATTGAGTTCACTCCCCTCACTTCACTCATGACACACACACACTCTTGTATCCTCACTTTACACCACACTCACATGTCTATGTCTAACACACACACACACACAAAAGTTGTCACACACTCTTGACACTCTCATGTTACACCCTCATGTGACACTCACACCTACACACACTCCTACACTCTCATGACACACACACACACACACCCTTGGACACATACATGTGTTCCCCTCTTTCTCTATACATATGTATATATATATATGTATTGATATATATATATATATATATATATATATATATATATATATATATATATATATATATATATATATAGGTATCCTATATATATGAGTGTGTTCCATCATATATATTAAATATATAATGTTTGTATGATATACATATAGTAGCCTATAGGTTATGTATTTTCTAAGTTATATTATATAATATATCAATGTGTGTATTATATTAGATATATTTTGACTTGTGTTAGGTGAGTATGGTTTGGTTCATAGGCATAGTATAGCATGTGGCCTATGGGTGGCTTGAATGCCTAGTATGGAGTCTAGATTGGTCTTGTTTAGTCTCGTTAGACCTAGAATGACTAGTTAGACTACTATAGACTAGTTTGACTTAGGTTTGACTTGGTTGACCTAGTTTGACTTCTAGGGTTGACCCGAGTTGACCAAGAGTTGACTTTGGTCTAGATTGACCTAGATTTATGTAGAATGCATTGTGGTGCATCTTTTTACCATTCTTGACTTGTTGTGACTTGTGCTGTTCTAATAGGAGCCAGATACCACTCCTCGGACAGTACTTTCATCTTGGACATTCAGATAGCAGGCGAGTACATTCTCTGATCTTTTCATACTTATCTGGACTATATTCTTGCTCTAGATTACTTTACTTGATGCTGACACGTATCATCACGGATTAGTACTATATGGATCCTTTTCTGAGATGTTATCCCTCTACGGGTGCATCGGGTATTTTATGTTCATGTACTTTATCATGTGCATCAGGTACTCCTTGTACTCGTACTAGTTCATATTTTTACATGTTCTCATGTGCTTTCATGTACTATCATGTGCCTCATGTACTACTCATTACATGAGTTCACATATCTTAGCTGTATTCATGTGCCTATAACGTAACTTGAATGGATCCTTGTGTATTGATTGGTGCGGGGTGAGTAGAATTGGTTATGTGATCATTATCCCCAGTAGCTGTATTCATGTGCCTCTTAGTTGTATTCATGTGCCCCTAAGTCGTTTACATAACCATATTGTACTCTAAATCACTTAGCCACTTACAGTCTCTACTTATCATGTATTTACTTTCAGTTACAAATATCTCCAGTTTACTTGTACTTCCTTTTCAGCATTTCCTGTATTTCACTCTATTGCATGATTTATACTCCTAACCTATTATGAACTGTTGAGAGATATGTGCTCGTTCCCGTCCTGATTGGACCTGGTGAAAATTTTACAGAGGACGAGGAGGAGGCCTGCTTAGACACTTTCTATGGGACAGCCTTAGAGGATACTTGCGATCCGGACTTCCAGTCGGATCCCTTAGTAGTAGAGACAGTTGCTCCATAGATAGTTTTATCTTATTTCATAGTATTGGAGATTGAGTTGTATATATTATGGATCTGTGTTATTCTGGATATCAGTGGAGTTATCATAGACACTTAGCTTTCTCTCTATTGTATTTTCTGTTGATTTTGGATCTTGTATCTTTTATATCATTCCATCTTTATCCTGTTCTACATTAGTTGTGATTGAGATATATTCTGTTATGTCACCTCCATTCGGGGAGTATAACTGCTTATTACCTTAAACTGTTAGATGTTGTGACCTAGGACAGCGTTCTACCGCCGACACTGCAGCGTAGGCTGGACGTACCCACGTCTCGTGCCCTTACTCTAGGGTGCGGGTCGTGACACGTTTTGAGTGGTGGCCCATGCAGGTCGAGTTGTGTAGTGGTATTCGAACTAGAGTACCACTACAGCCTGCAGTAGGATTAGGATATATTTTTGAAGGTACTCAATCACACTAGGAAAAACCCTATCAGATTTCGTATATCTACAATTTGCTGCTTATTGTCATCCCTTGAGTATAAACTGTCCTCCTTTGAATTTTTGCTTCATTCTCAGAAATTGCTTCTTATTTTGATCTGTCTTCATGATGGTTATGAAGACGCGATCTCATCGCTCCAGTTTGGGGGATTCTATCGAGAGGCTGGCCACCTCTCGTCCTGTTCATCAGGGCCTCGAGACCGCAGCTCTTGTTGTGCCGACTCAGGTTGCCATTTCTACTACATTGGAGGTGCACCTCCGTCTGTACAGAGACCTTTTCCGTCATTCCCGATTCTCTCAGCAGCAGAGGTGCATATAGCATCAGCAGTAGGCTAGGAGAAACCAGCAGGGGTAAGCTATCGTCCAGACAGTCGAGGATGCACAGACTATTGGAGATCTTGCTGCAAGTTCCGTTCTTCTCGATTCCATTCCCGCAATTGTCTCTTATAACTATCTTGAAATCCGTTTTCATCTGTTCCTTGTTGATTGATTAATTTTGTCATATTGCTCTTTTATTATTTGTTTCTTTTCTGAGAAAATCATATGGGCTAGGTCACCTCAGTTATGGGATCTAGAATCTTCGATAGTCGTGTTAGTTGGCATAGTAAGGACATATAGTCAGATTTTGGACGTATTTCTCTGGTATAGGAATTTAAGGTTTTCGCTGTCGCATGCAGCAATGCGAAAATTTTAAATACTATGATTCTAGAGGTATGTACCTTAGTCAAGGACTCTGTGATTATCGTAGCTTGCCCACTAGCATGACGAAGACTCTGAGTAACATGATTTTGGACAGACGTATATGATTATCACACCTTTTTGTTGTTAAAAAAATGTGTATTCTATCATCAAATAACTTAGGGGTAGGGATATTTAGTGTTGTAGAGCTTATTCATATGTAGTTCTTTCATAGTATAATGATATGATGACTTGTAGAGTGTATGTACCCTAGAGATGATAGTTAGCATCGGTATTTGAATAGTAACCCATTGTAGATGATTTCCTTGTTATTATAATACCAACCAGTTTACATATAGGATGTTAGTATGCCTTACAACCTTGATGATTGTTATTATCTTTCCCTTACCTTTTTCCAGTGAGGCATCCATGACCAGAGCCTGTCCTTGAGTATAGTTGTAGTTTTACCTAAGACTGAGAGATCTATACATATAGATAGGTTACAGATGATATTGGCACATGGGATATGGGTTGGTTGGTACCTATAGATCATTGTTGTATAGGATTATTGACATGTTGTTAGCCTATTGGTCCACTTTCTATTTTAGTAAGTTCTCTTAGTGTTGAGTTCAGTCATGTTGATCAACCTTTATAGGCGGTGTGTAGACCCTTCATTAGAGACCCTTTAACCCTTGGTTGATCAGTCATGTATATACATAGATGATATACTTAGGATATATGTGATTGGTGTTGTTCTTGAGCATATCTATATGTGGTATTTAGGATTTGTGTGCTTAGCTTGTAGGTATTTAGTTATGGGTGACTTGATAGGATTTGGAAGTTAAGAGCTCAACATGAGGCAGCGCAGATGGCTAGAGTTGATGAAGGACTTTGACATCTCACTTCAGTATCACCCAGGAAAGGCCAACGTGGTTGCCGATGCCTTGAGTAGGTATCCGACAGCCATGTGTTTGACTATGGAACGGCACATGCTTGCAGACTTGGAGAGCCTTGGGATTGAGGTGATTGTGCCAGGAGTGCAGATGCAGCTATGGGGCCTTCAGATACAGTCGGACTTGGTGGAGAGGATCAAGGCGACGTAGTTTGAGGATGTGGCTCTGCGGTGTATCCGAGAGCAGGTTCGTGCAGGGTTGGTGGATGGCAAGTTTTCACTTGCAGAGGATGGTGTCCTGAGGCACGGTTCTAGGTTGTGTGTGCCTAGCGGGGAGCTCAGAGAGCAGATCATGCAGGAGGCTCACAGATCGCAGTACTCTATACATCCCGGTGCCAACAAGATGTATAGGGATCTGCGAGAGCATGTCTGGTGGTACGGGATGAAGCGGGAGGTAGCTCGCTTCGTAGCTAGATGCTTGGTCTGTCAGCAAGTCAAGACAGAAAGGCAGAGGCCCGAAGGATTATTACAGCCGTTGTCCATTCCAGAGTGAAAGTGGGAACACATTACCATGGATTTCGTATCTGGGTTGCAGCATACACCAGAAGAGAAAGACGCAATTTGGGTCATCGTTGACAGGTTGACCAAATCGGCCAACTTCTTGTCATTCAAGGTGGGTACGTCTACAGAGAGGCTTGCGGAATTGTATATGAGGCAGATAGTCAGGATTTACGGAGTTTCCGTCAGCATTATCTCAGATCGGGATAGTCGCTTTACTTCCCATTTCTGAAGGAATTTGAAGACTAGTTTGGGCACTCAGCTCAAGTTTAGTACTGCATACCACCCTCAGACGGACGGACAGTCAGAGAGGACTATTCAGACGCTTGAGGACATGCTACCTGAATTTTGGAGGTTCCTGGGAGGATCATCTACATTTGGTGGAGTTTGCTTACAACAACAGTTATCAGGCCAGCATTGAGATGTCACCGTTTGAGGCTCTGTACGGGCATAATATCGTACACCTTTATCTTGGAAAGATGTTGGAGAGCGAGCTTTACTGGGACCAGAGATGGTTGTTGACGCAGCCGAGAAGGTGAAGCTCATCAGGGACAGACTTCGCATGGCGCAGGACAGACATCGGCACTGGGTCGATAGCCATCGGAGGCCGTTGGAGTTTGAGGTTGGAGACATGGTTTTTCTACGGATATCTTTGACTCGTGGTACGATACGTTTTGGTGGAGGTGGGAAGCTTACCCCGCGCTTCATCGGCCCTTTCGTTATCAGCGGGAGAGTCGGTGACGTGACATACAGGCTAGACTTGCCACCTGCACTACTGGGAGTTCACAACGTATTCCATGTATCACAGTTGAGACGGTACGTGGCTGACCCTAGCCATGTGCTTGATCATTCGGAGATTGAGGTTGGACCTACTCTCAGTTATCCAGAGCAGCCTGTGGGGATTCTGGATCGCCGGGAGAAGGTACTGAGGAACCAGGTGATACCCTTGGTACGCGTCGCATGGAGACATCAATCTCCAGGAGAGTCTACTTGGGAGCGGGAGGATGAGATGCGCGAGCGGTACCCCTATCTTTTTGGACCCTGAGGTATACTTTTCTATCCTTCTCAGCAGTTAGTTTCGCCTTTAATTTCGAGGACGAAATTATTTTAAGAGGGGTAGATTTGTCACTGCCACTTTTCTAGCTTGAGGGTATTTTGGTCATTTTTAAAATTTTGGAATTAATATGGAATTATTAGTATTAATTATATTTATTAGAATTTTTAAGTGATTTTTAGTATATTTGAGTTGGTACTATTTTTAGACTTGACTAATGTTGACTTAGGAGACTGTCCTAGAGGCTAACCTAGGTCATGACTACTTGGTTAGGTTAAGGAACCTTAGCTTGACCTAAGTTAGTGATAATTAACTAATTAGATTTAATTTGGGAAAATTATGAATTAATTTGAATAGTAAATGGCTTGTGGTTTCACAAGTCATGACTTGTGATTTTAGCCTTAGAGGCCCAACCCAAAACCAAGTGAACCTAGCCCTAGCCCATTCCATTTGGCCGGCCACACTAAGCCTAGGGATTTCCACCTATTTAATCCCCTCCTAGAAATTAGGGCTAGCCTCCATTAGGAATATTTTACAAGTTGAGGAAGAGGTGAGTCTCCATCTTCTTTAATCCATAGAAATTATATTTCAATTCATTTTTCCCCCAAACCAATTGCAATAGGTCCTAAAATTATTGTACTTGCTGTTGTTGCTGAGTAATTTCTGGAAAGAAACAATTTGGGAGAGTTTTGGTGGTTTGAGGATCCTCTCATTTGGAGCTTTTTGTTATATTTCAAATCCCTAGGTAATATTCTAATCCTTTCCATAAATTTCTATTTTTATTGCATATCTAGGAAGCCCTAGGCCTACCCTAGCTGTAGGAATAGCTAACCCTAGGTTTTGAGTCCTATACGTGTCCATATCGGACACGTATCAGTTTGTATATATATGTGTTTGATGAAATACCCCAAAGGGCATTTCGAACTATTTTCAGCAATGTTTTTGAATAGGAATTAGGGTTTTAACCTCGCTTATGGTTTTCTATTGCACTGAGCACATTTTGGGTCGTGTCGAGTCGCCACGGACACACGGACACGCTGTTGCACTCGCGCGCGCGTACAGACTTCTTTTCCTTGCCAATCGGGGCCTTTTGCGAGCAGGACACGACACTTCGACACGTGAGATTTGTCACACACTACAGGATACTGACTGACACCACGTGTGTCAAGTCCTAGGGCCTCTCGTGTCGTGTCGGACATGCACGAAGCCGTGCATTAGGTTTACACTGTATCGGCTACAGCCGATTTCCAGCACTGATACGCATGTCGTATTGCACACACACGTGTAGTGGACACGTATCAGGGTGTCCCCGACCTAGCCCTAGTCCCCTTCGATACTGGGACACGATCACGAGATCTGTGTCGTGTCGTATCGTGTGCACGAGCACTGGAACCACGTGCACGAGGTTTGGTCCAGCTATGTATTGTTTTGGGTTCGGGACTGTTTGGACACGTTTGTGTCCACTTGGGTGGACACAAACACATTGCTGGACACGTACACTATTAGTGTTTTCATTACCAACCATTAGATTTGCATTTTAGCTTGGTTTCGATGTCAATTTCACATTTACCCAATAAATTCTGAAACCTATAATATCAGTCATATTTCTGTGTGTTTCCAGTTTTTAATTTCGAATTTTGAGCATCAGTTTAACCTATTTAATACTGATAATTAGCATGGTTTAAGACCTAATGTGATACACCTACATGTTTACTAATTGTATGTTGATTTTGGGTTAATTTGGTATGGTTTAGAGCTCAAAATCTGGGTGTTTGATTTTGGACTGAAAACTGGGTTTTAGGTTCTGTTTTGAACTGGGATTTGCAATATTGATTTCCATTACTTCCACACTGTTCACTGTCCATTCTGGACTGTACACCACACTGTCCTCATGACAGTTCCCCTTTCACTCTCTCATATCACACACTCTATGTTCACATACCCTATTGCCATAGCCACTGTTTTCAGGAACCTCATGTGCACAGGTAAGACACACATGTCTCACACACACTTGAGTTCACTCCCCTCACTTCACTCATGACACACACACACTCTTGTATCCTCACTTGACACTACACTTACATGTCTATGTCTAACACACACACACACAAGTTGTCACACACTCTTGACACTCTCATGTTACACCCTCATGTGACACTCACACCTACACACACTCTTGCACTCTTATGACACACACACACACACCCTTAGACACATACATGTGTTCCCATCTTTCTCTATATATATATATATATATATATATATATATATATATATATATATATATATATATATATATATATATATATATATATATATATATATATATATGTATTGATATATATATAGGTATCCTATATATATGAGTGTGTTCCATCATATATATTAAATATATAATGTTTGTATGATATACATATAGTAGCCTATAGGTTATGTATTTTCTAAGTTATATTATATAATATATCAATGTGTGTATTATATTAGATATATTTTGACTTGTGTTATGTGAGTATGGTTTGGTTCATAGGCATAGTATAGCCTACGGCCTATGGGTGGCTTGAATGCGTAGTATGGAGTCTAGATTGGTCTTGTTTAGTCTCGTTAGACCTAGAATAGACTAGTTAGACTAGTATAGACTAGTTTGACTTAGGTTTGACTTGGTTGACCTAGTTTGACTTCTAGGGTTGACCAGAGTTGACCAAGAGTTGACTTTGGTCTAGATTAACTTAGATTTATGTAGAATGTATTGTGGTGCATCATTTTACCATTCTGGACTTGTTGTGACTTGTGCTGTTCTAATAGGAGCCAGACACCACTCCTCGGACAGTACTTTCATCTTGGACATTCAGATAGCAGGCGAGTACATTCTCTAATTTTTTCATACTTATATGGACTATATTCTTGCTCTAGATTACTTTACTTGATGCTGACACGTATCTTCACGGATTAGTACTATATGGATCCTTTTCTGAGATGTTATCCCTCTACGGGTGCATCGGGTATTTCATGTTCATGTACTTTATCATGTGCATCAGGTACTCCTTGTACTCGTACTAGTTCATATTTTTACATGTTCTCGTGTGCTTTCATGTACTATCATGTGCCTCATGTAATACTCATTACATGAGTTCACATATCTTAGCTGTATTCATGTGCCTATAACGTAACTTGAATGGATCCTTGTGTATTGATTGGGACGGGGTGAGTAGAATTGGTTATGTGATCATTATCCCCAGTAGCTGTATTCATGTGCCTCTTAGTTGTATTCATGTGCCCCTAAGCCGTTTACATAACCATATTGTACTCTAAATCACTTAGCCACTTACAGTCTCTACTTATCATGTATTTACTTTCAGTTACAAATATCTTCTGTTTACTCGTACTTCCTTTTTAGCATTTTCTGTATTTTACTCTATTGCATGATTTATACTCCTAACCTGTTATGAACTGTTGAGAGATATGTGCTCATTTCCGTCCTGATTGGACCTGTTGAAAATTTTACAGAGGACGAGGAGGAGGCCTGCTTAGACACTTTCTATGGGACAGCCTTAGAGGACACTTGCGATCCGGACTTCCAGTCGGATCCCTTAGCAGTAGAGACAGTTGCTCCATAGATAGTTTATTTCATAGTATTGGAGATTGAGTTGTATATATTATGGATCTATATTATTCTGGATATCAGTGGAGTTATCATAGACACTTATCTTTCTCTCTATTGTATTTCTTGTGGATTTTGGATATTGTATCTTTTATATCATTCCATCTTTATCCTGTTCTACCTTAGCTGTGATTGAGATATATTTTGTTATGTCACCCCCATTCGGGGAGTATAACTACTTATTACCTTAAACTGTTAGATGTTGTGACCTAGGACAGCGTTCTACCGCCGATACTACGGCGTAGGCTGGACGTACCCACGTCTCGTTCCCTTACTCTTGGGTGCGGGTCGTGACAGTTGGTTTGCCAAAGCTTCACGGAGCGACATCGGTTTCAGCATTTCAAAGCCAGGAAGGAGATCAAGGTTTTCAGCAAACTCAATCTGAGGCAGAAGCATCATCATTCACACAGTTCAGGGGGAGCTGTAGGCCATCGACGATATGCACAGTGTGTGATGTTCTGCTCGAGGATGCATGTGTATGGGGGAGCTTCAAGTTCAGACACGAAGGTGGGCAGGTTAAGGAGTTCGAATCTCAGGAGGACCACACCGTCTTTTTGGTTGGGCCAGCCAAGGATGAAGAAGCTCGTCGAAACGTTAACACTTTCTGGTGGAAGACAGAAGTCAGGGACATGCAGTCGTGGCTTGCGGTGAGGCTGATCGTCAGGAACTTCGGTCTTGATCATATTATTGATATCAACAGGATCGTAGTGGTACAAGAGGTGCTACGCATGACAGCTAGCGTCGACGTGACGGTCGAGGAGTTGGAGATGAAGGAAGATGCAAAGCAGCTCGGGGGATCGAAGATCAGTGGTATGGGGGAGCAGGAACTCTGTCGCATGACGATAGGCATGGAGTCCAGTTGAGGAGCCATGGGATCAACACCCTCTCATCAGACTGGAGGTGGAGATTGTTGGAGTTTAGTCTGGATTTGGTAATAGCATATTTATGGAGTCCAAATCTGATTAAATATTTGATTTAATTTTGATTTGGATGTCCATAATTAGTGCTTGACTATTTTAGATATAATAGGATTCTTATTTGTGGGTTTCCTATTTAAGAGATCCTATTATAATCTAAAATAGGATGTTGATTGGCTAATTTAGGTGTAGTAGGATTCTTATTTGAGGGCTTCCTATTTAATAAATCCTATTATAACCTAAAATAGGTTTTTCTTATCCTATATATATATATATGGGGTGAGGGTGGAGGCACAAAGTACAGCACAAAAGTGAAGATTTGAGGTGCTCGTCCACAGAAAATCTAAGAAAAAATTTCGCACTTTGCTCTTAGGATTTCGTCATCCAAGACAGAAGGAAGAAGAGATTTAATCGAGGGGTCGTCAACTTCGGTTAGGTAGATTGCTACGGATTGATGAGCGATTTCTATTGTAATCTTTCTTTTCTTCTTGAGTGTGGTGAGGGGGTTGAACCTATTAGGGCAAAGGGTTCAACATTAGTTTTTGTCAATCTTGTAATTTTATTTGAGTTATAGTGATTGAGATTTGTCCAGGTGACGTAGTCACCTCCATATACTTATCTTTATCTATGATTGGTGTCCGTTAGACGGGGGTTGGTTATTTCAGGTGGGTTTGCCTAAATTTCCGCTGCGGCAACGTCTCAGACACGATATCGGAGCGAAAGAGGGCGTATCTGATTCCCAACATAAACTTGAGTATAAAAGGAATTTGATCGATTTAATTTTTACTGGTCCAAACAATGGGTTGGGCCCTCTAATTTTGTTAATAACATATATAAATGGGCCTTATAAGTTCAAACAAATAAATAGGCCTTTTTGTTTCATATAAAAAATGGGCTACAATTAATACCTAGATTTAAATAGAAAAAATGTAAGGGTCCTCTATATTAGTGACCCTTATTCTGTCACACCAGTTGAATTGGTTCAGGTCCGGGCATTCTCCTCGTTCCTTCCTTTTTTATGGATGGTTGCCATGAGATGCAAAGTATGGGTATGCAAATAGAAGAGGAAGGCTCCATGTTTGGCCGACATGAATCCTTGTCTACCACCACTTCTACTGCAAGAGGTGTGTGGGGAAGATGAAGAGGTACTTGATTCATTAATTGACATAATGATATTGAAAATTCAATCATCAATGTGCCCCTCATCTTCGACCATCATTCCACCACCATCGTGACCCTCATTCTCAAGAAAAACTCCACCTCCTCGACGTCCTTATCCGTCCTCCCTCTCATGTGGAAATTAGAGGAGACAGGCGTTGTCATGTCACGTTCTGATTTTGCTGAATCGATAAGTCATCACGAAATATAATTTTGTAGAAGTCTAAATTATAATTGTACAAGACAAGAACGTGTACGTGTAATAGAACATTATAAAATATATTTGAAACATCAACATAAGCAGCAAGTTAAGAGAACAATATATGAAGAAATAACTCATTTATTCAATATCTTGTAGCGGAATACTTACTTCTCAAATTAATTGAAGATGCCAACTTGGCTTAAAATTTTGAAACTAACATGAAATAATATCGTTCCGTACATCATGCCCTCTTATTACATTACAAAATAAAAACACCTTAAAACTAAAAGTAACTTTGAAATGCTTCAAAAAAGATCTTCATTGTCTAGCGATACTTTTAACGCCTTTGAGGGTCTGCGTTGTTTCCAACACCTGTGGAGGAGGGGGTCAGTGCATTGGGGGGGTATCAATCTGACTCTCCCAAACCAACACAATATTCATGTAAATCACGTAATTTATTAATACGATCTTTCTAATTAAGCTAGGGTATATTAACAATTTATAATCAAGAATATAATATATAAGCATAAATATTTTGCTTGTACAATATATGAAGTCTTACTACGTTCGATTGTCTATTCCTGCAAAACAAGGATTATCACTTATCGCCCCTACAAAAGAATCATTAGCAATGCAACCTATTTACGTGACGATCATTGGTGATTTCGACATGAAGAAGGACTATACATGATATTATGACGCGTCCTTTCAGTCTGGTAGCTAGCCTATTGAAGGTCCTGCAATACCTTGTGCTTGAAGCACGTTCCACATACTTTTCTCCTAGGCCGATACGTTCTTGGTGCCCCAGATACCATTCGAGCAATGCCAAACCTTATGGATAAGTTGTTCATGACCATGCAAATGTGTTTGCTCTAACTATAAATCATATCTTGCATGGTTATAGAAAGTGAACAATAAATGCAATACAATATCTATTCGTACATCTCATCCCCGAGTCTATACTCGTAAACTCATATTCTCACTTTAAGGTATCACGACGATCAATTGGTCCCAAATTATGATTTTTGACTATCCTGTGGTACCATACCATTTCCACAATGCTTTCCATTTGAAATCTTAGAATACAATATCACTAAATTACACATTTAAAAGTCTATAATTCTAATCATCCTCATGCGTAAATGAACTAACAGTTTACAGGTCATATCAATCAATAACAGTAATAACACACAAGTGACTTGTTTTATCTTTTACTTCTTACTAGGGTATCATCGATTGAAGAACGTTGCAAAGAAAACAAAGATTTTTTTTTTTATTAAATCATGGAGATAATGGTAATACTGGCCAAAACCACCCACCGATCAGAGAATTGCCGAGAGAAGGAGAAACTACTTTGTAATATTGTTCAAGCTTCCCTTATATGTGCTCCTGCAATAACACCAACATCGGATCAATACTCATCTTCTATCTTTTCTGTCTCTTTCTCTCAGAATTTCAGAAGGAATACAGGATTCGATGAAAGTGAACAATGGAATCATTCATCAAAAATTACAACGAAGACACATTCATCAAAACCAAACAGCAAAACGTCCAACGAAAATAACACTAAAAAAAGATGGGAAGAGACTGTTATATAGAGTTCATTCAATGATGCATGATTCACTATATTTTGACAGAAATCATTCCATGAATAGGAAGATTGTCAATACATTTGTTCTAATCGATTAGATACCGAAATATTTTTACTGTAATTTTTCCATTATGAAATGTAAATCCACGGGATATTCTGGTTAAGCAATACGATCCCCTCTAGTCACACACATCACCCACATTTTAGCTAATGCATAATGTGTGCGCGCACACACACAAAGGACGTTCACCTTCTTTAGACAAGACTCATCCATCGACAGAAAATTAGCATATATAGGGCTCTAATAAAAAATACTAGAGGAACTCGTGGGTTCCTAATTTTTAAAACTCGTCCATTATACATGCCTCAGGATCTAAACAGAAAAAGTCAGCGCCTAAATAGAAAATTTCATTCACGTGTCGTCACTGTATTGGAAGTTCTATTTAAGTTAATAAAAGAACATGCAAAGAAAACATGTCCTATAGAATGTTGACCATTCCAACATCCCAGACAGTCACCATTGACTACTTGGACACCAAGAAAGGATAATCTATCAATATTTTCAGCACCCTATCGATTCACTCAGCACGCAGAAGGTGCCTTCTGCCTTGCATCAGTCCTATATAAGAACCTTGGATGTCCCCATGCACTTGCATTATACTAAATACCATTCTCGGAAACACTGAAGTTTTAGTACTCTGTGATCGAGAGTTCTTGAAATGGCACCTATGGGGGTAGACCTGGCCGAGATATATGTAATGAAGAAGCAACATAAAGAGAGGATAGCAAAGAGAAGTGAGGAGAGGCCGGGAGAGAAGGGTTCTAGTGATCAGAAGAAGGAGGAGAAATCCATATGGAATTTCTTCAAAAAGAGTAAGAAAAACCCATTCAAACGTGATAGTCTCATGACGTGCATGCGACCAGCTAGCGACCTAAAGCATGAGCTATAGTCCCTTACCTTTCATGTACTTTTTTTTTTTTTAAGAAATTTCTTTTTTTGAAATTTCAAACACTTACAATTGGGGGACTCGAACCTTGCCGGTTCCTCCGGGTGTCCACTCTAATACCACTAGACTAGAGAACTCGGACTTACCATTCATGTACTTGAAGTGGGAGTATGTAATTAGTGATGTTGTTTGAATAAACTCTCTAAAAGAGGAGAGCTACATGACATTAGAAATCATTTATTTGTGGGCATTACAATATGATTGTTACTCTCTACTCTTCGGCCATGTATGGTTCCCAAAATCAGAAACTTGAAAAATAAAACTTATTCATTTGACGTATTTGGATGTCAGTGGAAAATATGATAAAAATTAATTTTCAAAGGAAAGAAAAATATAGAGAAATTTGGTCTCTCATTCCATCCCAAGAGATTCACTTTTCCTTCAAACTTTATGCATTTTTTTACAAAAATTTTGGGACCGAGGATCGAGGACGCACTGGTTGCAGACTCTTGGCATCAGGATATCGAGACGATCTGGATGCAAAGGGTTACATACAGAGAATCGAGTACCTATGGTAAGGTACTGCAGGATATTACCCGAGATTTGTGGACGGCTCAAGAGATGTCCTTTGTATCTCCTATGTTGTGGGTGGACGGCTCAAGAGATGTCCTTTGTATCTCCTATGTTGTGGGTGATAAGATGGTCATCTTGCCTGTCATTGTCTCCATCACCATGAGTTAGAGCAGTTGAGTTGGGGGCACAACCTCTTAGAAGCCTATATATATAGAAACCCTCTAAAAAATTTTCTTCTTCCATTCTTCACTCCATTCTATTCCTTTATAGTATTTTGATAGAGAGGAAGTGAAGGCTTGTGGAAAGGAAGCCCGTGCGAAGACGACTAATCACTACAATAAAGGCTAGTACGAGGAAGGCTATTCAACTGAATATTCCTTCGACTGAACGAGTAGAAAGTGAACGAAACTTTTCTTTCATAAATCTTTCAAGTTTAATAAAGAGATAAAAAAAAGAGGTGATTTTTGTGTTCTTCATGTTCTTGATAGTGCATTCTTAAATGATTTTGTTAAAGTTTTAGGAAAGAAATCATTATTTATAAATCATTTGATTTTTAATTCTATAAGTTAGAATAATGGAAGTATGAATATAACTTGAAAGAATGCTCCACCCCTAAAGAATAATTAAAGTTTGATAATCGATTTGTATTCTTCGCTAGTTGTTTTCTTAAGAGTGTTTGTTAAAAGTTAAAAATATGGAATCTGTGATCGATAGATTCTTGATTTATTTGATTTATAGAACTGCGAAATTAATATATAATGTTTTATGAAATCCATAAAGAAGAATGGATTTATGCTTCGTTTCTATACATGGGAAGGTAATCATTAGAAATGGAATTTATATGAAATTTTTTTCTGCTCCCAAGATACTTTAAGGCAATGATGATAATGAACTCACTAGAAAGGTATAGAGAACATTAGAATTGATAAGACTTGATGCTTTTACTTGAAAGAACGATAGAAACAATCACAATATTCCAAGTAAATGTTAAAAGATTTAGTTATGTTTTTGAGGCTCTCAGCATAGTATGGTGTATGGATTACAAAAAGAAAGAAAGAAAGAAAGAAAGAAAGGGAACTTACTTTGGATGTAGTTTATTGCATTGATTATTGTATATTTTTATAGGTTGCATAATTATGCATTGGTCATTGACAATTTGGGCACAAGTTTAATTCCTCGATAGGTGAACGGGCACCCGATTCGTATAGGAGGAATGATTATGATCATGTATTCTTCGTATGAGAAGTATTCTTCGTATGAGAAGATTGACATGGGTATCATGGGACCTCTGGTCGGGACTAGCAAATTGTGCCAAAAGAGAGCATTGATCATATGCCATTTCTCCAATAGGGTGGTGCCATTGATCGTCATATAGTTAGAGTCATGCTAAAAAAATTTATGTTGTAGGCTCTAACTAAATGTTTGAAAGAACGGATCATGATACTTATAATACAGTCTCTAACCTTTGTTTTGTAGAGACTGGAATTTTGGAATTCTAGATATGAATACTATTCTAATCCTTCATTTGCAGGAATGAGAGTCACTACTTTTTTTAGGTGTCCTTTTCTCCGGCTTAGCAAATGCCAAGGTGGAATTCGAACCTGCGGCTTTTACGCCGAGGTCCCCGTTGTTACCACTAGGCCACAACCCACGGATGAGAGTCACTACTTAATAATAAGTTGTTATGTTTAAATATTTATGCTAATATATTCATTTGTCCCGAGAGATGGTAATATGTCTCTTTGTTTAATCGATAAAGAAATGGAAGTATTAATAATGAAAGTAATCAATTTTATGCATGATAACATAGAAAATAATGTTAAAAGGTATGGATCTTTGTGTAAAGGATTGTTATAGGTGGTTTTCAAAAGATAGAAATAGATTGTTGTTAATTGGTCAAAGCATCTATCAAATAATGAAAATAGGTAAAAAAAAATATATATATATAGAAAGACCACCTTATAATAAAAATTGTTTTGACTCACATGAATATTGCATTTGCTTTTAGGTAAGTATTGTTTTGCTACTCAACAATACATCCCAATGTGCTGACACGCACATTTCAGGGATGAGAGATGTGAGGCTCGCCTCACAGTATCGATATCCGTATATAGATTCATATGCATGTGTCATATATTGTATCTTCTCCATTTTTATGATTTCTGTATCTTGCATGATTGTATTGATGGATTCCTATATTGGTGGCTTTTCTGGTCTTGGAGATTTTCTGGTTTCTTGTGGATCGAGTATCATACGAGTGTCATAGTGCAATACTCTTGTTTTCAAGTAAATCACCTAATTAGTAATGTAAATTAATGTTTTCTATGTTTGTGACAATCGTTATTGATCACCAGATTGCCATAGACTTGTAGAGTACCCATGACATTGGCATAGACCTGTGTTAGGACCCGTGCGTAGAACAAATTTTTGAAATTTCCTAAAATAAAGAATTGATAGTCATACCGATATACGATCGGTATACCCACTACCAGAATATGTCGTTTTAGCGACGCCTAAAGACGTCGCTAAAACGACAATTTTCGTCGCTAATAATATTTAGCGACAAAATTATCGACGTTTTGGGCTGGTCGCAGAAATGTAAGTCGCTGATCTTCAAAACGTCGCCAAACGTCGCAAGTACCGACGTTTACCGACGTATATATACGTCGGTATATTACCGACGTCTACCGTCGTGTCGTCGTTGTATTAGCGACGTATTTTTGACGTCGCTACGCGTCTGTAACTTTACCGACGATTACCGTCGTGTTGTCGGTGGTTTAGTGACGTGTTCAAAGTCGCTACACGTCGGTGAAGTCCTGGGAATTCCTGGGCTGATTGTCGACGTGCACTGACGTTTACCGACGTTCTCCGACGTATAATGACGTCGGTAAACGTCGATAACCTGGAAAATATTGCAGATTTACCGACGTTTACCGACGCAAGCGTACATCGGTGGACGTCGGTAAACGTCGCTAAATCTGCAAAAAAAAAATACAGAATGTACATTTCTCCCTGTAGTTTAAAAAGATAACCATTTCTCACTGTAGAATAGGATTCTCACTGTACACAGATTTCGGTCCCTATAACCAAGTCTACAACAATCACACAACAACAAGTATCTAAATAATCAATTCTACACCAAATAACAAAGTCTACAACCAAATAACCAAAGTCTACACACAACCAACAAATAGAATAGGATCCAAACATCCAAATCTACACAACCAACAAATATCCAAGTCACAAACAAAGAATGAAACAAACATAAAAAAACAGTCCTAACTAGGACTACTAGGAATCTGGTGCAGGAGGGGCACCGCCGCGACGAAGGGATAAGAACAACTCATACTCATCAAGTGAAATCGATACCGATGGAGCAGGCAGTGACATCGGTGGAGTCGGTGTCGAGAAGAAGGCGATGGGGGCAGCAGAGTCGACGACGATGAAGGCGCACCCGGAGGACCAGTACGCTCCAACGCTGTAAGTCGCTGGTGGTATGAATCCATAATAGATAACATTCTATCACTACTCTGGACCATCGATTCCTGTGCCAATCTCATCCTCTCGGCCATGGTCATCTGTCCTGTCTGCAGCTCCATCACCGTGCGCTCTAACCCTCCAACGGTGCGCTCTGTCCTCTCAGTCGTCTTTCTGAGGTCCATAATGTCGCGGTCGAGCGCATCCAATCGTGCTAGCAGCGCAGGATCGTCCATAGGGTGCTGAGACTGCTCCTCGATCCGTCGTAGCAGGTCGTCACGGAGAGACTCCATCATCTGGTGGACTCGGGCAGACTCCTGGGACGGTTGTGGACCATGCACACTAGCAGGAGATGTCCTAGAGGACTGGGTCACAACTAGGGCGCCATAGGATCCCGTATCGTAGTACGTACCCCTACGGAGTCCACCAGCGGCGGCCATCCACAGCTCGTCCGCCGATGGAGCTTGAGTGGGCTGCGAGGAAGTACCGGCCTCTCCTGCATCAGGTGCACTAGCAGCTGCCCGTTCCCGCAGCCTCTGATACTCGGCCTAGAAAGTATGGATAGTACTCTATAATTTCTAATTTTTAATTAATGTACTTATTATTACTAACTACATGAATATTTATTTGCATCATATTTACTAAGTTATATTAAAATTGACATGAAATATTAAATTAAGATAACGTATTGTAATACTTACATAAGTCTGCTCGGTCCTCTCGTCAATAAGGTCATCGTCGCGACGATGGGTGGCCAGGAAGACGGTCACCATGTCGGCGTTACCGACCTTCCTTACCTGTAATTAAATTTATTATCTTAGTAATAATTTATCTTTTTTGTATTAAAATAATATTTCTAAAAGAGGAAGACATACCAGACGACGAAAATGTTCCGTCTTCGGAATCGACCCACCGCACCACTTCGAGGCATGTTGCCTAGCCGCCTTGGCCTTCTCCGACTTCTCCTTGTACCTTGGCTCGTCGAATCGAGCCTTCATCGCATTCCACTGATCAGGGGTGATCCAACCTTGGATCGGCTTTCCGGCACGATCATGATCCTTCTGATTATTGATAGCGTCGCAGATCAGCTTGGCAGCGACGTCCGAAAACATTCCCTCGATAAGCTCGGCCCGGTGCGGTGGATAGAAAAACATATCCTAGAAGAGCGTAAACCAAATATTTATCAGTTATATATAATATGCAAAAATTATATGATTCATGTTAAAAGCAAATATATTTTAACCTTGAAGCGCGCAAACCAGAAGGCCTTTCTCTCGTCCGGAGCATCAGAGTAGTTAATCCAAGCACCACCATAATTATGCCTCAGCATGTGGCCTAGACGTCTCTGTACCTCTAGGGGACGATATCTATACAAACATATTATATTCATGAAAAAAGTTAATTTATGATAAAAACAAAAAGAAAAAAATTATAAACCAAAATACCTACTTTGTACCGTCGGCCCAGACCTCCGTCCTCCTCTCCTCCGGAGGTGCGCACGCATCATCTGCATGATGCTGGTCGGCCGTCGGCGCCGCCGCCTCGGCCGTCGGTGCAGCATCCGCCATCTGCTCATCCGTCTCCATCGTCGTATCAACAGCAGGAACGCTAGACGGGCGAGCACTCTCAACAGGCCTGGAACTACTCTTTCCAGGAGACATGCCACGTGACGTCGTCCCAGCAGGCCTATCTACTGTCCGATATGGAGGAGTAATCGATGACGAGGATCCAGAGCCGGTACCAGTAGAAGGTACCGAAGGAAAACTCCGCCCTCTAGCAGTACCTGTAGGAAGTATCAGAGGATGATGACCTCGTCGTCCCCTTCGGAACGCTCTGCGACGACCTGCCATACCTGATAACACCATATAATAATACAACAAATAATAGAGACTAGAAATATGAAAGTACAACAAATAATAGAGACTAGAAATATGAAAGTACAACAAATAATAGAGAGTAGAAATATGAAAGTACAACAAATAATAAAGACTAGAAATATGAAAGTACAACAAAGACAAGATAATAACCAAGACAACATATGATGATACATTCTACAATAAACATCTAAGTCCATATAATATATTATAGAAGAAACATCTAAGTTCAGATAAGTATATCTCTCTCAATCATCTTCTGAATAATCATCTTGTTCGTCTTCCTCGACCTCATCTTCCTCTTCCTCCTCATCTTCACTTTCATCTTCGTCTTCGTCGGCTTCGACTTTCTCTTCGGATAATTCTACATCTTCTACATTATGTGTCATGTAATGCGTAACTTCCGCATTATATATACACATGACATTTTACGTTAAATGGTCAGAGATTATCGGTCATCTTCTTTTCGCATTGCTAACTTTTGTTTCGCGTGTTTGTGCATACGGTGGTCAGAGATTATCGCGGCGGTATATCATCCGTGTCTACAATATTTTATATAGGCTGAGTTGTATAAGTCAAGTTTTAGGATATTAGTCTATATATTATGTATAGTCCAACCGAGTCAACTCTAAGCTAAACTAGTCCAACTTGGTCAAACTAGCCATTTCTAAGTTGTATAAGTCAAGTTTTAGGATATTAGTCTATATATACTAGTCTAAACTCTCCCTGCTCTCCAAATACCTGGTACTAGTTAACCCTCCCCCTTTCTCCCACTAGACACACACATACATATACATGATGTATACAACCACACCATAGTTCCCAGGTTCTTTTAACCTAACTTTCCAGTTGGTACTAATCTCAATAGAACAAACACTCTCACAGCTCAAAATACTAACACATGCTCACGCCTTACTCTTGTGACACTCCCTTTCAAACACAAATACACACCTATATGTTCCCTTACACATGTTGCCATGTTACCTGTAAAAATAGGAAACCCTTGTTGTCTAAAATAAAACACAATTCTACAAAGAGAACCATACTGTAGAACTCACACTTTAAGACAATAGATGAAGGAAGACTTGTATGGAGGATTGTCTACTTTATTCATGGAGTTATCATAGGGTGTTGAGCGATATAATTTTATTCTTTTCTTCTTCTTCTTCTTGGGATTTTTTAGTATTGGATCTTGAGACATATATAGCTAGAACTTACGAAGAATGGAGTACCATACTTCAACAAATAGATGTTGACTAATTGGTTCACATACTTAAAATCTTCGGCCATTGGGGATATTGGTAAACTAATATACCTAGATTACCCAAAAGTACACTTGCGAACTAGGATAAAATAATTAGTTGTGTACTAAACGTCTCTAAGTGTAGAAATGCTGCAAGGTAAAATAATGTATCAAACACTATATCGAAACCCAAACCCAATATACAAATCCAAATTAATACGAAAATACACAAGTGTAAGTAGGAGATTAAGTGTACAGAGGTAAAATACATATATATACATGCTTGGGGGTGTCCACGTGTCCAACAAATGGACACAAAGTATCCAAAACCTCACGAACACACTGTATCAGTGAACACATGGTCGTAATGTATCTTCGTGTCCATTTTGGACACGAAAAACACCTCAATTAGGATTAGGGTTTACCTTCAGTCTCCTCGCGGTGGTGGAGGAGGAGGAGGAGGACAAGTTCGGGGGTGGAGGAGGAGGATCTCGCGGTGGAGGAGGAGAAGGGGCTCGCGGTGGAGGATGAGGAGGAGAAGGGGCTCGCCGGAGGGAGGAGAAGGGGCTCGCGGTGGAGGAGGAGGATGAGCGGCGCCGGAGGGAAGGGGTCGGGTTGTCGTCGAGGTCGGGGGAAGAGGGGCAGGAACAAAAAATTTGGTGAGAGGGAGAAATGAAACGTCGAATCGAGGAAACCCTATTTAGCAGCAAGTTAGCGACGTCTGTAAATACGTCGCAAAGCGTCGACTTTCCTTTAATATTCGGCGACGCCATAAGCTTTGCGACGCTAACCGTCGCTGAACTAATAAAACTGGCGACGTTTTTTCGACAAATCAACGACGTTGGTTTTTATTACACTAAAGATAGTCGTAATATGTCGCTGTTTGTCGCTATCAGCGACGTATTGTGACGCTTACTTTTGGCGTCGCTAATTCCAGAAATATTAGCGACGTTTTAAGTTGGCGTCGCTAATTTCGTCGCTGATATGGCTTATTTTGGTAGTGACCGTAATATACCATTGGTATACCACAGTATACCGTCAGACAGCCAATGAATCAGCAATTGATTACTAACTAAGGCAAAGTCCATTGGACACTTGATTTTGATTCTGACGGCTAAGATTGTGAAAGGGGGCATGGAACGCATATGTGGTGAATCCTAGGGCCATGATTTAATCTCCTTTTCTATATAACCCACTCTTTTTTCTTCCTCTTTTATTTTTCCTCTTTTCTTTCTCTTCACTTCCTCTCCACTCTTGATCTTAGATTTTTGAGCTTGGAGCTTGATCTTGAGACCTAAGAGTGTGATTTGTGAATTCCTTTTGGTGGTGGAGTAGAAGAGTAGACTTGTACTTAGGCAAGTACATCTTGCATTCTCTTGAACCATTTGGATTTTCTTTGTACTTGATGTTTTCATGGTTATTATTGCATGATTTTGTTCATTATATGAATCTAGACTTGTTACTTCTTGTACTTATGATTTGTGAAGTTTTTGGCCAATGTTATGCTTGGTTTTTTATTTCTATGTCGTACCATGAGATACGATATTGTGATCTTGGTATCGGTTGCGATACTCATGTTTTATTGTGGATTTTGGTCTTATATGCTATATGTGACTTATCTTTAATATTATTTCTTGTTGTTTGTGAATTTGGTGGAATCATGGCTTGTTTCGGTTTCAGAAAAGACCTATTTTCGACTGAAACTGTGAAGTTTTAGTGAGAATTGCATACTATAGTATACCACCGGTATATTGATTTATGTCTTGAAAACTTGTTGTCTTGGACCGATATACCTCCAATATACCGACCTATGCCATTTTATGAAATTGGACTTGTTGTCTTGATTCAGTATACTGCAATGATACCCAAGTTTGTATTTCTCTTTTTTTTCTTCTGATTTTGTTGATTCGTCTATGCTTTATACTTGAATGCTTATTGCTCGTGAATGATTTTTCATGATTGTCTATTGTCTGGATTGCTTGTGGTGATACCCATGCAAAGTGCACGAGGGTATCTCTGTTAGACATTGATTGTTTATCATGTGTTGGAGCACCTATATTTCACATTCCTGATTCCTGATGTGGTCCATCATAGCGCACACGTGACTTGCTTGCACGTGGTTGCTTTTTTTTACTAGAGTTTTTGATTAAGATTGTTTCATAGTCTTACATTTCCCTCAAGGAGTATCATGTATAGGATGGATTCCTGGATGCCCACGGCTTGGATTTCTAATAAAAATACTCAAAATTAATGACTAGATCGATCACATAGATTCATTGGAAGGGAAGGTTTTCCAGGTTACATGCAGTCCTGTTATCCTGGCCACACTTATGGATTTGTAGCTCTCCGTCGAGAGGGGCGTACTTCCAACACACCGTCGAGTGTTGCCATACTTGATCATAGATTTTTGATTCACATGGATATCTTTGATAGACTAAAGTGTATGTTATCATTGGAATCTCGATTGCATGTGCTAGTAATCATGATTGTGATAACCCTAGTTAGTTAATGATATCAAGTTATACTTCATGATCGACCTTGACTGGTGGTCTATTTATATTAGTGTTCATGTTATTGTTATTGTTCATGCACCTGTATATTGCTTACGATTCATGTTTTTGTATATGTTCACATGATCATGTTTACTTATTGTCACACTGTTTGCTTATCTGTTGTCATTTCTATCTGTATTATTTCTCTTTCTTATTTTTATATGCTTGTATACTGCTTTTAGTTTACTAGTTTGACTTTCTTCATGGTACTTGTTATTTAGAGTTTTCACTAGTTTTGTATGTCCAGATCTCATAGTAGAATCAGAGGATCTACCATATCTCTCGCTCGATGGTGACCACCCGGAGGAGCACCAGCCGAGTGCCTGTGTGTTTTTATTCACTTCATCCAATAGTATATGTATATTCTTTTGTAGCGTTTAGCACCCAGGCACATGTTTAGCATGTGTTTTAGACTTGACATCTTGCCTACGGACTGACACGATTTGTATATATCTAGACTACAGCTAGAGTTGATCATGTATATTGGTATACTCTTGCTAGTATCTCATTTTATATTACTAGTTTCATGATCATGAATTTATCTATAGTTTGGGGTGCTTTATTGTTCTATGTCTGATGATCATACTTTTTGTATCTTGTTTTTTGCTAATGTTTGAGACACCTAGGAGGATTGCTTAACCTAGTATTGACTGTTGGATTGTAGGAGAACCCCAATGTCTTTTATAGTCATAATCGTATCTTGGGGTATCAAAGTACTATTATATACGTAGCTGGCTTTGTATCGACCCAACTCTCCAGTATTCTGGTTCTGAGACGTGACATGAGACAAGACCAAAGCTTAGGTGATAGCGTGCTCTTGGAATCTAATTTCATTAGAGGTGTTTTATAATTATGATTTATATTGTTACCTTTTGAGACTTTCATTTTTTTCATTGTTTCGATAGTTTAATATTCTGCTGCAAGTAATTTCCTTTTAGTTGTCATGAATATTCAATTTTTGCCCCTTTTAAATGATAGATGAATCAATTATTCTTTGTTATGTATAAGTCATCACGTTCACGAGAAAATAACTATCGGTAGCGAGACGTGAAAATTTTCCTTCTTGAAAAGTTGTAAGGAGATCAAATCTTTGGATACAAGATTTGACATACTTGTATTCAATTCCTTCATATATAAAGAGTTGAGATTTGTCTTGGTGGTCAAAGCCACCACGTCTTGTGAACGTAATCTATGCTTGACTCTTCCATAACATGTTGTGATATGTTATCTTCTTTATCATGGATTTTAATGACCGTGCTTCTCGTGACATCCATCACATGCTTCTCCACACCCCCAATATAAGTACTTCTTGTTCACCAAAACCGATCATATTTGAATGAAAGAAGGCTTGTAATATGATAAGCACGAAAGTTCCAAAACCTAGTTACTTGCAGATAACTAAAACTTGTGTCATCATACAAACATCTATATAATAAAATATATAGTTGTATTTAGTGACAAAATATAAAAAGAATAAAAAAAATAAAAGAATAAAGAACGGTTCATATTAATCGATAAGAGTATTACCAACAGAACATGAAGTGTCACAATTTTAAAAAAGTGAGTCTTTTTTCTACATGTGCATACCATTTACAAAAATATCACCATAAATCAATACTTTTAAAATATTATTATTAAATCATACAAATAATAAATCATTTAAAAAATAATAATGTCGGATAATGAAATGTAGGAGATGCGGATATTTAAATTAACAACAAATGAACAAGTGTCAACTAACATACCAATAAATATTGACTAGGAACAGTTCCAAAGAAGCTATTGTCAACTTTGACTGCCCACTTCAAATACTTTCTCGAGCCAAAGGCCATATGTCATGCACGCATGAGACATTTCCTTTTCCTTACCAAACCGCGACAATCACTGTAACAAACGACAGATGACTCACATAACAAAAACAGCACTATAGATTCCCTTGGTAAACGGCCTCGTGGTTTTATATACTTATCCTTGTCGCCAAGCAAGCACTAAGAGCATCTCCAGCCCTATTGTGAGTTTAGAAAAAATGGTTGCCACGTAGGAATGACAAACTTTCATTCCACAAATTCTTCTCCAATGCAAATGTAGAATAAAACATGAATTTGACATGACAATGACATGGCAAGGAGAATGTGAAGTTGGTTGTCTAGATCTAGACAATGCACTTCACAATAACTTTGTCTCCACATCATCAATTATGAATAAAAATATTTATAAAAAAGTTAAAGAAGTGGAGGAGTTGCCTTGGAAGTTGGAAAATATACTTTTTATTGTCTCCTCAATACTTTTGCATTGGAGAGAGTTTTTCTATCTCATTGTCATTTGAGATATAGTTTTGCCATATAAACAAGACATTGTCTTGTGGCTTATGCCACATAGGAGCCACCTAAGACTCACAACACTTAACAAGACAATAGGGTTGGAGATGCTCTAACTAGGGGTGAGCTTTCAGTTTATTCGAATTAGCGAAATCGAATTAGCTAAAATCTAATAAATTAAAGTTATACAAATTCAAAATCGAAATCAAATCGAATTAAGAAAAATCGAAATCAAACGAACCGAATTTAATAATAAATTTATTTTATTCGATTTGTTCGGTTAAACTATTTATATTATTTAATGAATCAAACTCAAAATTAGAATCATGGTTAAATTATATTAAAATTATAATTTTAATACACTAATTTTTTGGTGATTGTATCTCTGTCAACACTGGCACTCTCTCGGTCGTGCACGAGATAAGGGACGTCCACGTATCGGTCGCACCCGTTCGACCGCACGCACAAGACGAGGTAACTTCTCTGATCCCGTGCTCGAATCGAGACACATTTACGGACCGGTCGCATCTGCACGAACGATCGTTCGAGTAGAGATAACGTGCACGAGTCCAGTAGTGGACTTATTCCCGTGGCTCAGAATATTGCTGCTTTTATCAGACATCTGTTGCGTGCGAACGTGGGTGCTCCGGGCCGCACGTCCTGTACAAGACTTCTCATCATCGTCCTTATACACATATTTATTGAATTTTAAAATTGCACACAAAGTTGGACTAGTTGTAAAATTATCAAAGTTGGAATTCAAAATACTGTTTTTAAAATATACACATTTTTAATTACAAAATATGCAAAAACAAATAAAAATTATTTACATAATTATATAATTTTTATTCGATTTTTAATTTTGGAACCAAACCGAACCGGTTCCAAAAGCAAATATGCTCATCTCTACTATCTATATATATGCATATTCTCCGAGGCCTCAAGCTTATCAAGTACTGTAGTTGTTTTCTGAGTACCCACCTCTCTCTCTCTCTCTCCATAGCTATGGCATCAATGCTGGGTGGTGATCTTGCTCAAGCCTATGTCATGAGGAAACTCCAGAAGGAGAAGCTCATGAAGGAAGGACAAGTGGAGAAGGAAGTGCCTGTAGCGAAGGAGAAGAATCGAAACAACTTGGATTTCTTGGGAACGGGAAAGAAGATCCATCCGAACGGCGTCGGAGAAGCAATGGGCACTGCAAAAGGATGGTAGTTCATAAGAAGGGTTTGGTCAAGGAGTTACTGGTATCGATATGGATTGAAAAGTTTTTTAACTTCTTCAGTCTGTACTAGATTATGTAATTTGGTACGACAGCTTTGTAGAGTACTCTAAGGGACTGTTTGGTGGTTGGATCCGATATACTGTGCAAGTATTTTGAGCACAATAGAAGCTAGTAAGCATCTTTGGAAAAACTGCACACCCAAGTATGTGCAGACCTATATATATATATATATATATATATATATATATATATATAAAGTTATATGTATAAAGTTATATGTATATTCTTATATATGTAATTAAAAATAATAAATAAATAAAGAGAAATTTTGACTTGTCCTCATTTTATTTATCATATTTAAGGGTGCAGGTTCCGCTGTTTTACCATAATATATAAGTCCCTCCACTTTTAACAGAATCCGTCCCGTGACTAACAGAATCCTCTCTACGTGAACAATTTAAGACGAAAATATTCCTCCAATGTTGTCTTCTATCCCGAACCCCACTCCCGTCGTGCGCTGCCCCACCAACCACCCCCTACCCCGCCATGCGCCTCCCCGTCGCTGCCCCTCTCCCCGTCGTGCACCACCCCCGTGCGCTCTCCCGCCTCCGTCTTTGCTGATCCTGCTTTTCCGTCGCTGCTAGCCGCTGCCTCACCGCGGCGCACGCCCCGCTCCCCCCCCGCCCCCCCCCCCCCCCCCCCCCCCCCCCTCTTTCTCCGGCCACCCATGCAGCTAGCTGCCGTTGATATTGCTGCCACCGTCGCCGCTGTTAGCTGCAAGAGCTAAGTCTTATCTTCGCAGCCACCTATGCCTCTACATCCAAAATATAACAACATGAATAATATGAAAAAAGAGATAATTTAGAAAAGCACAACATCTATACATATAATAATATTGGATAAATTGACTCTATGGATGTCCTTTTTCCTACACTTGGGAATGATGATGCGACAATATATCCAACACTCTTTTCTAGTGTGCAGTTTATTACTTACCTTTACATTAATATTGGGGTGCTTAGAGTTCTGTTCAATAATATATATTATACAAATTTAATAAGAACTTATGATATTACATATAAGTAGAACTATGAGTCCCCTAGATAGTGTAAGCAAGAAAGGAATGGAGTTTGGATTGTTGTTCTGAGTCACCCATTAAATGGGTATAAAATGTTTAGGGTTTAAAGTCCGATACCAATTAAAGCAGACCATTAGAGCCATATACTCATATCTATTTGACTCTTGAGTGAGTTTAGGTTCAAGTCAACAAATAACCATATTTTAGATAGCTTCTTGAATTTTGATTCCACAAAAAAATTGTTATGTATCAAGTCGTCAAATTACAAAGATTTCGATGCATGCAATAAATTTTTTGACGTATTATAGAGATTGTAGAGTTGACATATAATTAAGGCACAGAGCCTGCAAAGATTGTGTTATTCAAGTGTGATTAGTTGGATCCCATCCAAAATCAAGGTTGGAAAATCGATAAGCATGGTCTTGCGGATATAAACTATTGGCAAAGATATCAAAGCTACGAGCCATTCGTCCTATCAAGTCAAGCTTAGTTCATCTACTTCAAAAGTTATCCTAGGCGGAGAACAATGAGGTCAAGCTAGGAATTGCTTCAAGATTGACGAAATAGCCTATCATAAGGACGAGTTTTTTCTTGTAACAAATACAGTAGATATGGACTATACAAAAGTTACTCATTATGCACCTAGTCAAGTAGAAAAGATAGTTAGAAGAAGAGGAAGACAAAGTAGATGAAAGCGAAGAATCCTATCATCTACGAATGTTACTCGTTATGAGCTCGAGCTTGACTTGATATAAGCAAGCTTGATTCAAGCTTGATAGACAAGCTCAATAAGCTCAAAATCAAGCTACTTAATCTTGATTTCAAACTCGATCAACTTTATTTCAAGCTCATTACGCTTGATTTCAAGCGTAACGGGCTCGATTTCAAGCTAGTTAGATTTGAATTCAAGTACCTGTAATATTAACAATTTATTTTTAAAAAATTAATTTAAAAAGTTTCTTATTATCAATTAATGCACACAACCATATTGTTATACAAACATATATAAAATTAGAATTCAACAAAGAATAAACGAGCTTCTAAACAAGCTCCTAAACGAGCTCATAAACGAGCCAGCTCGCAAGCTCATAAAAGAGCCAGCTCGCGAGCTCAAACGAGTCGAGTACTTCTAAGCTTGAGCTTGGCTCGTTTATTAAACGAGCTCAAAAATGAAGCTTGAGCTCAGCTTGCTTACTAAATGAACCGAGCTCAAATGAGCTTTTATCGAGCCGAGGTTCGAGTAGCTAACGAACAACTTGGTTCATTTGCAGCCCTATCTCCTACTATGTCGTCCCTACGTGGCACTACTCCTGGACGAGTAGTTTTAGACTTGGCACTAGTTCAACATCTTGTGTTCCTTCTGCTACCATGGGGATAGAGGAGGAGATGGATGAGGTCGCACCGATTGAGCCACTAGATAGGGTGATCTTCCTTGCACATTGGATGACGAGCAAAGGATGGAGATCTGGCCCGATGGTACAAAGTTACTATTATGTTATATTTGCTTTAATTAGATAGTTTACATTTCTGAATATATATATATATATATATATATATATATATATATATATATATATATATATATATATATATATATATATATATGGTGATCTTCTCTTTATACTGGATGACGAGCAAAGGATACAGATCTGGGTCCGGATCCGAAGCCCCGTCGCCCTCGACAGTTGGATCGTTCGAGCGCGCGCGAGCCTCATGATCTGATGGTGTAGGAGGCGAGGCTTTGGCGAGGTTTCCACTATGTGGTTTTTGATCCGCACCATATATATATATATATATATATATATATATATATATATATATATATATATATATATATATATATATATATATTGGAATATGTAATTTTCCAAGAATCTCACTGAATAATCTCGTGAATTCTTCCACTGGGAGTCGAACACCCGCTCACCTGGACCGTATGCTTCTTCTCTAACCACTAGGCTAGAGGGTCATTGACAAAAAAATTGAACCATTTCTCGATTTGTGCGTGTCATCGCGTAGGGGCTATATATATATATATATATATATATATATATATATATATATATATATATATATATATATATATATATATATATATATATATATTGTATAAATGAATAGTTGATTATTTTTATTGATGGGCTACTGCCACTACTTATAGAGGGCCCAACCCCTCTTCATAATACATCTTCCGATGTGGGACTAAAGTCCCATATTGGTTCTCAACACTCCCCCTCAATATGGGCGATAGATATTAATCATCCCCATCTTGTTACATAGCTTTGACAGACTCAATGAACTAAGACCTTTAGTCAGACAGTCTGCAACTTGTTCTTCTGAGCGAATATGGTCAATCTTCAGTATCCCTTGTTCCAACTTCTCCTTGAAGAATCGATCGATCTCGATGTGCTTCGTTCTGTCTTGCTGAACTGGATTGTTAGCTATACTTATTGCAGCTTGACTATCGCTCAGAAGATGTAACGGTGCTCCCTTGTCCAGCTTTAACTCTGTCAGTAGTGCTCTCACCCACAGCAACTCTGACACTCCTAGAGCCATTGCTCTGTATTCTGCTTCAGCTGACGACCGTGCTACCACTGACCGTTTCTTGCTTCTCCATGAGACCATGTTTCCTCCTACAAAAATACAATACCCCGTGGTAGACCTTCTGTCGTCTATGCAGCTTGCCCAGTCTGTATCACAGTATCCCTCAACTTCTATGCGTCCATTCTTCTTGAACCATAACCCTTTTTCTGGCGTCCCTTTCAGATATCTCAAGATCTAAAATACTGCTTCCATATGACCCATTCTTGGATCATACATGTAGCGGCTCACTACAGTCACCGCAAATGAGATATCAGGGTGAGTGTGTCCCAGATAAATCAATCTCCTTACAAGTCTTTGATACCTTTCACGATCAACAGGCTCTCTTGCTTCTGCTCCTAACTTGCACTTCTGGTCAATTGGAGTGACTGCTGCTTTGCATCCCAGCATTTATGTCTCCTTTAGCAGATCTAGTATGTATTTTCTTTGTGAGAGAACAATTCTTTGTTCGCCGTCACACACCTCGATACCCAGAAAGTACCTCATCGCTCCTAAATCCTTCACCTCAAACTCTTTCACGATTTTTGACTTTAGCTTAGTGATCTCGACTTCATCATCACATGTGATTAATATATCATCCACATATACAACAAGTATAGTGATGTGGCCTCATGCATGCTGAAAAAAGATCGTATGATCTGTATTTGTTTGATGGTATCCCATGCCTATAACAGCCTTTCTAAATCTGTCAAACCAGGCTCGAGGAGATTGCTTGGGCCCGTATAGCGACTTTTTTAGCTTACATATTTTACCATGCGACGTCCCTCCGTCTGATTCTGTCACGTAGCACCCTGGCGGGATTCCATGTACACTTCTTCTTGCAGGTCTCTATGGAGAAAGGCATTTTTCACATCTAACTGGTATAGCTTCCACCCATAGTTTGCTGCAATGGAGACCAGAGTTCTTACCGTGCTCATTTTTGCTACTGGGGCAAGTGTCTCATCATAGTCGATGCCATATGATTGTGTGTATCCTTTTGCAACCAATCTCGCCTTGTACCGCTCTACTTTTCCTTCTGGCGTCTCCTTCACTGTGTACACCTATTTGCATCCCACAGCTTTCTTCCCTTTGGGTAATGGAACCAGCTTCCATATCTTATTTTTTTCTAGTGCCCCAAGTTCTTCCATCATTACAGCTTTCTACCTTGGATCTTTCTTTGCTTCCTGCCAATAGTTAGGCAAAGAAGTAGAGTCTAACGATGCAATGAAGTCTCGATAATTCGGAGAAATGTCAGAATAAGACAAGAAGTTGGCAATATCATGTTCATAATCATCATAACGACTAGGAGCCTTACCCACATTGATGCGAGAAGATCTCCTTAAGGGAGCAATAGGTGGTGGAGAGATCATACCATCCAAGTCAGAGAGATCCGCATCAGAATCAGAGTGATTCGGTACGGAGGCAACATCTTCAAGAGTTGGGGCAGGGGTAGACGAGGGACTTGGTACAGTAGGCAATGGGCTTGGTACAGTAGGCGCTGGACATGACACAGTACTGGACTTCTGCTGTCTCCCTTTGTAGACTTGGAGCTCCTTTTCCCTTGTCTGCTACTCCCCCTGTGTAACATATGTATCTTCTTCTTCATTCTCTGTATCGGAGTCACTGTTTTCTCCCCCTTTCGTCCAATTTTCTACGAACGGGCATGGGACCGATCCGACTACCACTTTTGGACTTATTATCTCTCCCTCACGTCTAACACCCTCTGTGTTAGGTGTGTCACCAAACACTGAACCTTCATCCGAACCATAGTATGGTTCCAGTTCTCTGAATGTAACATCCATGCTTACAAACAGCTTCCCCTCGACTGGGCTCCAACATGCGTATCCTTTCTGAGTCGCTGTGTACCCGACGAATACACACTTAACCGCTCTAGGATCCAGTTTGCCAACTCCTGGCCTATTATCTTGGACAAAACACACATACACCCAAATACTTTCGGTGGAACAGTGTACGTGGTTGCACCAATAAGCATCTCCAACGGTGTCTTCCAGTCCAATACCTGAGATGGCATTCTGTTGATGAGATAAGAGGCCGTAAATACAGCCTGCCCCCATAAGTGTTTCGGGACATTCATAGCTAACATCATCGTCCGTGCGACCACCAGCAGGTGCATGTTCTTCCGTTTGGCCACACCATTTTGTGCCGATGTATAGGCACATAAAGTTTGATGTAGTATTCCATGAGTAGATAAATACTCAGCAACCCTCTTATTAGTATACTCCGTCCCATTGTCAGACCGAAAACACTTAATTTTAACGTTATATTGTGTTTCCATCCGGCGATGAAAATCCTGAAAAGCCTCCAGGACATCACTTTTATTCTTCATAAGGTAGACCCAGGTCACGCAGGTATAACAGTCAATAAAAGTGACGAACCATCTAAAATCGTTAATACCGGTTGTAGGACAAGGGCCCCATACGTCCGAATGTATCATATCAAATACAGCGAAACTTCTATTCCCTGAGCTCACATACAAGCTCCTGGTATGTTTTTTCCAACTCACATGTATTACAAAATAACTTCTCTTTATTAGCCCTTTGATATAAGAACGGAAACATTCGACTAATAACTTTGCCCGACGCGCTGGTGGTGGAGTAGTAATTCGTCTTCTATACTGCGACGTGAATAGTCCAGTTGTGCGTCTGCTACTAGAGATGCCAATGCTTTGTCCAGTCCGATCATGTCCAACTACCACAGCCCCTTATGCCATGTGCCAGTCCCTAGTCGTCATCCTGTCCCCTTCTCCTGAAAAGTCATCGTAGGAATGTCAAAGGAAACAATACAGTTTAGGTCAAGGATAATGGCACTAATAAATATAAGATTGACAGGAAAAGATGGAGCATGTAAGACATTGGTGAGAGTGAGGGAAAGGGTGCATGCAACAGTGCCTTCACCCATTACATGTCTGGAGGTACCATCAGCAGTCTGAATGCTCTCCGGCGTCGGTAGGTGAGTATAGTCCTGGAACACACCGCAGAACCCCGTGACATGGCAAGATGCCCTAGAGTCCATAATCCAACCTGGCTGATGGACAGATGCAAGAGCACGTACAGATATACCTGTGCTGGTTTGGGCAAAGCAAGTGATGTGATCCCCCGAGATAGATGACGCCCCAGGAGTAACTTGACTGTCGTCCGAACCCAGCTTCGTGCCTCGTAACCTCGCGATGAACTCCCTTTCAAGATAGGTTATTTCAGCTAATTGATTATCTCCCCCTTCTTCCGCCAGATTTGCTTTGTGTCCTCCAAAATAATTTCCCCTTCTACCAGCATATCCTCCTCTATCACCACAACGTCCTCTACGGCCCCGTCCGCGATCATTCGACTGACCTCGCAGGAGTTTTGGACAAAATTTGATATAATGTCCCGAGTCACCACAGTTGAGGCAAACACCGCCCGCAGAGGAAGGCTGATTGAAGGCGACAAGGGCAGACTTTTCAACAACAGCTTGCTCCCCCTGGAAGTAGCCCTTGTTGGGCATCAACTTCAATCGAGCTTCTTCTTGTGCCATGGTAGCTATGGCTTCTTCTAAGGTTGGAAGCATGGGTTGTTCGAGTAGTACATTTCTTCTCTGCTCAAACACAGGGTTGAGCCCCTTCAAGAACTTCATTATCCGTTGTCGCAAAATATACGCCAGAAACGTCTGAAAATGCTTCGCAAATGCCGGTTCGACTTGTGCATCTTCCATCCCAAGAGAATCATAGTGATCCAGATCAGACCAGTACTTCTTCAACAAGGCTGTGTACTCAGAGATGGTACGTTCGTCTTGGGCCACCCTATCGAGTTCATCCTGTAGTTGGAAGACCCGCATAGGGTTGCCCGAGCCTGAGTACATATCCTTCAAAGTCTGCCATATATCAGCAGTACCCTCCATCGCCTCTATATTGCCCGACACTTGGTCGGTCAAGGAGGCTGTCAACCACCCAGCTACTACGTTGTTGACAATCTCCCAAATAGCAAACTCCTTTGAGGAGGGATCAGCGGGCGCCTTGGTTTGGCCATTAACATAGCCAACCAAGCCACGTCCCTTCAACGTCCGCATCGCCTGCCGCGACCATTTCAAGTAGTTGGACGTTCCTTCTAACTTCGTCTCCAGCTTTTCCAACTTTTCTATTTTGTAGGGTGACGGATCCATATCAGTATGGGTCACACGAGGGGTCGCCTCGGTCAATCTCTTCGACAAGATATCATCAACCAAGGCCTTCATCTCTTGTGCTGTCAATTTTCCAACGATCGAATCCATGGCTTCTTCAACTGTATCTCTAGTCGTCGTCTTCGTCGTCGGCTGCTAACTACTAGTTGTCGTCTTCATCGGCATCTTCGTCGTCTTTTACTTTACGAATGCGCTATAAACGTGGCCAACACCGGTGCGCGCATGTAAAGTGAACACGTCAGGACACAAGAGAAAATATGATCATTCTCCGTGTAGATTTCGATGTGAAGATCGGGGAAGGAAAACAAATAAAGCATTTGTTCATTACAAACGGTGTAATCTAGGAACAGAGAGGGTGCAAATAAAGCATTTGATATCCCTCTGTCTTCGAAATACACCATTTTTTTAAACAAAAAACTACACTTTCTCAATCAAAACAAAGCAACAAACATCAGATCATGTAGCATCTCAAAAACATAAATATCCAAATAGCAAAATATCAGAATCTTCGTCTTATCTGCCTTCTACACCTTCGGAGGCTGGTGGAGCCAAGAGGGCTGGTGGAGCCGGCACGCGCGGGCGATCCGGGGGGGTTGGTGGAGCTGGGGGGGGAGCAGCCGGGGAGCGCTGCTAGAGCCGGAGGGGGCGGGGCGCTGCTGGAGCTGGGGGGGCGGGGCGCTGATGGAGCCGGGGGAGGGGAATGGGATTTTTTTTGGGGGGGGGGAGGGGAGAGGGGTGGATGGTTATGGCTCTGATACCATGTAGAAATGAATAATTGATTATTTTTATTGATTGACTACTGCCACTACTTATAGAGGGTCCAACCCCTCTTCATAATACATCTTCCGATGTGGGACTAAAGTCCCTTATTGGTTCTCAACATATATATATATGCCAGTGGCGCGGTGGCGTACCGATAAGACCGCTGGCACTCTGGGTGAGGACGCGGGTTCGAGCCCCCACTCCCACGGGGACGGCTCGGTGGCGTTGTCCAAGGGCCTTGGTTTTTATTATATATATATATATATATATATATATATATATATATATATATATATATATATATATATGGGAAAAAGGGATATGTGCCATAGGCTCATATTCTTTTTTGAGCCATCCTAGATGACTTCCATGTGGACCAATAAAAATATAGTGACTTGGAAGAGAAAATTTAAATAGATATAAATAAAATATCTCATAAATAATAACTTACCATATCTTTGCCTAGGAATAACTTGTCAAATATATTTGCATATAAATAAAAGATCCCATAAAAAATTTAATAAATATATTAATATTTATATTAATTTTAAGTTATGTTAATAATATGAATGAGAATGTAAATTATATTAATATTAATGTAAATGTGAATTTTAATTATATTAATATTAATATTAATATTAATAATGTGAATTTGAATGTTAATTATATTAATATTAATGTTAATTATAATGTGAATGTTAATTATATTAATATTAATATTAATTTCAAATTAAATGTTAACGTTAACGTTAACGTTAATGTTAATATTAATGTTAGTGTTAATTTTAACCTTTAACTTTTAATATTAATTTTAATTTCAATTTTATTTTATTTTAATTTTTAATTTTAGTTTTTGTTTTACTTTCGTTTTAATTTTAATTTTAAATTTTATTTTTAGCTTTAATATTAATATTAATGTTAATTTTAATTTTAACCTTTAATGCTAATTTAATATCAATATTATTTTTAATATTAATTTTAATAATAATATTAGTTTTAAAATTAATTTTAACACTAAATTTTTTTTATGGGATCTTTTATTTTTATCTATTTAAATTCCTAGGCAAACATATTTGGCAAGTTTCTAGGCAAAGATATGATAAGTTATTATCTATCAAATCTTTTATGAGATCCTTTATTTATATCTTTTTAAA